>CM035108.1:18348445-18825869 GCA_020205505.1 Panax japonicus | reverse complement strand
CTTCAATATTAATTTAGATAAGTCAATTATCAATTTAATATTTCTCGAAGCTTTTAATAATTATCAAGCAATTATTATAATTTATAATAATTTTGCAAATATCAAATCATTTTAAATGATTTAATTATCAATTAATCGTATCATTATTAATATTTAATAATATCAAAATATTAATAACATACTTTTCAAAATATTAAAGTTATCATTAATAACTTAAAATATTTTTAAATCATCAATATTCTACTTAAATGATTTTTAAGAATTAAAATCATTTTTAAATCATCACCATTAATATATAAATATTAATGAAATTATTATCCAAATATTAAAAGTCATTAATTATAACTTAAAATATTTTAAAACCATTTTTCTCATTTTAAATGATTTTTAAATCAATAAAATCATTTTTAATTCATTTATTTAATATAATTAAATAAATCAAACATCATTAATATTAATTTATTAATGAAAATTCTCCAAAAATATTGAAAATTATATTTTATAATTTAAAATATTTTCTAACACTTTTATTCTCAATTAAAATGATTTTTAAATCATTAAAATTATTTTTATCTTATTTATTTAATTTAATAATCAAATAAATCTAATATAAATAATATTAAATTATTAATGAAAATTCTCCAAAAATATTAAAAGTTATTTTATAACTCAAAATATTTTTAAATACATTATTCTTATTTAAAATGATTTTTCATAATATTAAATCATTTTTCTCTAATTTATTTAATACACTAATTAAATAAATTAAATACCTTTAATATTTAAATAATTATAAATATTAAAGAAAAATATTCCAATTGGTCAAAATTATTTTTCATAATTTAAAATAATTTTTAAAACATTTTTGGTAATTTTTAGAATTTATTTTTATTTTTAAATAATTTTCAGAATATTCAGAAAATAAAATAAATAAAATCGTCGCTATAGGTCTTTAGCGACAGAAAGCGTCGCTGTTGGTGTTCTTGAGCCCAAGAACACTGACAACCGACTTATCCACCAGTCACCTTTAATCAGCCTTTAATCTCAGTATTCATGATCTCGGCAAACTAAGACATTGCTTATGTAGTTCATATGTAATACTACAAGTATAAACCAACAACTTGTTCAAAACAACAAATAAGCTAATAGATCATCCTCCCAAACTCACTGTCAGACCAACCTGGGTTTCTTCAGAAACCCAGAACATCAACCGGTCACTTTTCAACCTATTTTAATCCATGTTCTGGTCCTGGTTCAAGTGTTTTAAAGGTTCAAACTTATTATCCATACATCAAGGAACAATATTAAAGCATTATCTGAGTTTGTTAACAACAGAATCATCATGAAACATACGGTCAACGTATGTCAGAAAGTTGTGTTCTTCCATTTCTGGGTTTTTCCCAGAAACACAAACCGTGGCCAGGTGGCCTCTTTTGACCGTCCACTGTGCTCGATTTAAGAATGTTATGGAGGTTCTAATACATGAATCTAAAGCCCCTATTACAGACTACCAAATGGTTACAACAACAACATATCACAAAAATCCTGACAGATCTAGACCTTAGAACTTCTTGTCAGAACAGTTCATCACATTCTGGGTTACCCAGAATGTTACTCGGTCAACGTCGGTCAACGCTTTTTGACCTTAAATAACTTGAAATCTAGCTATCTAATTGTTGTTCTACCACTTGCAATGAAAGACAACAAACGCTACATATTTCAACAATAAAACATCACAAATCATATACGAGCAAGGATCTGTGGCCACTGATATTTCTTGTCAGACCACAGATTTTGTTCTTGGACAGTTTTAGAAAAACGTAACTTTTACTCACTTTGGTGCTATGGATCCATGTTATATCAACATAGATCAACTAAAAACATCTTCTAGCATGAATCTAAACACATAAACACGAAATTTTTCCAAGCAACAAAGATCAAAAATTAAAATTTGATTATACCTTCTAGCTTTCCAATTCTTGATTCTAGATCTCTGGATCTGATCTATGTGTTTAAGAGGGTAATTTGTGACTGATTTACAATGGATTTTCGGAGGTCTTGGTGAAGGAAAGAGTAGGTGTGAGCAAGTTAGCAAAATGGCTAATAAAATGGACTTTCTCTCTCTTGAATCACTTATATAATGCTTGATGTTGCTTGGATCTGATATATTTCGGCTGGGAGCTGATATTTTGTGTCACACAAGTCAAATGAGTTGTTCACCAACTCTTGATTTGGTAAGATATTCAAGTAATCTAATAAAAATCCCATAAAGGGCAATTTTGGTCATTTCTAAAATATAATTAATGGCATTCTTGTCCAATCAAAACCCTTAGGGTTTAGGGTTTGGGTTTGGGTTTGAACCCTAGGTTTAAAAATTCTAGTTCCCACAATTTTCAAATTTAGGGTTTAATTAGAAAAAAAATTTTCTAAAATAAAATTAGGGTTTCTAAAATAGAAATTTAACATACAAAAATATAATTAGAGTTTTCTAATCATATTTAAGTTTATCAAACACTTTAGGCATGCTAATAAAAATTAGGGTTGCCTAATTAGGGTTTACAATTCCCGGTTTTGAAATTAGGGTTTCCCGGCGTACAATTAGGGTTTTAATTGTATAATTTATTTTCTAAATTTAAGATTAGGGTTTTAAATCCCTTATTAAGGTTTATTAATTATAAACCCCATCCAGTCAACTATTAGTCAACATTTCTATCCAGTCCAAACACATCATCAACATACAATTATTTTAATTGTATTTCTATGAATCCCTATCCGAAAATTAGGGTTAGGGTTTTCTAAAGTTGTTAAGCACAACTCTACTCTAAATTTATTAGTCAATACACAAATTGACTTTCTCGAGACTCGTATCACAGATACTTGTCACAAATTGATAATTAATATTAATAAATAAAAAAAAATTATTCGCAAATTTTGGATTATTTGAAATCCTGGTTATCACATTCACCCCTCCTTAAAAGGATTCCGTCCCTCAAAATCACCGCTTCCTTAATTTTATACAATCTTTTAAAGTTGTATCATCAATTGATTTTGATCAACACAATATTACTTTGTGTTTCAAATTCTAACCTGTGACTTAAATCTATAAAAGAAAACAGTTCACAGAATATCTAAATCATAATACTCGCGTAATTAATTTCTAAACGAAATCATTACCTGCTACTACCTCCTGAGTAGCCACTGCGTCTAGCGCCGTCATGTTAAATGTACGAGCTGTTGGTCTTCCTGGCTGTGCAGGTCCTCGAATCGCCAAGGTTCCACCACCAGGTCCCTTGTTGGCACTATTCTTTTTCTGCATTCTTCTTCGGATAGTTCCGCACCCAGATGATCAGTCGATCCACATGCATAGCAACCTTGAATCTTTTTTGTGGCTGGGACAATTGGCGACATTATGCCCCTCTTGTCCGCAGTTGTAACAAACCCCCTTCTTCTTCAAACAAACTCCTGCATGATTTTCTCCCACAATTTGCACAAAGCCCTCCTCCTTTCTTATTCCCTTCAGCTTTACTACCCGATTGGGTATTTTCGCTCACTTCTTCTTGTTTTGGGTTACTACCACCACTTATTCCACCCTCATGTATTATTCTTCTTCTTCTCCTGATGAAAACGAGATGCGCCTCGCTTCCTCCTCTCAGCAATTAATGCTTTCCTCCAGTAGAGCCGCAAACGTGTTGATCTGCAATCCGCCACCTTGTTGAATATCCCTGGTTTCAGTTCCGTCTCCGAATCTTCTTGCTTTCTTGCTTCTGTATCCACCTGATGAGGTGCAAATCATGCCAATTCGTTGATTTAGCTGCGTATTCAGAACAACATATTCTCCTGCTTAGGTTCCAAGAACTAACTTCCATCCGAGATTGCATACCGGCGAGAAGTAGTTCTCAAAGAACACTCCTTAAATCTGGTCCACGTCACCACCGCTGTACCAGCTCTTGCTTGATTGGTTTCCCACCAATATTGGCTTCTCCCTTCATTTATATATGTTGCAAAAGCCGTCTTTTGGCTCTTCCGCCACACGCGCAATCACGAACGCTTTCTCCATCTCCTTCACCCAAGTTTGGGCTTCAATCGGATCCGTAGTCCCCTTGAATTCAGGCGGTCCTACCGCTTTAAAAATCCTTAAAATTAGCCAATCTGTCGGCTGGCTGATTCCTTGGTCTTTCCCCTGACTGGAAGCCCTATTTTCCATAGCTTGGGCCAGCATATCCACAAAATTCTGCATCGGGTCCGCTTGACCTCCTTCATCATTCACTGATTGTTCTTCTCTTTGGTTTCGATTCTGTCTCTAAGCGGCATGATCTGATTTAAAACGAAAATCTTATATTAATATTCTTTCTCTATAACAAATTCTTAACACAATAAGAATTAACACATAATTCTCAAGTAATTGCATATTTATCAAATAACACATAGTACATTTAGTACTTCACATATTACTATCCTTTTAAAATAATACTAGGATTAACACACTCAACTTTACAAAAGTTGCAATTCCCCAACTTTACACAAAAAAGTTGACATTCTCCAATTTCACATTACTATTTCCAGTTCATCAAACTTACCACACTAGGCGTTCAGTAACTTGCCACAACTATATGAGTGTATGAACTTATCCTAGTCAGACCTTTGGCGTCCATGGTCGCTGAGGGGTTTCAAGATATTTCATATAATTATGAGTCATGAACATACCATAAATATGAGTTTTAAAGAAAACACAAATTCATTTTAATCTTATATTCATATAGAAAATAAAGATTTTATTCAGACAAACATATATTTACATATGTTCAAACATCTTTCTTGATATTACATATCTTAATATCAGAAACTTCTACCAAAAGATACTATTACATATATCTAAGTTGTCTACCGACCACTTCCCTTCACCAATCTTCTTCTTGTTGGGAAACTTGTTGAAACCCGTGCCCGTTTGCCCACAGGAAAAAACACTTCCTCATATTCGGTTTAGGACAATGCAAAGAGATATGGTCCTTCCTGCTTACAGTTGAAGCACACGGTTCTTCCACATCATGCCATTCCCCCACTGAGTTTTTGCCACACTTACTACAGCTTTCTTTTTCTTCGGGTTCGAATTTACAGAGTTGTCGCTGTCTTTGTTCCTCTTTCTTTTCTTCTTGTCTTTTGCTGGTTCCTTCAGACGATCCACCCCCTTCAGCCTCCATTCGTTCCACCTGCGCTTTCAGCTCGTTCCGGTCTTCAGTCATTTCACGTAACGCCCCCGCTCCGTCTTCCACAATTCCTCCAAAAGAAATACTTTGCTTCGGAGTTCTTGGACTTCCCACAGATAGCTGATCTTGTTCACCAACCTTGATCTTATTCTTTAGTTCCCCTTAGCTTCTTCAGACTTCGCTTCCTCATCACCACTTAGATACATCTCAGGATATTCGTCATGATCGCTCCTAAGATTAATCATTGGTTCATCTTTCCCCACTTCTTCAACCGATTCGCTCTGTGCTGGCAACCTCGACTACTGACATTGGTGCGACAACCGCTGGCTTCTCCGTACTCATTTCATCTTTTTCCCGACATCCTACAATCAGTTTTACACAACTTGATTAGTACTTCACCAGTACAATTTCTCTCACTACGAATTTACTTATCTTACTATCGATACACTTCACGATCCCTCACTTAGTACTCTAAATGAGTATTCTCTATCTCGCTATGGTCAAGTATCTGTGATACGAGTCTCGAGAAAGTCAATTTGTGTATTGACTAATAAATTTAGAGTAGAGTTGTGTTTAACACCTTAGAAAACCCTAACCCTAATTTTCGGATAGGGATTCAATAGAGATACAATTAAAATAATTGTAATGTTGAGATGTATTTGGACTGGATAGAAATGTTGACTAATAGTTGACTGGATGGGGTTTATAATTAATAAACCTTAATAAGGGATTTAAAACCCTAATCGTAAATTAAAAAAAAATAAATTGTACAATTAAAACCCTAATTGTACGCCGGGAAACCCCTAATTTTCAAATCGGGAATTGTAAACCCTAATTAGGCAACCCAATTTTTATTTGCATGCCTAAAGTGTTTGATAAACTTAAATGTGATTAGAAAACTCTAATTTATTTTTGTATGTTAAAATTCTATTTTAGAAACCCTAATTTTAATTTAGAAAATTTATTTTTCTAATTAAACCCTAAATTTGAAAATTGTGGGAACTAGAATTTTTAAAACCTTAAGGGTTCAAACCCTAACCCAAACCCTAACCCTAAGGGTTTATGAATTGGACAAGAATGCCATTAATTATATTTAGAAATGACCAAAATTGCCCTTTATGGGATTTTTATAGATTACTTGAATATCTTGCCAAATCAAGAGTTGGTGAACAATTCATTTTGACTTGTGTGACACAAAAATATCAGCTCCCAGCCGAAATATATCAGATCCAAGCAACATCAAGCATTATATAAGTGATTCAAGAGAGAGAAAGTCCATTTTATTAGCCATTTTGCTAACTTGCTCACACCTACTCTCTCCTTCACCAGACCTCTGAAAATCCATTGTAAATCAGTCACAAATTATCCTCTTAAACACATAGATCAGATCCAGAGATCTAGAATCAAGAATTGGAAAGCTAGAAGGTATAATCAAATTTTAATTTTGATCTTTGTTGCTTGGAAAAATTTCGTGTTTATGTGTTTAGATTCATGCTAGAAGATGTTTTTAGTTGATCTATGTTGATATAACACGGATCCATAGCACCAATGTGAGTAAAAGTTACGTTTTTCTAAAACTGTCCAAGAACAAAATATGTGTCTGACAAGAAATGTCAGTGGCCACAGATCCTTGCTCGTATATGATTTGTGATGTTTTATTGTTGAAATATATAGCCTGTTATGTTGTCTTTCATCTGCAAGTGGTAGAACAACAATTAGATAGCTAGATTTCAAGTTATTTAAGGTCAAAAAGCGTTGACCGACGTTGACCGAGTAACATTCTAGGTAACCCCAGAATGTGATGAACTTTGTCTGACAAGAAGTCTAAGGTCTAGATCTGTCAGGATTTTTGTGATATGATGTTGTTGTTGTAACCATTTGGATAGTCTGTAATAGGTGGCTTTTAGATTCATGTATTTTGAAACCTCCATGACATTCTTAAATCGAGCACAGTGGACGGTCAAAAGGAGGCCACCTGGCCACTGTTTGTGTTTCTGGGAAAAACCCAGAAATGGAAGAACACAACTTTCTGACATACGTTGACCGTATGTTTTCATGATGATTCTGTTGTTAACAAACTCAGATAATGCTTTAATATTGTTCCTTGATGTATGGACATAAGTTTGAACCTTTAAAAACACATGAACCAAGACCAGAACATGGATTAAAATAGGCTGAAAAGTGACCGGTTTGATGTTCTGGGTTTCTGAAGAAACCCAGGTTGGTCTGACAGTGAGTTTGGGAGGATGAATCTATTAGCTTATTTGTTGTTTTGAACACGTTGTTGGTTTATACTTGTAGTATTACATATGAACTACATAAGCAATGTCTTAGTTTGCCGAGATCATGAATATACTGAGATTAAAGGCTGGTCAAAGGTGACTGGTGGATAAGCCGGCTGTCAATGTTCTTGGGCTCAAGAACACCAACAGCGACGCTTTCTGTCGCTAAAGACCTATAGCGACGGTTTTATTTATTTTATTTTCTAAATATTCCGAAAATTATTTTAAAATAGAAATAAATTCTAAAAATTACCAAAAATGGTTTTAAAAATTATTTTAAATTATGAAAAATAATTTTTGACCAATTGGAATATTTTTCTTTAATATTTATAATTATTTAAATATTAAAGGTATTTAATTTATTTAATTAGTGTTTTAAATAAATTAGAGAAAAGTGATTTAATATTATGAAAAATCATTTTAAATAAGAATAATGTATTTAAAATATTTTGAGTTATAAAAAGTAACTTTTAATATTTTTGGAGAATTTTCATTAATAATTTAATATTAATGATATTAGATTTATTTGATTATTAAATTAAATAAATAAGATAAAAATAATTTTAATGATTTAAAAATCATTTTAATTGAGAATAAAAGTGTTAGAAAATATTTTAAATTATAAAATATAATTTTCAATATTTTTGGAGAATTTTCATTAATAAATTAATATTAATGATGTTTGATTTATTTAATTATTATATTAAATAAATGAATTAAAAATGATTTTATTGATTTAAAAATCATTTAAAAATGAGGAAAAATGGTTTTAAAATATTTTAAGTTATAATTAATGACTTTTAATATTTGGATAATAATTTCATTAATATTTATATATTAATGGTGATGATTTAAAAATGATTTTAATTACTTTAAAATCATTTAAGTAGAATATTGATGATTTAAAAATATTTTAAGTTATTGATGATAACTTTAATATTTTGAAAAGTATGTTATTAATATTTTGATATTATTAAATATTAATAATGATACGATTAATTGATAATTAAATCATTTTAAAATGATTTTGATATTTGCAAAATTTATTATAAATTATAATAATTGCTTGATAATTATTAAAAGCTTTCGAGAAATATTATAATTGATAATTGACTTATCTAAATTAATATTGAAGCTTAGAGACCACGTGTAATTGACAGATAACTGTGTTAATTGTCGGATAGGGTGACCAGAACACCGAGAATGGACCGAAGTCCAACCAGACTAAATTAGTTTGACTTGTTAAGTGTTTATATAGGTTATAAACATTGTTGTGACTATGTGGTAATATGTCTAGGAGAAGTTTGACTGTGAATTACAATGTTGTGTGTTATGTGAATTATTGTGCTAATTGTTAGACCGATATTATGGCTATAGGTCTTTCGAAAGCAGATAAGTATTTGTAGCTGTAATCAGCGGAAGAGGCAAGTTCACTAACTCAACCTTGAGTTATTTCATTCAATTATTATTGGTGGATAATTATTGCTAATTATACCACGTCCAGGGATTTATTGTTGTAATTAATTATTGAATTAGAAAATATATATTCGTAGAATTACTGTTGTTGGATATTCATATCTGTAGAAGTTAGAATTGACAGTACAGATAATTCCTGTTTATTGTCAAATTATGTTGAGAAATGTCTTAGCCAATTATTCTGGTTAGACAAACATTTGTAAAAACTTGTTAGGTTTGAGAAGAGAAGCAAATAGAATTTGAAATCCCAGTATTTCGTTGTAAAATCAAACTTTTGATTCTAAGACTGAGAAGAACAACCTTTATATAAAGGGAACATTTTGTTGGTCGTGAATTCGACCTTTGCGCACGTTTTGAGTATTATGCATAATATAGGGTATAATAAGCTGATCACTTGTTGTACTTGCAGAGGGGTATGATTTAATCTTTATGGTTATCTGATACACCTGAGTATTTATCAAAGTAAATCTTTGATATCTACCCGAGAAAATAAGTTCAAAGATCTTGTGTGATCGCTCAGTATAAATCTGGAAAACATTCCACTTTGATATTTCGTAGAATTGATTCTTGATTATTCATTAGAATATCGTAGAAACTTTGAAAGCGTTATACTCTTTCATTATTGAATTATTGGGTTGTATAGAATACGAGAAAACTTGTTATTGAATAATGATTTGTTCAGCTATTTCAAAGTTCCCCAAACTTTGATTTCATTCTATCAAAATAGATAGACTGTTGTTTTGAATTCTTATACATTTATTGTATGTCTTAACTTGCGGGGCAAATTAGTTACTCACCCTTGCTAAATAAAATTTTTCAGCTAGGGACGAAGTTGCAGGAGGTGCTGCAAAGGACAAGGGAAAAGGCGTAATTATAAATTAGTTATGTTGAACATATTTATTATGTTGTATTGTAAACCCTTTTTTATAACTAAAGGGTATGTTTGTAAAGTTAAGGTTAGAGAACCTGGGTGTTGTATTATTATTAAACTCTGATAAAATCTTATGTAAGATACTATCTATTATGGGTAGTTAAATGTTATTTATATTGTGGATCGTGAACACCAAACTCGGGGGTCAGGTAATCCGGATTTGGGGGTGTCACAGATGCTTCTCAAATAAGCAAATATCAATTAAAGAGTAAATAAAAGTTCAAAGACTTTTAAACTTGAGAAAATATGCTTCTTAGTAAGCAGATAAGTTATTTTAAGCTTTGAATCAAATATGTTTCTAATTAAACAGATATACGATGAAGAATTAACAATTCTATAAAATAAAGAGTGTTTTTCTATGAATAATATAGAATTGTTTCTTAATTAGTCTTGATCAAATAATTTATAAGTTTATAGATAAATCAATTCAAGAATAATATTTGATAAGTACGATTAGATATAACAAATTTTATTTGTTTAACTCAAAATAATATATAAGAATATTTTATCTATTATGTGAACTTTTTATAGATAATGTCACTTAGAACTCTAAAGAATCGTACGGTTCAAATTCCTCTTGGTAGAGGTGTATCTCCGTAGCCATGCAACGTCTAAGTATGACAAAATTTATAATTTTCACAATTGATATTTATATAATTATTTTCAATAGATCACTACGATTCTCAAATCCGGTTCGGATGACTACTCTTTTTTGAGTAGTATCTCAGTGTTGTTTTGAGCTATCAAGTGTTATCTATTTATATAAATAATATAAATAAAAGATTACTAAAGACTTTAAGGAATCGTACAGTTCGATTCCTCTCCGTAGAGGTTTATCTCTGTAGCCCTGCGTCGCCCAAGTATTCTCTTATTTGATAAATAGATGAAATATAGATATATATAATTGTGTAGAACAATATGTATTTGTTTACAAGTAAGAAATAATTCAACAGAAATTAAACTTATCTCAATACTTGGACCAATTTTCTATTCAAAAATAATTAGAATTTTCGTATAGAAAATGTAGGCAAGGAGAGTATGATTTTCTTTTCATTGAATTGGTAAAAACCAAATGATTGAAATACTCCCTATTTATAGGATTTTTGAAGTTGGGGCAAAATAGTAAATTCAAAAACTGATTTTTGAATTTACGGTTCAGATCAAGCAATTTTTGAATGAAGAGTCTAGATTAAATCAAGCATATACGCGGTAAAGAGCTAAAAAACCGCCCATGCCTTTCTCTAGCTTTTAAGCATTTATTATGTTTGACCAAACAATTTGCCAGCCAATATATGGTTTGTCCCGAAAAGATAGTCACGTTTTGCATTTCAGGATAATGGCAACATATGAAGACTCATACATTATATATATATATATATATATATATATATATATATATATATATATATATATATTGTATTATATATAATTATTATATGGTATATATATATTTAAAAAATATTTTACCCAACTTAGTTTTTTTAAAAAATAGGATATTCTTGCCTTGAATAATATATGAATTAATTTATTTAACACTTGACATATAAATTATCAAGGTCAATAATAAATTAATTCAATTAAAATGAAATAAATAAATAAAAAGGTACTATGCTGCAAAGGTGCAAAGAGAGCTCACATTTAAAATCACTAGGTAACAAAAAGTGCATACTTGTTGCAGAGAGTGGGATAATTATTATATAAATGCAACATGGATTGCCAAAAAATATGAAGATGATCTTTAGATGAATCCAACATGGGGATTAGATCAATTTCATACTAAATTAGTTAAAGATTTGGATATTAGGGTATCAAGGAGCCTAGCATAAAGAGCTAAGAAAATAGTTATGAAAAACATTGAAGGGAGTGCTGAGGACGAGTATGGAATTGTTTTGGACTATGCTGCAAAGCTTAGAAGAGTCATGCCTGGGAGTACTTGTGTCTTGAAGACAGCAGAACCAAAGCAGGGACAAGACTTAGGCAGATTTTTAAGATATTATGTTTGTCTGTAGCCACTAAAAGAAGGATTTAAATTAAGATGTAGACCACTAATGGGGCTTGATGGTTGTTTTCTCAAAGGAACATATAGGGGTCAGTTATTAACTACAGTTGGTGTTGACCCTAACAATAGGATGTGGCTAGTTGCTTTTCCCATCGTTGAATCTGAGAGCACTCAGTCTTGGGTGTGGTTTATGAACTTGCTTGTGGAAGATCTTGGGATTGCAAATGATGGAGGCTAGACATTCATTTCAGATAAGCAAAAGGTATAAACATATCTCCATTTATATATATATATTTATTCAATCAATTATTACATTTATTTCATCTTTCAACTAAATTACCTTTTTTGTCCATAAGTTTTGATTAATGCTTTAGAAGCTGTGGTCCCAGGTGCTGAACACAAACATTGTGTCATGCATTTATATAAGAACTTTTGGCAAAAATATAAAGGCTTTGGTTTAAGAAAATTATTTTGGAATGTTGCCAAAGCTACAAACCCTTATGTCTTTTAAAAGGCAATGAAGGTGTTAAAAAAGGAAGATAAGAGTGCATATGAATGGTTAGCTCCTAAGCCACCTAGTCAGTGGAGTAGGTCTCATTTTCAGACCATATACAAAAGTGACATGTATGTCAATAACCATTGTGAGGTATTTAATAGCAAAATTCTTAAGGCTAGAGTGAAACTAGTAATAGGGTGCCTAGAAGGACTTAGATTATATTGCATGAATATGATTGTTAAAACGAAGGAAATGATGTTGAAACATAATTGTGTATTGTGCCCTAGAATAGCCAAATAAAGTAGAAAATGGAAAAGACAGTGAGGGTGGATTGTCATTATGGTCAGGTGGCGGTGGAAGCTTTATAGTGAATATGACCTTCTGGGGGTCATTCATTTGTGGTGAATTTAGGGAAAAAACATGTACTTGTAGGAGGTGGTACTTATATGGAATACCTTTTGCTCATGTTGTGTCATGAATTAACAAAATAAGACATGATCCATATACATATGTACATGAGTGTTTAACCAATGACATATATCTAAAGGTTTACAATCACAATATTGAGCCTATTAGGCACGGATCTGAGTGGGATCCTATTGAGATTGAGCCACCTTTGCCACCAGTTAAGCATACCTCCGTAGGCAGGCCTAAAGTTATTAGGAGGAAAAGTAATGATATTACAGATTCAAATTTAGAAGGTACAAGTTTGAAGAGGAAAGGAACATCATTGAAATGTGGATTTTGCAAGGAATGGGGTCACAATTTGAGAAGATGTCCTTAAGTAAGTTAAGTGTATGTTTCTATTTATGTGCTTTTTTAAGATCCTATATTGGGTTTAATACATTTTTGTTTGTCTGTTTTTAGAAATTAAATAAGCAGCCAGATGTGATTTCACAATCTTCACAGGCTCCACACAGTCAATCCTCTTAACCTCCTCCAAAGGCTAAGAGGCTAAGAAGGTTCAAAAGACTTCTTATGCTTATACTTAAGCTTCTCAACCTCCACCAATGACAGCAACACATGAGTCTACAATGCAGTCAAGTGGAATGAATGTTGATCAAGAGTAAGTAGGAGGTTATACAAAGTGGCAAGGTGGAATCCATTATGAGGGTAACCAAAGAAATGACTCAGATGATATATTATAACCCAAAGACTTCACATGGAAGGGAAAACAATGTATAACACTAAGAGACCTAGAAGCTGCAGCAAGATCCAAAAGAGAGAAGATCTAGTTTAGGAAACCAACTAGAAAAGGCCTACTGCAGATAAATAGTGTTGGGATGGGATTTTTTGAATCTTTTTATTCTTTTTTGGGTACATAAAATTGCTCCAAAGCGTATGAATGAATTTGATGTATGTATGTTGCCTAGGGCTAAGAAGGTGTGACTGAGATTGTAAATTGTAGTGTATGATGCTTTTTGTTAATAGGCTTGTTAAGTCAACTGTTTTGAATTGCCTCTGTTTTATGACATGTACTGGGAATTAATTACTTAATTGAATGGTAATAGCGGTTCTTGGAAGTTTATAACAGTTTAGTTTTCTATTGAATTATTTTTATTTAAAGCATTTTGATTATAGCATTTTCTACCATTGCATGGTTATTATAACAGTTGGGCTTTTTGGTTATTATAACAGTATGGTTTGTGCATTAATGCAAGGCTTGCTATTATAGCAGTATGGTTGGTGCATTAATGAAGGGTGTCTATGAAATGCACCAGATATCATAAATTGCACACCAACCATTTTATAGCATATATTATAAACAAACTATAAAATTGCACCAATTCACACATAAAATATCAATAATTCTTTGGTTTACAACATCTTCATTCAAAGAAATTGCCCAAAAATTACAACCAATAAATTTCCCACAAAAGATACCCAACAATTACATTTCATAAGTGTCCTAATTTCTACCACTATATTGCCATAAATTAGAATCCCAAAAATTACATTCTCAGTAATTGCTCACAAAAGCTGTTCTTTTTAGTCAGACTACTACCAATACATACATAGCCTAGAAATTTACTTGTGGTGAATTTCATCCTTTGTTGAGATGAACATAAAATAAAAAATCACAATCTAAGTTGCAGTCAACAAACCCTTTTCAATCCTCGCCCTAATTTTGTACTCCTTTATTTCATCTTTTAGAGCTTTGATTTTAGCATCTAAATTATCTAATCTTCTAATTAATCTAGGTATTACTACCCTAAAATGCTCACATATTGGAGGATCAACCCAAAAGAAGAAATTACAACCACCATACCCAGCTACACCCCAATCTGGACAACCAAGGAATCTTCTACCTGCATTGTTTGAGTTTCTCCAAGCCGTCTTCATCACTGATTTCTTCATGCACCAGCAATTTTGATCAAGGAGCCCTAATTTTCTTGATCGAATTACCTGGATCTAAAATCTAATTGAGCTTCATGTATGCTACTGAATCAATTTGAGCTTTAGTAGCTTGTTCCAGCTCGTGAAGTAGAAGAAGATATGGAAAAGACTTAAACACCCATCCAGATCTACACATATGCCTTAGCCGGTCACTTTTTGACCGGTTAACTGAAGAAAGTGTGTCTTTTGTTAAGTATAACTGAAGTTTGGGGTGCAAACGTCAACATCTGTGTAAAGTTTGGGGTGCAAAATGTCTTTTAGTCTATAATTTATAATTAAATTCAAAAGTTTACATTAAATATTTAATTATTTTTTCTCAAATACTTGATTAAAACTTTAATAATATGTTTATGGAAACTTTTATTTATAATTTATCCTCAATAAATAGATTACAATTTACATAGTTATAAAAAGTTTATATTTTATTTCATTATATTTATGAAGAGTGCGAGTTATAATGCATATATGATAATTAACAACTAATTAATCCAACTTGATCCAAAATTTACTTTGGACTTACTTTAAATATTTGGACTTCTAATTTTTAAATAATTGGGCAAATGAAAGTGATAAATACTTTCTCCACCCGAAAATTCATAAACGTGAATTAATTATTCAACTCCCTTCGAGATTAATTCTAAATTAATTCGAACTTAACACATTTTAATAATAAAATTATATTGTTCATTGTTCTCGCCTCCCAACATTACGAGTAAGCTTTGAAAGTAAAAAACTTATAACAAGCTAATAACTATTGTTTTGTTCTTCTAGTATATAATTTTCTTAGTAAATGATACATTTTTTATATTTTAACTTTATAATAGTAAAAATCTATTAACTATACTTAAATCAATTTATTTCCGTTTATTAATATTAGAATAAAGGTGTTATTTCCTACTTTTTAAAAGTGAAATGATATATTTTTAAAATAATTTTCGTATGATAGTGAAAACTAATTATTATATAAGGAATCCACTTTAAAAAAATTATTTTGCTTATATTATATATATAAGTAATTTGGATACGAATTCCGGATGCGAATCCGAATCCGAATTTCCGCTATCTGCCAGATATATTTACGGTCGGATGTTAAACGAATACGAATACGCCTATATCCTTATTTGTATTCGTTTATTTGCGGATATCTTTAAACCGAATACAAATATATCTGTTTTGTTTCAAAAAATAATAATATCCGTTTTTTATGAATACAGATGCGAACAAATACGAATTTTTCGATTACCATTTACAGCCCTAGGTACAGTCGTACAAACCTATAGTGTGGACTCATGGTTTGAAACTCTGAAACAACATTAACAGAATGTAGGGTCATGTTTTTGGTTAATTCAAAAAATTCAACAAACAAATTTCTTTGATTTGATAAACTATTAAAACCTTACAAAAACTAAAAATTAAATGACAATATATTTAGGAAATTGATATTTTCACAACACTTTTTGATATTTTTACACCGTCGTTATAGGATAGAATCAACGGGTTTCATATGAAAATATCATTTTCTGTTGTGAATTTATCAGTTTCTTATATTTAATCAACTTAATATAAAAATCTCACAAAATTAACAGTTACAAGAAATTAACCAAAAGTTCTCAACCAACGATATAAATGAATCCAATTATTCAGCTTTAAGTAATTTTGAATAAATAAAATAAACCTACTCAATTAACTAACTTCAATGCTCTCCCCATTTCAAAATTAGTGAGATGTATTACTTTTTTTATTTCGTTCAAATTAAAAATACATTTATATATTTTGACTATAAAATGACGTTACCTATATTTTGGGTAAATTGAATACTACCACACTATCACTGCTACATCTCTAGTAAATGTTAAGAATTTATCTAAAAAAATAATTTTTTTATTATTAAAAATTGTCACTTTTAAAAATGTAGTTTAATTTTGGAACAGAAAGAATATTTGTATATAAATATCAAGCATAAAAAATATACTACCCGAAAATTAGAAAAATTTAAGGGTGGTCAACCACCCTTGCCGCTGAATGGATCCGTCACCCTTAAAATGGACAAGCACCGAAAAAATGTAATCAGATTTTTATCTCTAGAGGACTCTCAAATGCTTAAGTTTGCAAATAAAAGTGAAAAAAAAGAAGATAATGATCATTGCATAGATTTAATCTTCCTTTAATGGGGTAAGATTTATTTGAAGGGGTAAAAATAATTTTAAAAAAGGAGAAAGGTGTGTGTAGGGAAGGGTGTTTGAGTTAGATGTGACAATCGTGTCTTGTGAGACGAATTTGTGTCATGTAAAATTTTTATATGATGATTGTCTTCAAATTAATGTGTGCTGAGTTAATGCGGGTTAAATGTTTTTTTGGTCACTGTACTTCAGGTCAACTTACTAATGGATAACTGAACTATTTTTTCTTACAGTCAACTAACTGTATTCGACTTTTCTTACACAAAGTTAAAAAAAACCCTTAAATCCATTGACTTTAAACAGAAAAATGCACCTAAGCTGCTGAGATGTTAAAAAAAACGGGTGTCATATCAAGCCATGAAGTCATTCGTTTATTACGGATGTCAAGTTTTCTTAGTCCATGTTATGGATTTGAATAAAGACACGTCGGATTTGAATAATATTCCTGTTGTTATTGATTTTTCCTGACGTATTTCCTGAAGAATTTCTTAGCTTACTCCAAAAGCCTGATATTAAATTTTGTATCGACTTTGAACCCGGTACAAAACTCATTTCTAAAATCTCATATTGAATGGCTCCTATTTGAACTTCAGGAGTTAAAAATTCAACTATAGAATTTGGTACCCGAGCCTTTATCTGGTGACTTCCTCTGTGGAATGCACCGAAGCCAGACTCTCCGTAGGGGACAATATTCGTGCGATAGTAAACTGATAGGTGTCATTGTAACGTGCTATCCAAGGTTGGGATATGAGTCACAGTTGAGAACAACCTAAGTCGGTAATCAAAATACGTAGATTTCTAGGCTTAGTTGGTTATTATTGGAGATTCGTTGAAGGATATTCTCGAATTGCTATTCCATTAACGCAGCTGACTCATAGAGATACAAAGTTCGAATGGAGCAAGGAATGTGGGAAGAGCTTCGAAGAACTCAAGAGGAGACTCATTTCGGCACATGTTCTTACCATACCATCCTGGAAAAGCGAACGTGGTAGCTGACATGTTGAGTAGAAGATCGTATACGAGTACGAATGCGATATTGTCAAAGACCCATTTCATATAACTTACAAATGATAGATATAGAGTTAAAAACTCTAGGGACTCACGTGATGATATATAAGTAGAACCGACTTTTATCGATAAAGTTAAAATCGCTCAGGCTACACACCAGAGCTGATGAATATGAAGAAGGAGGTGCAAGAAGTTGTTATTCCAAAAGCGAGAATCGGTGAGGTGAGGAAAGCTCAAACCTTCGCTTTATTAATCCATTTAAAATTCTCGATCGAATAGGAACTGTGGCCTATAGACTCGTTTTACCGCCAAGTATGACGCATGTTCATAACATTTTTCACGTATCGATGTTACGTAAATATGTGGACGACTCGAACCACGTCATTGAGTTAGAACCGAATGAGATAGCCGAAGACTTAACGTACGAGGAGGTACCTGTCAAGATCTTGGATAGGAAAGAACATGTCCTATGTACCGAGGTTATACCACAAGTTAAAGTTTTGCAGAGAAACCATGCTATTGAAGAAATGACCTGGGAGTTGGAAACAGAAATGAAAGCGAGGTATTCTCATCTTTTTCGAAACACCAGGTACGTACGTCAATTTTGAGAACGAAATTTCATAAGGAGGGGAGGTTGTAAGACCCCAACTTATTATTAATGAAATTTAATTTTTTTCTATTTATTATTTTGAAATAGTAAGGGTTGATTTGATTAATGTGGATAGTTATGGGTAAAATAAACAAATATTTCAAAATAAGCAAGTGGTTATAAAATATTCATTATTGTGGGGGAATATTCGTTTGGTCGTGAAATATTCTTGCTGTCGGAGAATATTCGTACGACGGCGTAGTCTTTTGTGGGACTCATAACGGAAAGATATTGGATGAAGAAAATAACAAATATAAGTTGTTTATAAATAATGGCGTAGTTGTTACCGTTAATACTGTTGGAATACCCGGAGGTTAAAACACACTAATACGCGTTGTTGAACAGTAGCACACGGTATTGCACTAATTATTGATTCTTACGTAAGAAGGCACTACTCAATAATTGTTACAGTAATTACTGTTCAGTATTTTATTCTATTGATTCAATAATTGCTGCATTGATATTTTATATTACTATTGTTTCAATAAATTGTCATTACACATTATTTTCCATTATCGGAGCAATAATTCATATTATCTGAATAATATTATTGGATAACATTATTGGCAATGTCTAGAAAGTTCTGTCTAAGGAGAGGTTTGGTCACCTAATTGCGCGCTAGTAAGGAGAGATCCTTATTGGAAAGCCCCCTCTTTCCTGGGAACGGCCTGGTTGCCAGTACTATGATTCTGTAATATTATTTATGAATAATTAATTATTGATTTATATGATGACGAAAATATTGATTTTATGTGGATATAGATGGAGAAAATTTTTAATGTGACAATTGTTGAAAATTAATATTTTATCTTTTTCTAATAAAATAATTCATTTAAATATATTATTTTAATAATATATTAACGATGATATTTTTATAATGAATGTGGGATATATGAGTATATGAGGAGGAAGAGTATTTTTGTGGTATTAAATGTTTAACACATATTTTGTGTGTTGGTGGACACAATTATTGACCGAAATTTGATTATAGCCTGTAAAATCTCCCGTTTGTGGATTTCGGTCAATTTCTGTTTGGAATTTGGAAAAACTTTCTTCTACAAAGTTGTAAAGAATTGAATTTCCTATAAAAACTCGTGAGATTCGAATTTTCCGATAAAAGGGCTATTTATTATGAATTATTGAAGTTCCGAAGCTCCGAAATAATTGATTTTTGGAAGTTTAAAATATTTAAAATAGGAAAAACATTTTTTTTATTTTGTGGGCAGCCCTAGCATGTGCAAGATAAGCTGAAATCCGTTGTCAAAATGTGCGTAGAGAATTTATAATATATATAATATTATTATATTAAATTTTCTACTTTGGTGTTCTAAACATTTTTCTATAAATAGGGTGCTTAGGTTAGAATTGAAAATTACACTAGAAACTGAAGTTTTCTCTCTCTATATTATCGAGCGTATTCTTGTGAGTATTTTGAGTATACTTTGAGTATTGCTATACGGTACAAGTTCAAGTCATAGCCTATATCCGGTGTTTTAACTAGAAGTACTATCTTTCGAGGTAAGGGATGTTACTTTCTTCTCAAATGATATTATTTCTTCAATATCATTATGCTGAAATATTAGTTGAAACTTTTTATCAAATTTGGAACTTTTTCATGTCGTGGTTACTATTCATGAGTTACTATTCATGAGTTACTATTCACGAGTTACTATTCACGAGTACTATTCACGAAGCATGATGATATTTTTTGTGAAATTTTCTATCTTTTGGTGTCGGAGTTACTATTCACGTATACGGCACTATTCACGAATACGGCTCTATTCACCGAAAAATGAAATTTCTTCTTTTCGTCCAAAATATCTATTCTCGATACTAGCTTTGATTGTATCCATGTTTTGATCATTATTGAATTTTACTCCACTCTGGTTATTTATGAAGTATTTTTGAATGAGAATTGTTTAAAGTACGAATTCTTAATATTTGTTCTTTTGTTTCACTGGATTCGTTTTCTTTAAAATATTTTTCATCATCCTCAGTCCTAAATGATGATATAACTGAATATCTTTGGCCTGTAGTGCAAAGATGAATGATTTCTTAATGAATATATTTGGCCCGTAGTGCAAAGATGAACAGGTGTTGAGATGAACATGACCGACTGATTAATATCTTTGGCCCGTAGTGTAAAGATGAACATGTGTTTAGATGAACATGACCAACTGATGAATATATTTGGCCTGTAGTGCAAAGATGAATATTTGATTCCAGATATATATTGATTGATGTTACAGGGATAAAATATCGACGATGAACTTTTAAATTCATATATAGAAGATAGTAGTTTGCATTCTCTACTTAACTCTTCTAATGAATTGTTGTTTCCGCTGCAGATGTTGATTTAAAACTTGTTGTCTATTGTATTCTATTAGATTTTTCCCTGTTGAAGATTAACGATAATTTGTTGTATATTATCTTAGTCATAATATTCTTTACTGGGCTAGTTGAGCTCACCCTTTTCCTTTTTGTTCCATTTTTCTTCTCAGGAGGCGAGAATGTAGCGAGTACTAGTCGGTGTATGGAATGAAGGTTCTAGAGAGAGTTGTTTAGTAGTCCTCACCATTTTTGTAAAATAATGTATCAATAATTATGATGGGGATTTATTTGCGTGTGGATATTGTCTAGACGGCGATATCTGTATTTAAACTCACAGTTTATATGCTGTAATAATAAAGTTGTAGTTATTTCTGTACCATGTATTTGGCGACTCATAATGGGTTGGATGGAATGGACCTATTTTGGGGGCGTCGCAGTTGGTATCAGAGCTTAGGGATATGATCTCTGGCGGAGATCGGGGAATAGAACTAGGAGGGGAGAGGCGAGTAAATCCTTCGCTAGTGTGTCCTACCTAAGCTTATTTGTTAGTTGGTCAGTATATAGGGATATTTTGTGATATATAGATTTCCTTAATTAACCCTTATTTTATGACAGTATTTGAGAATGTCGACTGAGAATATTAACATTGGAAATGAGACCGTGAAGATGCCTGTACTCATCAACGAGGAGAATGTGCAACAGGCTGGCAATGTACCTCTTGTGAACAACACCACTGAGCAGATGATGAACGAGGGGATGTTTAGAAGTTTTTTGCAGTTCATGCAAAATCAGACGAGGGCGAATCGTGTTCAAAATACAGAAGGAAATGATAGCAATTCACTGGGTGGTCACAGCCAAGCAGTTCAAAGAGTTGGGACCACCAGAATTCTGGGGAAAGCCGGATCCGATCATGGCAGAAACATGGGTCAAGCAAATTACCAAGATATTCGATGTCTTGGGATGCACGGAGGAACAGAAGGTTCCATTCGCTACCTTTATGTTTCGTGGTGAAGCAGATTACTGGTGGGAATCTGTGAAGCGTACCCAACCAGATGCACTCAACATGTCATGGGAGACGTTTCAGAAACAGTTCAATGACAAGTACTTCCCTTAAAGTATTCGTCATATGAAGGAAGTGGAGTTTATTAGACTAGAACAAAATAACATGACGGTGTCCCAATACAAGGCGAAGTTCGCAGAGTTATCCAGGTTTGTACCTCATTTGGTGGAGCATGAGGAACGCATGACGCGGATGTTTCTGAGAGGTTTAAAACCCGAGATTCGTCAATACCTTATATCTCATAAATTTTCTTTATATCCAGATGTTGTAAACAGGGCTCAGTTGTTAGAGCGAGATAGTGAGTATACTCACCCGAGGGACCACAACCAGGGTCATATCGGTGACAGGAGTCATCAGAACGATGATAACCATCGAGGAAGGAAGAATACGGACAAAGGCGGTAACCACTCTGGTGGTAATCGTGGCCATAAAAATAGAAGAAGCGAGTCGGGAGGAGATTCAACAACGACCATGTGTAGATGTCAGTGCCAGTAGCAACTAGTTCCAAGGGAGGAGAAAGACCACCGGTCGTATGTTACAAATGCGGGAAAGAGGGACATATCAGCCCAAACTGCCCACAACAGTTTAAGGTATGATATAATTGTGGAAAAGAAGGACATATCACTCGAGATTGTACGATATCAAAACCCAGTCCAGCGGGAATGGTGACTCAAAAGGATGTCCCAGAAAAGTCAAAGGCAACGGTTCCTGGAAGAACTTTTGTCGTGACCGGTCAAAATGCGAGAAACCCGAACGAAGTTAGCACGGGTTAGTTAATTATAAATTGTTGCGAAGTTTATACCTTACTAGGTACCGATTCTATCCATTCTTTTATCTCTCTTGCTTGCGCTCAACGTTTGAACTTGATTACGAAGAAATTAGACTTTGACCTATTTATGGAGACTCCGTTAGGAGAAACTTTTATTACATCCGTTGTCTAAAAATCTTGCTTGATTCAGGTTGGCACTATCACATTACCTGTTAACCTTATTTCTATAGAGATATTTGCTTTTGATGTGATTTTAAGGTTAACTACTCATCATGCCGAAATTGATTACTTTCATAAGGTTGTTAGTTTTCATATTCCTAAGCAACCTATTATTCGAATTCAAGTAATCAAACCATTGTAGTCAAGAATTTTCATATCAAGCCATGAAGTCATTCGTTTATTACGGATGTCAAGTTTTCTTAGTCCATGTTACGAATTTGAATAAAGACACGTCAGATTTGAATAATATTCCTGTTGTTATTGATTTTTCCTGACGTATTTCCTGAAGAATTTCTTGGCTTACTCCCAAAGCCTGATATTAAATTTTGTATCGACTTTGAACCCGGTACAAAACTCATTTCTAAAATCTCATATTGAATGGCTCCTATTTGAACTTCAGGAGTTAAAAATTCAACTATAGAATTTGGTACCCGAGCCTTTATCTGGTGACTTCCTTTGTGGAATGCACCGAAGCCAGACTCTCCGTAGGGGACAATATTCGTGTGATAGTAAACTGATAGGTGTCATTGTAATGTGATATCCAAGGTTGGGATATGAGTCACAGTTGAGAACAACCTAAGTCGGTAATCAAAATACGTAGATTTCTAGGCTTAGTTGGTTATTATCGGAGATTCGTTGAAGGATATTCTCGAATCGCTATTCTATTAACGCAGCTGACTCATAGAGATACAAAGTTTGAATGGAGCAAGGAATGTGGGAAGAGCTTCAAAGAACTCAAGAGGAGACTCATTTCGGCACATGTTCTGATCATACCATCCTGGAAAAGCGAACTTGGTAGCTGACGTGTTGAGTAGAAGATCGTATACGAGTACGAATGCGATATTGTCAAAGACCCATTTCATATAACTTACAAATGATAGATATAGAGTTAAAGACTCTAGGGACTCACGTGATGATATATAAGTAGAATCGACTTTTATCGATAAAGTTAAAATCACTCAGGCTACACACCGGAGCTGATGAATATGAAGAAGGAGGTGCAAGAAGTTGTTATTCCAAAAGCGAGAATCGGTGAGGTGAGGAAAGCTCAAACCTTCAATTTATTAATCCATTTGAAATTCTCGATCGAATAGGAACTGTGGCCTATAGACTCGTTTTACCGCCAAGTATGACGCATGTTCATAACGTTTTTCACGTATCGATGTTACGTAAATATGTGGACAACCCGAACCACGTCATTGCGTTAGAACCGGAGGTGATAGCCGAAGACTTAACGTACGAGGAGGTACCTGTCAAGATCTTGGATAGGAAAGAACATGTCCTATGTACCGAGGTTATACCACAAGTTAAAGTTTTGTGGAGAAACCATGCTATTGAGGAAATGACCTGGGAGTTGGAAACAGAAATGAAAGCGAGGTATTCTCATCTTTTCGAAACACCGGGTACGTACGTCAATTTCGAGGACGAAATTTCATAAGGAGGGGAGGTTGTAAGACCCCAACTTATTATTAATGAAATTTAATTTTCTCTATTTATTATTTTGAAATAGTAAGGGTTGATTTGATTAATGTGGATAGTTATGGATAAAATACACAAATATTTTAAAATAAGCAAGTGGTTATAAAATATTCATTGTTGTGGGAGAATATTCGTTTGGTCGTGGAATATTCTTGCTGTCAGGGAATATTCGTACGACGTCGCAGTCTTTTGTGGGCCCCATAACGGAAAGATATTGGATGAAGAAAACGATAAATATAAGTTGTTTATAAATAATGGCGTAGTTGTTACCGTTAATACTGTTGGAATACCCGGAGGTTAAAACACACTAATACGTGTTGTTGAACAGTAGCACACGGTATTGCACTAATTATTGATTCTTACGTAAGAAAGCACTACTCAATAATTGTTACAGTAATTACTGTTCAGTATTTTATTTTATTGATTCAATAATTGTTGTATTGATATTTTATATTACTATTGTTTCAATAAATTATCATTACACAGTATTTTCCATTATCAGAGCAATAATTCATATTATCTGAATAATATTATTGGATAACATTATTGGCAATGTCTAGAAAGTTCTGTCTAAGGAGAGGTTTGGTCACCTAATTGCGCGCTAGTAAGGAGAGATCCTTATTGGAAAGCCCCCTCTTTCCTGGGAACGGCCTGGTTGCCAGTACTGTGATTCTGTAATATTATTTGTGAATAATTAATTATTGATTTATATGATGAGAAAAATATTGATTTTATGTGGATATAGATGGGAAAAATTTTTAATGTGACAATTGTTGAAAATTAATATTTTATCTTTTTCTGATAAAATAATTCATTTAAATATATTATTTTAATAATATATTAACGGTGATATTTTTATAATGAATGTGGGATATATAAGTATATGAGGAGGAAGAGTATTTTTGTGGCATTAAATTTTTAACACATATTTTGTGTGTTGGTGGACACAATTATTGACCGAAATTTGATTATAACCTGTAAAATCTCCCGTTTGTGGATTTCGGTCAATTTTTGTTTGGAATTTGGAAAAACTTTCTTCTGCAAAGTTGTAGAGAATTGAATTTCCTATAAAAAGTCGTGGGATTCGAATTTTCCGATAAAAGGGCTATTTATTATGAATTATTGAAGTTCCGAAGCTCTGAAATAATTGATTTTTGGAAGTTTAAAATATTTAAAATAGGAAAAATGTTTTTTTTTGTTTTGTGGGCAGCCCTAGCATGTGCAAGATAAGCTGAAATCAGTTGTCAAAATGTGCATAGAGAATTTGTAATATATATAATACTATTATATTAAATTTTCTACTTTGGTGTTCTAAATATTTTTCTATAAATAGGGTGCTTAGGTTAGAATTGAAAATTACACTAGAAACTGAAGTTTTCTCTCTCTATATTATCGAGCGTATTCTTGTGAGTATTTTGAATATACTTTGAGTATTGCTATACGGTACAAGTTCAAGTCATAGCCTATATCCGGTGTTTCAACTAGAAGTACTATCTTTCAAGGTAAGGGATGTTATTTTCTTCTCAAATGATATTATTTCTTCAATATTTATGCTGAAATATTAGTTAAAACTTTTTATCAAATTTAGAACTTTTTTATGTCGGGGTTACTATTCATGAGTTACTATTCACGAGTTACTATTCATGAGTTACTATTCACAAGTTACTATTCACGAGTACTATTCACGAAACATGATGATGTTTTTTGTGAAATTTCTATCTTTTGGTGGTGGAGTTACTATTCACGTATACGGCACTATTCACGAATACGGCTCTATTCACCGAAAAATGAAATTTCTTCTTTTCGTCCAAAATATCTATTCTGGATACTAGCTTTGATTGTATCCATGTTTTGATCATTATTGAATTTTACTCCACTCTGGTTATTTATGAAGTATTTTTGAATGAGAATTGTTTAAAGTATGAATTCTTAATATTTGTTCTTTTGTTTCACTGGATTCGTTTTCTTTAAAATATTTTTCATCATCCTCTGTCCTAAATGATGATATAACTGAATATCTTTGGCCTGTAGTGCAAAGATGAATGATTTCTTGATGAATATCTTTGGCCCGTAGTACAAATATGAACAGGTGTTGAGATGAACATGACCGACTAATTAATATCTTTGGCCCGTAGTGCAAAGATGAACAGGTGTTTAGATGAACATGACCAACTGATGAATATCTTTGGCATGTAGTGCAAAGATGAATATTTGAATCCAGATATATATTGATTGATGTTACAGGGATAAAATATCGATGATAAACTTTTAAATTCATATATAGAAGATAGTAGTTTGCATTCTCTACTTAACTCTTCCAATGAATTGTTGTTTCCGCTTCAGTTGTTGATTTAAAACTGGTTGTCTATTGTATTCTATTAGATTTTTCCCTGTTGAAGACTAACGATAATTTGTTGTATATTATCTTAGTCATAATATTCTTTACTGGACTAGTTGAGCTCACCCTTTTCCTTTTTGTTCCATTTTTCTTCTCAGGAGGCGAGAATGTGGCGAGTACTAGTCGGGGTATGGAATGAAGGTTCTAGAGAGAGTTGTTTAGTAGTCCTCACCATTTTTGTAAAATAATGTATCAATAATTATGATGGAGATTTATTTGCGTGTGGATATTGTCTAGACGGCGATATCTGTATTTAAACTCACAGTTTATATGTTGTAATAATAAAGTTGTAGTTATTTCTGTACCATGTATTTGACGATTCAGAATGGGTTGGATGGAATGGACCTATTTTTGGGGCGTCACAACTAAATCAATAATTGAGACAACAAAGTTGTTCATATTATTAAATTGCAATATTTTCAATATTTAGAAGTTCTGTCAATGAGAGGTTTGGTCACCTAATTGCGTGCCAATAGGGAGAAATACTTATTGGAAAGTCCCCTCTTTCCTGGGAACAACCTGGTTGTTAAATTTTGTGAGTTATAATATTGATGAATAAGCTCGTGTTAATTAAAGATGAATTTGATAGTTTCTGTAATACCCAGTAAAAATAATAATAATAATAATAATAAATAATATTTAAATCCATATTTTACTTGGTCTTTTCTTATGTTTGGGTCAAATTATTTTTAATTTGTGTGAACTATAATAAATATGCGGTTACATTAATTTGGGCATTTATAGTAATTGGGTCAAATTAATTTTTAAGTATTTAAGTTTGGGCTTGTTAAACTATTTGAGCCCAATTTAAATTGTTGGGTTGAAAACCAAATTATAATAAGCGTATCTTTAATATAGTAAGTAGGGTTTCTTAAATATTGATACTGCAGTAAATAAAGAAAAGGAAGAGGAAGAAGAAAGGCTGTGGGATAAAAAGGAAAATTTGGAAAGGAGATTGTGAGACTATATTAATCATAATCGCATCTCAAAAAGGTATTCATTGGATTCTTTTTATATATTAAATAATTTATTTTTTGTGTGTGATTACAATCTGTTTTAGAGATTTAATTGTGTCGTCGTTTGTTTAATCTAGCGTGTTGCTATAGTATAAGAATATGTGATAAATTATATATTAGATGAGAAATTAAATTGTTAATGAGTGAGTTCGCAAGCAGTGTGTAAGCAAATGTACGGTGCAGTGCCGTGAATTCAAGATTTTAATTATGAAAGGTGAATGCCTGATGCTTTTTGTGTATGTTCAAGTGACTAAACTAAGTATTATAATATAATTTGCATCCATCATATATATGTATATATCATAATATGCATAGTCATAGTCAATAGGTTGTATATGTTAAAAAGACTTGAATAATGGCTTGCATACACTGATCAGGAGGTCTCAACCAAATTAGGAGGTAATCGTGTTATTTAATATTTTAGTATTAATACATTAAGAGATAATATTATATATATTAAAACATAATTGTTTTATATTTAATAATATTCGTGTGCTAATATTGATTTTTTTTAATCCATAAAATATAAAAATATTTATATTTTGGTAATTTAATTAATGATCTTGTATTATTTTTTATAATTATATAGATCGGATTGAGGAGGTCTAGCGGTGTAATATTTGAGTTCGGTGAATTATTTCAGTATTATATTCAGGTACGGATTTCGTACTCTTTCTGCGATACTCATGTTAAATTTGATTTGTTCGTTTTGTCGCTTGTTCGAATTTCGTTATTATTTCACATAATTATTTCTTGTGAAATAAGTATATTAGTTTCATTTTGGAGTTGATTCATATAACTCGCATTTGTACTCTTTGAATTAGATTATCATGTTTAGTACTATTTATTTTTGATAATTGTAGAGCGGTACATGTTGCTACCTTCTTTTTGAGACCTTGTGACTATAGTTTGATTTGGTTCAACATGTACATATAGAACCCTTTTGTTGGTATTTTGTCGCATGTGTTGTGACATGATATTTTTGTTAGAATATACCGTAGGGTATACTTGAGCTATAACCACCTGTGGGGGTACCACAGGCATGTCGTCTTGGCACGAGAGACATGACACTTTCCGTGGCAGTGTGATTAGTCCACGGCGTCTCCGTTTTGGGCTCCGGAGTAAGTGGGCCATTTGGTGTTTGTTGTGGGAGGCGTATGGGTTAACCCTAGATTTCTGTTCTGCGGATTGGTGATGTTGTGCCAAACACACCTATCCGATTTGCATACATTTGGATTCGCGGTCCAATGTGTGATTTGCCTGTGTGGCATCATTTGACTTGTCTGTGTGGCATGGTTTTGACTTGCCTGTGTGGCATTATTTTGACTTGCCTGTGTGGCATTATTTTGACTTGCCTGTGTGGCATTGTTTTGATGTGCCTGTGTGGCATTATTTTGGTTGCCTATGTGGCATCATTTGACTTGCCTGTGTGGCATTAGTTTGACTTGCCTGTGTGGCAAGGTATATTTCTGAGCTCATTCGGTATGAAATAACTCCAGCCGTTTGTTTCAGCCTATTATTTTATTGGATTAGTTTTGTTGGTTTTTGTTCAGTTCAAGTCATTGAGTTAGTTACTTCAGTTCGCTATTCTTTATTCTTTTATTGGTTTCGTCAATTATGTTGATTCATATATATTCCATTCAGATCCTTGGATATTATATTTTCGTTCGTACTTGCACTTGAGGCTTTTTCAGTAATTTGTCTCAACTGTTTTCGTATATCAGTTGTATATCTTTTGTATATCTGTATCCGTACTGGGCAATTGGCTCATGCTGTGTTTTTCTTCCGGCAGGTTTGCAGGGGTGATTCAGGGCTAGTGTGATGAGAGTTTTGCCTTTGACCAGTTAGGTTGATTCAAGTTTTAAGATTTGATTATTTTGACTCAGTTTAGAGAATTGTACTTATTACTTTATTGATGGATCACCACTATTAATATTTTGAGGTTAGTGCTCTGTTTATTTATTTTGAGGTTTGTTGTGCTTTGCACGTGACCTCCCTTCTCTTTTCGGGAAGGGGGTGTTACAGAGATGGTATCAGAGCTTAGGTTCTTTCTTGTAAAAAACCTATTTAGGTTTGACCTGTGAGTTGTGGGTAAACCATTGGGTAGATGTAGGAGTTTGATTCGATTTTGTTCTTTGTTTGGTTGGTCTCTATTTTGACTAACCGCCGATTTCATTTCGATTTGTAGTTGATTTGAGGAAAGTGAAATAATTTGTTAAGGTGATTGAGTAATGATATTAGTTAAGAATTGTGATTCAATCATTAAGGTGAATAAAGTTATACTTTGTACAGATATGAAGTGATCTTATATGAGACGTGATTATGATGTGAGTATTTGTATCGACGAGTATTTAATTTTAGAAAATTATTTGTTAATCATTTTTTGTGGCAATTATTATGATCGTTGAATTGAGGAATTAATTTGAGTTAAGTTTTGATTTATGTTAAGCTTGTGGATGATTTGAGGTATTCGTATTGATGACATATTATGATAAAGTGAAAATTATTAAGTATAGAGGATTTCTTGTAATTTGAGTTGTTGATATTCGAGGTAATTAGATTAATCATTTGAAGTTAATGATCAATTTTGTGTCTATTTCTAATAAGATATTGGAGTTATGTTCTATGAAATTTCTTTGTGATAGTATGGGGTGACATTGAAATTTATTAGATTAAGATTTGTTCCGAACTCGTGATTTGACCCGGGTTGTTACTCGGGTTGTGATAGTAAGCTGAGATTTTGAAATTTGTTGAGTTAAGGTTTGCACTAAGAGAATGATTGATTTATTGAATGATTAGATATATAATAAGTGATGAATTCAATATATTTTAAGAAATTTTGGAAATTATAGTTTGCTTATTCAGATAGTAGGATATATGATTTAGAGTTTGGTATGATGATGGAGAGATCTTAGTAGTAGTATATTTTTGGTGTGATAATATTTGAGAACGAATTTGATTTGAGGTTATGATATTTTGAAACTCTTAAGGACTTAGGAGAGTTGGTGATAAAGAGATATTAGTAGTATATTCTTTGGTGTAATAATATTTGATGAATAGTTCAAATTAAGGATGAGATATTTTGAAGCTCTTGAGGACTTGGGGAGAGTTGGTAATATATTTTGCATAGTTGTTTGTTTATCTGATGTCATTAGAGTTTTGTGTGAATTTATGTAAAATAAAACCAAAATAATTTGTTAGATCCTTGTCATGTGTGAAACATAAACGTTTTACGAATTAAAAATAATTTTAAATATTTTGGGTATTCGAATCGTATTTAGATGAAGATAAATTTTTTGTGATTTTGACTTATTTTCCGAAGAGTACGTTTACAAGAATGAAACTCAAATATATTAGTGACGGCCCGCACCAATGGTGGAGCATGTGATCTAATTTGATGCAACACGAAGAACCTTACCAAGGCTTGACACGGTAGCTGACGAATCGTTTACAAGTACACTAATAATTACGTGGACCGATGACTTATTCACGTTGATCGTTACAAATGGAGACGCTACGTCGTAACTAAATTTTTTTTATAGCTTATTTGAATTCCGAGGACGGAATTATTTTAAGGGGTGAAAAATGTAATAACCCATATTTTTTAAATTAAATATTAATTGATTTTTTTTATTTTATACAAATGTGTTTAAATTGGAAAAGATAAATGATTTTGTTTCCCTCTTTTCTTCCTTGTTTTGTTTGAAAAATTTAATTCTTTTAGTTGGTAAGTAAATAACTGATTAAATTAAAATGGAGAAAAATAATTCCTCTTACTAAAGTCTTGTGGTAAAATCATTCGGAGCGGGAAGCTACTTGGGAGATAGATGAGTTTATTCGGGCGGAGTATCCACATCTTTTGAAAATTAGGTGCGTTCATTCTTTTGATTCCGGGGACGGAATCCTTTTTAAGGGGTAGGTGATGTAATACCCAGTAAAAATAATAATAATAATAATAATAAATAATATTTAAATCCATATTTTACTTGGTCTTTTCTTATGTTTGGGTCAAATTATATTTAATTTGTGTGAACTATAATAAATATGCGGTTACATTAATTTGGGCATTTATAGTAATTGGGTCAAATTAATTTTTAAGTATTTAAGTTTGGGCTTGTTAAACTATTTGAGCCCAATTTAAATTGTTGGGTTGAAAACCAAATTATAATAAGCGTATCTTTAATATAGTAAGTAGGGTTTCTTAAATATTGATACTGCAGTAAATAAAGAAAAGGAAGAGGAAGAAGAAAGGCTGTGGGATAAAAAGGAAAATTTGGAAAGGAGATTGTGAGACTATATTAATCATAATCGCATCTCAAAAAGGTATTCATTGGATTCTTTTTATATATTAAATAATTTATTTTTTGTGTGTGATTACAATCTGTTTTAGAGATTTAATTGTGTCGTCGTTTGTTTAATCTAGCGTGTTGCTATAGTATAAGAATATGTGATAAATTATATATTAGATGAGAAATTAAATTGTTAATGAGTGAGTTCGCAAGCAGTGTGTAAGCAAATGTACGGTGCAGTGCCGTGAATTCAAGATTTTAATTATGAAAGGTGAATGCCTGATGCTTTTTGTGTATGTTCAAGTGACTAAACTAAGTATTATAATATAATTTGCATCCATCATATATATGTATATATCATAATATGCATAGTCATAGTCAATAGGTTGTATATGTTAAAAAGACTTGAATAATGGCTTGCATACACTGATCAGGAGGTCTCAACCAAATTAGGAGGTAATCGTGTTATTTAATATTTTAGTATTAATACATTAAGAGATAATATTATATATATTAAAACATAATTGTTTTATATTTAATAATATTCGTGTGCTAATATTGATTTTTTTAATCCATAAAATATAAAAATATTTATATTTTGGTAATTTAATTAATGATCTTGTATTATTTTTTATAATTATATAGATCGGATTGAGGAGGTCTAGCGGTGTAATATTTGAGTTCGGTGAATTATTTCAGTATTATATTCAGGTACGGATTTCGTACTCTTTCTGCGATACTCATGTTAAATTTGATTTGTTCGTTTTGTCGCTTGTTCGAATTTCGTTATTATTTCACATAATTATTTCTTGTGAAATAAGTATATTAGTTTCATTTTGGAGTTGATTCATATAACTCGCATTTGTACTCTTTGAATTAGATTATCATGTTTAGTACTATTTATTTTTGATAATTGTAGAGCGGTACATGTTGCTACCTTCTTTTTGAGACCTTGTGACTATAGTTTGATTTGGTTCAACATGTACATATAGAACCCTTTTGTTGGTATTTTGTCGCATGTGTTGTGACATGATATTTTTGTTAGAATATACCGTAGGGTATACTTGAGCTATAACCACCTGTGGGGGTACCACAGGCATGTCGTCTTGGCACGAGAGACATGACACTTTCCGTGGCAGTGTGATTAGTCCACGGCGTCTCCGTTTTGGGCTCCGGAGTAAGTGGGCCATTTGGTGTTTTGTTGTGGGAGGCGTATGGGTTAACCCTAGATTTCTGTTCTGCGGATTGGTGATGTTGTGCCAAACACACCTATCCGATTTGCATACATTTGGATTCGCGGTCCAATGTGTGATTTGCCTGTGTGGCATCATTTGACTTGTCTGTGTGGCATGGTTTTGACTTGCCTGTGTGGCATTATTTTGACTTGCCTATGTGGCATTATTTTGACTTGCCTGTGTGGCATTGTTTTGATGTGCCTGTGTGGCATTATTTTGGTTGCCTATGTGGCATCATTTGACTTGCCTGTGTGGCATTAGTTTGACTTGCCTGTGTGGCAAGGTATATTTCTGAGCTCATTCGGTATGAAATAACTCCAGCCGTTTGTTTCAGCCTATTATTTTATTGGATTAGTTTTGTTGGTTTTTGTTCAGTTCAAGTCATTGAGTTAGTTACTTCAGTTCGCTATTCTTTATTCTTTTATTGGTTTCGTCAATTATGTTGATTCATATATATTCCATTCAGATCCTTGGATATTATATTTTCGTTCGTACTTGCACTTGAGGCTTTTTCAGTAATTTGTCTCAACTGTTTTCGTATATCAGTTGTATATCTTTTGTATATCTGTATCCGTACTGGGCAATTGGCTCATGCTGTGTTTTTCTTCCGGCAGGTTTGCAGGGGTGATTTAGGGCTAGTGTGATGAGAGTTTTGCCTTTGACCAGTTAGGTTGATTCAAGTTTTAAGATTTGATTATTTTGACTCAGTTTAGAGAATTGTACTTATTACTTTATTGATGGATCACCACTATTAATATTTTGAGGTTAGTGCTCTGTTTATTTATTTTGAGGTTTGTTGTGCTTTGCACGTGACCTCCCTTCTCTTTTCGGGAAGGGGGTGTTACAGTTTCATTGTGTGGAAATTATTAGTGTTAGTAGAAATCGATATTTATTTCGATAATAATTGGTGTCTGGAGGTTATATTGTTTACTCGGATATTTGGGACACTTTTCGTGTCAGAGTTACTATTCATGAGTTACTATTCACGAGTTACTATTCACGAGTTAATATTCACGAGTTACTATTCATGAGTTACTATTCATGGGATACTATTCACACGAAAATTATATTTTTTTCGGTCCAAATTATTTTTGGGTACAAAATTATTCCATGACATGTACTAATTTTTTAGATCGTTGGTTGAAATTATATTAGTAAATCAATATGGATCGTTGGTTTAAAGTTTAATAGTGAATCAGTATGGACCGTTGGTTTAAAGTTTAATAGTAAATCAATATGGACCGTCCGTTTAAAAGTAAATCAATCTGGACCGTTCATGAATTAGTTACTATTCAGTCCATTCTCCTATAAATAGAAACTCATTTCTTCATTATTTCTTATGAATTCACTGAAACTCTAGAGAGAGAAATTATAGAGAGAAATTATAGAGAGAAAGAAGAAGAGAAGTCTGCTACCTCACTATTCCAGTATCCAGTTTTATTCTAAGGTAAGGGGTATTATTTTTTTCATATTCATGAAGAGAACTTCTGTTATTCCGTTCTTTATTATTCTGTTGGAATAACCTGTATACGTGGACTACCCTATACTTGGTGAAATTCTTCTGTTGTTCCATTCCTTATTATTATGTTGGAATAACATGTCTATGCAAAGTACTGCATACATGGTGAAATTCTTCTATTATTCCATTCCTTATTATTATGTTGGAATAACCTGTCTATGCGAAGTACTGCATACATTATGAAATTCTTCCATTATTCCATTTTTTATTATTATGTTGGAATAACCTGTCTATGCGAAGTACTGCATACATGGTGAAATTCTTCTATTATTCCATTCATTATTATTATGTTGGAATAACCTGTTTATACGAAGTACCGCATATATGGTGGAATTCTTCTATTATTCTGTTCATTATTATTCTGTCAGAATATCATGTCTGTGCGTTTACGCCGGACCTGGTTCCATTATTTATTATTCCGCATTTATTATTCTGTCGGAATATCCTGTCTGTGCGTTTACGCCGGACCTGGTTCCATTATTTATTATTCCGCATTTATTATTCTGTCGGAATATCCTGTCTGTACGTTTTACGTCGAACCTGGTTCCATTATTTATTATTCCGCATTTATTATTCTGTCAGAATATCCTGTCTGTGAGTTTTACGCTGGACCTGGTTCCATTATTTATTATTTCGCATTTATTATTCTGTCAGAATATCTTGTCTGTGTGTTTACGCCGGACCTGGTTCCATTATTTATTATTCTGTTGGGAATAACATGTGTGACGCCTCTAAAATAAGTATACAACACCCATTTTGAGTCGCCAAATACATGGTACAGAAAGCAAACTACAACTTCAATAATACAATTGTCGTGCAAAATACGACAACACATATGTCAGTTTAAATATAAATATTGTCTTCTAGACAATATACACACCCAAATAAGTCCTCATTACAATTATTCATACACTATTTTACAGAAATAGTGAGGATAGCTAAAACATCTTTCTAGAACCATCACTCCATACCCCGACTCGATCCTGCTATGTTCTCACCTCCTGAGAAGAAAAATGGAACAAAAAAAAAGGGTGAGCTCAACTAGCCCAGTAAAGAATATTATGACTAAGATAATATACAACAAATTATCATTAGTCTTCAATAGGAAAAAATCTGATAGAATATAATAGACAACAAGTTTTAGATCAACAAATACAGCGAAAACATCAATCTATTAGAAGAGTCACGTAGAGAATGAATTCTACTATCTTCTAAGATTTAAGAGTCCATCATCAATATTTTATCCCTGTAACATCAATCAATATACATCTTTTAATCAAATATTCATCTTTGCACTACAGGCCAAAGATATTCATTTATTTTACCAGTTGGTCATGTTCATCTCAACATCTGTTCATCTTTGCACTACGGGCCAAAGATATTCATCAATTAATCATTCATCTTTGCACTACAGGCCAAAAATATTCAGTAATATCATCATTTAGGAGTGAGGATGATGAAAAATATTTTAAAGAAAATAAATCCAGTGAGACAGAAGAAAAAATATTAAGGATAAAATAACAAAGATAAAAATACGAATTTTATGTTCATTCTTCCTGAAATCGAATTCTCTACAACTTTGTAGCTTTGAGTTTATCCAAATTCCAAACAGAAAATATCCAAAATCTACAAACGGGTGATTTTTAATACTTCCCTTCCGACAGAATACTGATAAAACACCTCAGCATTAATTCCTTCATTTATAACCATATAAAATAAATAAATCCATCATTTATATCCACATCAAATAAATATTTCCTTATCATATAAATTAATAATTAATTATTCACAAATAATATTATAGAATCACACTTATGACAACCAGGCAGTTCTCAGGAAAGAGGGGGATTTTCAATATGGATTTTTCCTTACTGGCGCGCAATTAGGTAACCAAACCTCTCCTTGACAGAACATTCTAGACATTGCCAATAATGTTATCTAATAATATTATTCAAATAATATGAATTATTGATCTGATAATGGGAAATACTGTGCAGTGACAATTATTGAAACAACAATAATACTAAATATCAACGCAATAATTATTGAATCAATAAAATAAAATATTAAACAGTAACTACTGTAACAATTATTGAGTAGTGCCTTCTTACGTACGAATCAATAATTCAATAATACTGTGCAATACCGTGTGCTACTGTGCAACCACGTGTATTACTGTATTTTAACCACTAGGTATTCTAACAGAGTTAACGGTAACAACTACACCGTCATTTATAAAAACTCATACTTTATCATTTTCTTCATCCGACATTTATTCTGTTATGAGCCCCACGAATGGCTGCGCCGTCGTACGAATATTTCCCGACAAAAAGAATATTCCACGACCAAAAGAATATTCCCCGACAAAAATGAATATTTTATAACCACTTGCTTATTTTGTAAAATTTGCACATTTCACCCATAACTAAAGCATTATATCAAATTAACACCTTCTTAATTTAGAATAATGAATAAAGAAAAAGTTCAATTTTATTTATAATAAGTTGGGGTCTTACAACCTGTCTGTGCGGTCTCTATCGCATGCATGGTGAATCCTTCTGTTATTCCATTCTTTATTATTTTGTTGGAATAACTTGTCTATGTGGATTACCACATGCAAGGTGAATGATCCTTTATATTCATTCCTTATTAAACTGTGGAAATGATCTGGTTACGTTGATTATGATGAGAGTCATAATAAAAGTAATGGACTAATGAAAATCATGGGTATATGAACTATTAGTAAGTGTTATGATGATTTATGTTGGTTACTATGTGAAAACATGAAATTTTCTTAGAAATCACAAAGGGTTAAAAAATCAAATTTTGGTAAAAATGGAACATAAAATTCAATTGACCATATCTCCTATTATATTTTGAATTTTTGAGTGTGGTCAATTTCTAGAGTTAGATCTATGAGTTTTGTAGCATCTCCAAGTGGAATCACTGGAAAAGGTGTTGTAAATTTTCGTGTGGACTGATTTTAGCAAAAGAGTCAAAAGCTAGAAATTACCAAAATATTACTGTCTAGATTTTTAGAAGGGCTGTTTTGGCCACTTAATTTATGAGAAAAATTTTGGGCTTTTGGGACATGAAAGTATATGGTATAAGGTACCTCCTGTCCAAAAATGAGTTCATTCCGACTTAAAATGAGCAAGTTATGACCATTTCAATATTTAGGTTTTTCCGACAAAAAATGCTATAACTGAAGTTCTATAACTCCGATGACCATAAAATTTAAACTGGAAGATCACGTTAACATGTGTAAGATCCTGCCAAGATTTGGGAATTTTCGAAGTTAAATTTGAGGTAGCTAATTTCTTAAGGAATTAATTAGAAATTGATTTTTAAAAAATAGTAAATGAATTTTAAAAATTCCAAGAAAATTATATGTTCATTATGGGACTATATTCTACTAATTCTCAGAAAAGAAATATTTTTGGGACTGATTTGGTATTTTTCATGAAAATTATTTAGTTACGAACATATGAGTTAAATAAGTTATGTGAAGTAACAAAGTTGGAAAATAGGATTTTGTGGCTTGGAAATCCTATATAAGGTATATGAAGATTTTTGATAAGGGATTTGATCATTGGTGATGAAATCTTATGAGTATAGCATTTTTGAATAACTAAATGCATTATTTGGTAAAATGTAAATAATTGAAATAAATTGTTTATAAGTTTATGAAGTGATTAAAATATTTTTATGATATTAATAATATTAGATTATGAGTGGTTGATAATATTTGGATAAATTTAAAGTTGTTAATATTTATCCTTGTTTGCAGTTGATTAATGTTTATATCATTGTCATCATCCCCATGCTTATATGGTAATAAAAGTTATTTTGGCTTACGTGCAAAGTTGGACTGTGGATTATTGAATTGTATATCTTTGGCTTACGTGCAAAGATGGACTGTTGGTTGTTGGTTTTATAGTTGTATATCTTTGGCTTACGTGTAGAGATGGACTTGGTATGATTATGACTATGGATTTTTCGGTATAGTCATTACCATTGATTATTTAATGAATATCCTTGGCCCGTAGTACATGGATGATTAGAAGATATGGTTTATTTATTAAGATGAGTCTCAACGATAAAAGTTGATGAAAATATTTTTTTTAAATCATAGAAGATAGTAGGTTTTATTTTCTAATTGACTCTTCTAATGGATTGCTTATTCCACTGCAGTTAAACTTGATGTCTATTGTATTTTATCAGTTTAACATTGTTGAAGACTATTAATAATTTATTCTGTATTATCTTAGTCATAATATTTCTTACTGAGCTAGTTTAGATCACCCTTTCTTTCACTGTTCTCTTCAGGAAATGAGAATATAGTTGGGACGAGTCGGGAAAAAGAATGACGGTCCAGATGATAGCATTAATAGTCCTCACTATTCTGATTAAATAGTGTGACAATAAATATAATGAGGACTCCTTTGAGTTTGTATACTGTCTAGATGACAATATACGTATTAAAACTCTTAGATTATGTTTTGTCGTATTTTACACGACAGTTGTATTATTAAGTTGTATTTGAATTTTGTACCAAGTATTTGACGACTCAAGATGGGTGATGAATACCTATTTTTTGGGGCGTCACATGTGGCACCGGTGACGTGTACATTTTTGCCACGTGGAACCGTTTACTTGTGCATTTTCTAATTAATTGTTTAAAAGCTTAGTTTTCCCAGGAATTGAGAACCCAAAACCTCAACTTTGAAACTTTGATCATCAAACCACCTGAGCTACATAAAACTTTAAATTATTTTAACAAAAGAATTAAAATTTATACCAAATCAATTCATTATTATTATTATTATGATATAATAATTATTATTATCATGATACGATTATTATTATTTTTATTATTATTATTATTAGGATTATTATTATTATTTTGAAAAACTCCCCCAAGATCTATTAGTAATTAGTCTTTAACATATCCAAAATCCGGCCAAAAACAGAGCACCAAATCATAAATCGTCCATGATTTATGAGAATAAATCCCAAATCTAAACATGTATAAAAATAAAAAATAGATACAACATAAGCCCAGATCAAGACAAAACACAAATCAACGAGAGCTTGTAAATTAGTTTTAATTTCAAAACCAAAATCACTGCCATGAGTTCTACAGCAGGCAAGGGTATAGCCGAAAGAGGCAAATCCAAAGGCACAAAGTCAGTCTCCAGACCCTCAAAAGCCAACCTTCAGTTCCCTGTCGGCCGAATTCCTCGTTTCCTCAAGGCCGGCCGGTATGCTCAGTGTGTCGGGTCTGGTTCTCCGATTTACCTTTCTACCGTTCTAGAATACTTGGTCGCTGAGGTGCTTTAATCTCTTTCTCTCTCCTCATTTATGTCTCTGTTTTGATTATTTGTGGCTGATTTTGTTGAATGATGAGGAACGATGAGGAGTTAAGCAAGTTGTTGGGATCTATGACTATTACTAATGGTAGGGTTTTGCCCAACATTCATTCAACTCTGCTGCCGAAGAAGGCTGGGAAAGGGAAGGGCAAAATTGGCTCTATTTCTCAAGAGTTTTAGGGGTTTCTATGGTTTTTCGCTCGTAACTTTTTGCTACGTAGTAGAAATGGGCGGTGGAGTTGGGGATTTTGAATTTTGGGTTTCTCTTTGGTTGGGTAATGATGGAATAATAGATTGTTAATAGTGGTAGAGTGTGTAATGAAGTATATTTTCTGACTTCGATTTTCTGAATTTTGGGTTTCTCTTTGATTTTTTGCTTTTTTGAACTTCTAAAATATGGGATATTTATAAGTTTTAATTTTAAGCTTATTTTTAAATATATTCTTTTTAAAATTTGTAAATTAGTTTTAATTTCAATTTTAAAATTTCAATCTATAAATTTGTTAATGTTAATTGTTTAATTATAATCGTATACTAATAATAATAATAATAATTATAATAATAATAATAATAATAATAATAATAATAATAATAATAATAATAATAATAATGAATTGATTTGCTATAAATCTTAATTCTTTTGTTAAAATAATTGGAAGTTTTGTGTAGCTTAAGTGGTTTGATGATCAAAGTTTCAAAGTTGAGGTTTTGGGTTCAATTATTGGGGAAACTAAGTTTTTAAACAATTAATTGGAAAATGCACAAGTAAGCGGTTCCACGTGGCAAAAATATACACGTCATCGGTGCCACATGTGCCACGTAGGCATGTCAACGCACATGTGGCACCTGGGGGCTCAATATCCAAATTTTCGAACATAAAAGGGCTCAATTTGCGTTAACAAAAATAAAAGGGCTCAATACCCCAAAACACCTAAAGTTCAGTGGTCACATTTGCATTTTACCCTAAAAAAACTATTGTGAATTATGTGACGTGGCCATGAGTATGTGGATCTAGAGGGAAATACTCCCTCCTAAACAGACCCACATGTACAAAACACATGTATTCGTTAGAACCCAAATCGTTTCATCTGATTCAATTTGTTTGTGTAAGAAAATCGAAAGAGGAGAAACCCTCACACTTGATCAAATCGATCCAATAATTGAGAGTAACGACCCTAAAGGAGTTCTGTAATACCGAAAAAAATAATATTAAATAATAAAAAATTATTTTGTTTGAAAACATATTAATTGGACTTTGTCCATTATTTTGGGTCAAAGTAGTTATTTAATTTGTGTGGGCTAATAAATATTAATAAAAGATGGGTAAATTAATTTAGTATAATTTGGGCAGTAAAATTAATTGGGTTTAATTTAATTAAATGTGGGTAATAATAAATCCTATTATAATTAGGAGAAATAATAAGACAATAAATAAAACCTAACCCTCCTCATCTTATGCAAACTGGAAAAAAAAAGAAGAAGAGAGGAATGACACTGTTTCGGAGGAGGAAAAAGGAGCATCAAATTTGTCTTTCTTTATTTTGGTGCGTTTCTGTATATCAATGGGTTTTATGATTCAAACTTCTTTTAGTTCCTGACTTGGAATTTGAAAGGCATATATGATATATTGGTTTGACCGGATGTATATATGTATGTGGCTATGGCAGACTATATATATAGTATAATATTATAGAACCAATATAGAAGTACATGTGTGTTGCGGTTTTTGGAAGAGAGAGTAATGGAATTGTTATCATATTATATATATAAGGAGTGTTCATTAAATAAGCCAACTGAAATGTAAACTTGTGGATTATAATAATAATTTTATACATTAATTGGAACTATATTAATATGTATATTTGAACCTGAAAAAAAAACATTCCGAATCATGATATGCATGTTAACCACCACTGACTCATGATTTATATACTTATATCACAGTATTACTTTATTGATTGAATAAAGTTTATTATATATATAATATCTTTAGATTATTAATTTATTAAAGTATAATAAAAAGGAAAAAAATGATTAGAAGATAAATTATAATTTAATTAAGGTTATTTTATAAAATTGATGTAATTGGAGAATTAATTTCATATTATATAAATTATAATTATTAAGTAACTTATAATTGTATTATTATTACCTTTTTATTAGATCGGACGGAGGGAATTTAAAGAGTTATTTTTGGAATATAAATTTTAAAGTATTAGTAATTGATAAAAGGCGATGAGTAAAGGCATATTAAATAGATTATGAATTACTTTGGAATTATTAGTTTGGATTTTTTTAAATTTGAGGTGAATATGTTTAGGTTGTGAATGACGTTTCGTATTTGATATCGTTGGAAATTGAGGGTAAGATTTTATGGAGTGTGCTATAAATGGTTTGGAAGTATCAGGTACGGATACCGTACTCTTTCAGCGATACTCTTGTTAAATTTGATTTGTTTGTTTGTTTGTTTGTTTTCCTTATTTCGAATTTTGTTATGATTTCACATAATTGTTTCCTGTGGAATAAATATATTAGTTTTATTTTAGAGTTGATACATATGACTCGTATTTGTACTCTTTGAATTAGGTTATCATGTTTAGTACTATTTATTTTGATAATTGTAGAGCGGTGCATGTTGATACCTTCTTTTTAGAACCTTGTGACTATAATTTGATTTGGTTCAACATGTACACATAGAACCCTTTTGTTAGTATTATGTCGCATGTGTTGTGAAATGGTATTTTTGTTATAATATACCGTAGGGTATACCTGAGCTATAACCACCTGTGGGGGTACCACATGCATATCGTCTTGGCATGAGAGACATGACACTTTCCGTGGCGGTGTGATTAGTCCACGACATCTGTGTTTTGGGCTCCGGAGGAAGTGGGTCATTTGGTGTTTGTTGTGGGAGGCGTTTGGGTTAACCCTAGTTTTCTGTTCTGCGAATTTGTGATGTTATGCCAAACACACGTATCCGATTTGCATACATTTGGATTCACGGTCCAATGTGTGATTTACCTGTGTGGCATTATTTTGACTTGCCTGTGTGGCATTGTTTTGATGTGCATGTGTGGCATTATTTTGGTTGCCTATGTGGCATCATTTGACTTGCATGTGTGGCATTATTTTGACTTGTCTGTGTGGCATTGTTTTGACTTGTCTGTGTGGCAAGATATATTTCTGAGCTCAATCGGTATGAAATAACCCCAGCCATTTATTTCAGCCTATTATTTCATTGTGTTAATTTTGTTCGTTTTGTTTCAGCTCGTTTCGTGTCCTTTCAATTAATTGGGTTAGTTATTTCAGTTCATTATTTTCTTTACTCTTTCGTTTGTTTCGTTAATTTTGTTAGTTCAGTTATATTCTATTCAAATATTTGGGGATTTTATTTTTTTCGTCAAAGGCAATATTTTATCTCTATTGATTTCATATTTCAGTTGTATATCTTTTGTATCTTTATATCCGTACTGGGCAATTGGCTCATGCTGTGTTTTTCTTCCGGCAGGTTTGCAGGGGTGATTCAGGACTAATGTGATGAGAGAGTTGTCTTTGACCATCTAGGTTGTTTCGAATTTTAAGTTTTGATTATTTTGACTCTATTTGGAGAATTTTTTTAGTACTCTATTAATGGATCACCACTGCTAATATTTTGAGGTTATTAGTGCTCTGTTTTCTTATTTTAAGGTTTGTTGTTCTTTGCACGTGACCTCCCTTTCCTTTTCGGGAAGGGGGTGTTACAGAAATGGTATCAGAGCTTAGGTTCTTTCTTATAGAAAACCTATTTAGGTTTGAATTGTGAGTTGTGGGTAAATCACTGGGTAGACGTAGGAGTTTGATTTGATTTTATTCTCTGTTTGGTTGGTCTTGATTTTGACCAAGTGTTTTTAGCTCTTTAAGTTGTAGTTGATTGGAGAAAGGCGAGATAATTTGTTAAGATTATTATTGTTATGGGTTGGAGCAATAATATTAATTAAGGATTGCGATTTGATCATTAAGGAGAATAATGTCATATTTTGTTCAGTTAAGAAATGATTATACGATTATGATATGAGCATTCGTATCAGCGAGTTTGATATTGGAGAATTATTTATTAGAGTTATTTCAGGTAATTACAAATCATTATGATTTTGTAATTGAGGATTTTATTTGGGTTAGATTCTGATTTTTGTTAAGTTGTGAATAATTTGAGGTATGTGAATCGATGGGATAATACGATAAAGTGAAAACTATTAAGTACAGAGGATCTCTTATAATTTTGAGTTGTTGTAAAGATTCGAGGAAATTAGATTAATCTTTTGGAGTAAATTAATTTTACGATTATTTCCTAGTAGAATATTGGAGTTATCTTATATGAAATTTTGAGTGATAATATGAGGAGATCTTGGAATTTTTTGGGTTAAGATTTGCATTAAGAGAATGATTGATTCATTGAATGATTAGATATACAATAAGTGATGAATCTTTAAGAGATTTTGAAAGTTATAGTTTGCTTATTCAGATAGTAGGATATATGATTTGGAGTTCGGTATGATGATGAAGAGATCTTTGTAGTAATATATTTTTGGTGTAATATTATTTGAGAACTAATTTGATTCTAGGTTATGATATTTTGAAACTCTTGAGGACTTAGTAAGAGTTGGTGATATAATTTAAGTTGTTTCGCTTATCTGATGCCCTTAGAGTTTTGCATGAATTTATGTAGAATTAAATAAAAATAATTTGTTAAATCTTTGTCATGTGTGGAACATAAATGTTTTACGAATTAAAAATAATTTTAATTATTTTGGGTATTTGAATCGTATCTAGATGAAGAATTTTTTTTTTTGTTGATTTCGAATTATGTTCCTAAGAGTACGTTTACAAAGATTAAACTCAAAGATATTAGCGACAGCCGCACCAACGATGCATCATGTGATCTAATTTGATGCAACACGAACAACCTTACCAAGGCTTGACACGGCAGCTGACGAATCTTTTACAAGTGCATTGATAATTACGTGGACTGATGACTTATTCGCGTTGATCGTTACAAATGGCGACACTACGTGGTAACTAAATTTATTTATTTATTTGTAGCTTATTTGAATTCCGAGGACTGAATTATTTTTAAGGGGTGAAAGATGTAATAACCCAATTTTTTTAATTAAATATTAATTAATTTTATTGTATACAATTGTATTTAAATTGAAAAAGGTAAATGATTTTGTTTCCCTCTTTTCTTCCTTGTTTTGTTTGGAAAATTATATTCTTTTAGTAGATAATTAAATAACTGATTAAATTAAAATTGAGGAAGATAATTCCTTTTGTTAAAGTCTTGTGGTAAAATCATTCAGAGCGGGAAGCTACTTGAGAAATAGAGGAGTCTATTCGAGCGGGGTATTCGTATCTTTTGATAATTTGGTGCGTTCCATTCTTTTGATTCCGGGGACGGAATCTTTTTTTAGGGGTAGGTGATGTAATACCCGAAAAAAAATACATAATAAAAATTTATTTTATTTAAAAACATATTAATTGGACTTTGTCCATTATTTTGGATCAAAATAGTTATTTAATTTGTGTGGGCTAATAAATATTAATAAAAGATGGGTAAATTAATTTAGTACAATTTAGGCCTTAAAATTAATTGGGTTTAATTTAATTAAATGTGGGTAATAATAAATCCTATTATGAATAGGAGAAATAATAAGACAATAAATAAAACCTAACCCTCCTCATCTTATGCGAACTGAAAAAAAAAAAGAGGAACGACACTGTTTCGGAGGAGGAAAAAGGAGCATCAGGTTTGTCTTTCTTTATTTTGGTACGTTGGTATGTTTCTGTATATCAATGGGTTTTATGTTTCAAACTTCTTTTAATTCCTGATCTGGAATTTGAAAGGCATATATGATATATTGGTTTGACCAGATGTATATATGTATGTGGCTATGGCAGACTATATATATAGTATAATATTATAGAACCAATATAGAAGTACATGTGTGTGGCGGTTTTTGGAAGAGAGAGTAATGGAATTGTTATCATATTATATATATAAGGAGTGTTCATTGAATAAGCCAACTGAAATGTAAACTTGTGGATTATAATAATAATTTTATACATTAATTTGAACTATATAAATATGTATATATTGAACCTAAAAAAAACATTCCGAATCATGATCTGTATGTTAACCACCACTGACTCATGATATATATACTTATATCACAGTATTACTTTATTGATTGAATAAAGTTTATTATATATATAATATATTTAGATTATTAATTTGTTAAAGTATAATAAAAAGGAAAAAAAATGATTAGAAGATAAATTATAATTTAATTAAGGTTATTTTGTAAAATTGATGTAATTGGAGAATTAATTTCATATTATATAAATTATAATTAGTAAATAACTTATAATTGTATTATTATTACCTTTTTATTAGATCGGACGGAGGGAATTTTAAGAGTTATTTTTTGGAATTTTAAACTACCAGATCTGTTGGTGAGGCGAATCATGAAGCGGCCAAGAGTTTCAAAGGAGGAGGTGAAACAGTAGAGAAGGCGAAAACCCTAGATGGAGAATGAGATTTGGCCATGAGAGAGAAGGCAAAAGAGGGTTTTATGAGAGATAAAAGATTTAGGGGAGTTGAGAGGGATCGAGTTGTCTGTGTGTGTAAGAACAGAGAGAGATGGATAGAGGGTTTGAAATTTGAATACGGAGGAATGAGAGAGAGCTGTTGAGGTGGAACTTGGATGTGACACTTGTCTATTTTCTCTCTGCTCTGTTTTATATTATAGATATAACGTGTATTAGTGTGTGTGTGTGTGTGTGTGTATATATATATATATATATTAATTATGTTGTGTGAATATACTATATATATATATAACATGCATGCATTTATTATATAATATACAAATGTATGTGTATGTGTTATATAATATAGATTAGAAACCGTGTGTGTAGTTTGTGTGCTTAACATATATATATATATATAAATACACACACGTCAGATTTATATATATAATATGTATTACACAGCATACATGATTTATATATATAAACTAGCAATAGTCCCGTGCCTCCGGCACTATGGACGTTGGGATTTATTCCAAATTTTGGACGACCCAAATGATTTATTGAGTGAGCGAAAAATTCAAAATTATTTGTATTTTATTAGATAAATGGATGGTGGGATTTATCCCAAACTTTGGACGTCCTAGATGATTTATTGAGTGAGCGGGAAATTCAAAATTATTTATATTTTATTAGATATAATTAGATATATAGAATATAGATATTGATAGATAGAATTAGATAGATTGTATTTTATTAGATAGATGGATGGTGAGATTTATCCTAAACTTTGGACGGCCCAGATGATTTATTGAATGAGCGGGAAATTCAAAATTATTTGTGTTTTATTAGATAGAATATATACACGTTAACTATATATATAAATGTTATGCACAACCATTTAATGTATATATACTAGCTGGGTCCCGTGCCTCCGGCACTGTATGGACAATATGATTTATCTCAAACTTTAAAAGACCAAAATAATTTATTGAGTGAACGGAAAATTTAAAGTCATTTGTATTTTATTAAATTATTAGATAAATAGATATATTTTATTAGATAGATGTATGAACGGTGGAATTTATCCCAAACTTTGGACGGCCCAGATGATTTATTAAATGAGCGGGAAATTCAAAATCATTTGTATTTTATTAGATAGATATTTTATTAGATAGATGTATGAACGGTGAGATTTATCCCAAACTTTGGACGGCCCAGATGATTTATTAAATGAGCGGGAAATTCAAAATTATTTGTATTTTATTAGATAGATATATATATATATATATATATATATATATATATATATATATATATATATATATATATATATATAATAAATGCATACTAATAGGACCATATATATATATATATATATATATATATATATATATATATAGAGAGAGAGAGAGAGAGAGAGAGAACCATGCATGTGTGTAAGTTGGAATTTATTAAAGGTGAAGGTGTCAATATTTTGTTGACAATAGCTGGCTGTTCCTTCTTCCTTTTACTTTAAACGAATTAAATGAGCTCACATTAAATGATAAGTTGTCTAAATAAAGCCCGGGCGGAAGTTTGATTTTTTTTTTTTGGTTTGCAATCCCCGTGCTTCTCTTTTAATCCAAACTATTGATTTCAAAAATAAACAATCTCAGTCATTTGTGAGACTCCAGATTTTATAAATAAAGATTTAAATTTTTCGAAATATTTTTTTTGAATATTATGAAATGAATTTGATATAATGTTATAGTTGTGGGTAATATTCAGAAATTTTGAAAAGTATGCAAGTTGTTATATAATATTCGATTGGTCGGAGAATATTCGTTTTAACAGGGAATATTCGTACGACGGCACAATCATTGGTGGACTCCATAACAAAATTATTGTCGAATTGAGAAAACGACAAAAATATTTTATGAAAGTAATGGCGGAATTGTTACTGTTAAAACTGTTGAACTATCCGGTAGTAAAAGTACAGTAATACGCGTGGTTGTATAATAGCATACGGTATTGATTATTGATGCTTACGTGAGAAGTCACTAAGTTTTGTTCAATTATTGCTACAGTAATTGCTGCATAGTATCTCACGTTATTTGATTCAATTATTATCGATATTTTATATATTATTAAATCAATAATTGAGATGATAGAGTTATTAATATTATTATTTGCAATATTAACGATGTCTAGAAGTTCTATCAAGGAGAGGTTTGGTCACCTAATTGCGCGCCAATAGGGAAAAATCTTTATTGGAAAGCCCTCTCTTTCCTGGGAACGACCTGGTCGATTAATATTGTGAATTATAATAATGATGATAAATGTTAAAAATATTGAGAAGATTTTTATTAAGTATTTGATGTTATTTTATGTACCCCCATTTACCCATTTTTCAAAATAATTGGTAGAAAATTTTTTGATATAATGAAGGTGGGGGTCACATGTGGGGCCCATATATGTTGAAAATTTGATTTGGGAAATGGGGGAGGGGATACATTACTTATGATGAAGGTAATGTGTTATTATATATATATATATATATATATATATATATATATATATATATATATATATATATATATATATATATATATATATAAGTGATAGTGTGAAATATATATATATATATATATATATAATTGGTGCAAGTGTGATGGTGGGAAGAAAAAAAAAGGGTGATAGTAATGTGTGTGTGTGTGTGTATGATGAAAATGGAATTGGGGTGGGGGATGATGCCTTGTGTGGAAGGGAATTGATATATATATGATGAAAGTGAATTTGGTGGATGAATATAAATTATGTGTGGTGGAGGGGGAGAATGACATTGTCGAGAAGGAGTTAATATGAGAATAAATTGGTGTGGGTGAGTGATTGTGATATATATAACATGTGATTAGTTTATATATATATATATATATATATATATATATATATATATATATATATATAACCTACGTATTGGTAAGGGAAGTAGAGGTCTGCACATTCAATTAATTCATCCGTGACCTTCCAGTTGGTTCGTCCGTGAAGAAAAAAATAAAAGAAAGTACTGTTCACCAGTGATTTTATTCAAATAGTATCATTTCCATTCTCCGAAAAATATGATGCTTAGTTATAATTGAAATCACACCAGAAATTCAGAGAATTCTCTTCTATAAACTTGAGCGTATTTCTTTAGAGTTATAAGAAGTTTTGAGCGTAGTGCAAGTTTTCTTAAAGAATATCCTCGCCCTACCAATCGGAATACCCTTCTTTTACGATAATGGATATTATTTGTTGTAATTGTAAGGGGTATTATTTCTTTCGTATTCAAGAAGAGAACTTCTGTTATTTCATTCTTTATTATTCTATTGGAATAACCTGTATACGCGAACTTCCCTATACATGGTGAAATTCTTTTGTTATTCTATTCTTTATTATTTTGTTGGAACATCTTGTCGGTACGAATTTTGCCTGACCTGGTTCCGTTATTTATTATTCTGTTGAAATATCCTGTCTATGTGTTTACGCATGACCTGGTTCTATTATTTATTATTCTGTTGGAATAACATGTTGTGCGGTCTATCGCATGCCTGGTGATTTCTTTTGTTATTCCATTCTTTATTATACTCAGTTGGTTAAAGTTTTGACTTCAATACTCCATGAAATTAGTGGAATATCTTTGATATTTGCGCTTCATCTAGTATCTTTTCATGGAAATATTCTTCTGAGCATTCTTGAATTTTACTCCACAAAGCAGTATCATGTTGACAATTTGGACGTTATTGGTTTCTGGAAAAATTAATTCTTGAACTTTTTTTATTGAATTCTTACATCATTGTCATCATTCTCATGTTTATATTATGTTGAAAGTCATCTGTGGCCTGTAGTGCATAGATGGACTTGGTATGATTATGACCAGGGATTATTCGAGATAATCATGACCGTAATGTTACAAATGATGTGGTAAAAGTCCTCATTGGCCCTTAGTGTATTGATGGACATTTGTTGGCATGATCATGACCATTGATGAATACACGAATATCCTTGGCCTGTAGTGCATGGATAATTTGTGGTTGTGATACTAATGAATATCATTGGCCGTAGTGCAGGGATGATGCAAATTATTTATTATGCTGAGTCTCAGTGATAAAAGTGATGAAAAACCTTTTAAATCATAAAAGATAGTAGATTTTATTCTCTACTTGACTCTTTAAATGGATTGCTCGTTCCGCTGCAGTTAAACTTATTGTTTGTTATATTGTATCAGTTTAACACTATTGAAGGCCAACGATAATTTATTCTGTATTATCTTAGTCATAATATTTCTTACTGGGCTAGTTGAGCTCACCCTTTTACTTTCATTGTTCTCTTTAAGATATGAGAACGTAGTAGGGACTAGTCGGGGAACGGAGTGACGGTCTAGATAATAGCATTAGTAGTCCTCACAATTCTGTTAAATAATGTGATGATAATTGTAATGAGGACTCAATTGAGTGTGGATATTGTCTAGAAGACAATATTTGTATTAAAACTCACAACATATGTTTTGTCGTATTTTACACTACTGTTGTATAATTAAGTTGTATTTTAATTTTGTGCCATGTATTTGGCGACTCAAGATAGGTGATGTATACCTATTTTGGGGGCGTCACACATTAATTTTAAATCAAATTTCAAAAATTACCATTTTACCCTCGAGTTCAAAAATCTATAAATAGGAGGCTTTTTCTTCATTTTTAATTTGCCAATTTACTTTCAAGAAAAACTTATTTCTCTCCTACATACTCTCTCTCTCTAAAGCTTTCTCTTTCTCTTCTTATCAAAGTTCTAATCATTTGAGAAGAGAAAAATTAGTTTAAGCAAATTGAGATAAGTTGTTTGATTTATTTTATTTAAATTATCTCTTACTTATTTATATTTATAGATATACTAATATAAATTGTTATACACAATTCTATATATTTATATTTCATCTATTTATCAAATAAAAGAATACTTGGGCACCGCAAGACTACGGAGATACACCTCTACGGAGAGGAATTCGAACCATACGATTTCTTATAGTCTTCAGTAACCTTTTATTGATATTATTTATATAAATATCGTAAAATAGATACGTCACTTGATAGCTCAAAACAACACTGAGATATTCCTCCAAAAAGGGGAATCATTCGAACCGGATTTGAGAATCGTAGTGATCTATTAAAAATATTTATATAAATATCAATTGTGAAATTATAAATTTTGTCATACTTAGACGCCGCAAGGCTACGGAGATACACCTCTACAAAGAGGAATTCGAATCGTACGATTCCTTATAGTACTAAGTGACATTATTTATAAAAGTTCACATAGTAGATAGAATATTCTTATATATTATCTGAGTTAAACAAATATATTTGTTATATCAAGTATTGTTTAACTGATTTATTTATTATTCTTCATATCTGCCATCACAAGTATATGATCATAAATTCATTTATTCATAAAATACTTGTTGCAAACTATAAAGTTATTTAAACTTTTATTTCACAAACTTAAGTGAATATATTTGCTTAAATAGAAGCATATTTGATTCAAAACTTAAAATAACTTATTTGCTTACTCAGAAGTATTTTCATTCTATAAGTTATTTTAAACTTAAAGTGATTTTTCTTTACTCCACAAAGAATAAATAGTTCTTTATAAATTTACATTAAATTATATATCTGCTTAAATAGAAGCATTTTTGAGCATAAGCTGAAATTTATTTATTTGCTTATTCAAGAAGTACTTTTTCACTCAAAATATAAAAGTTATTTAAACTTTTATAACAAAGCATAATTTTCATATTTGTTTAATCAAAACATAAATTATATCTGCTTATTTAAGAAGCATATTGTTGTAAAATCATTTGTAAAAAGAGAAAAGGTCAAAGTTAGTTTATTTTATGCACCTGTGAGAAAGACGAGTAATTCTTCAACCAAGACCAGAGTCTTAGAGAGGTCTGCAGGAGGTTGGGTCTCTATTGTACTTGTGAAGTGAAGAAGAGGCTGTTGTTTCAAGACCAGATCATAGAATAGAACTAAACTCAAAAGAAGTATCACTAAGCTTAAGGAGGGTGCGGGGAGCTTGCTGTCCAAGATAGATTAGTTGAGAATAGTTAGAAGTTTGTCTATAAAACTTTGTAAAGACTTCTCCGCCTATTGAAGGAGTATTTATTACTGATAGTAATAGGATCTCAAGTCATGCAGAGGAGTTTGAGACTGGACGTAGCAGCATACCCGGGATATATGTTGTGAACCAGACAAATCTATGTGCATTGTGTGATTGAATTTTTATTGTCTTGCATATTAATTTCTAATACTGTAAATTAATTATCCAAAAATTCAAAAAGGCCTAAGATAATTTTTTAATCGATAATAATCTATCCAACCCCCCTTCTAGATTATTATTGGACTTTCAAAGTAATAGTATTATCAATTTGGGATTGATTATGTGCTAGGTGAAACTAAATTTGGAGTGGAAACTAGAACTGGCAAGTAGCTAAACTAGCTTGGCACTGTCAGGAAGCAGAGCAACTGCGCCCTTTCTGCCGTACAAACTGGCGCAGCTGAGGCAGTGGCAAGACTTGGAAAAGTTAGTTTATTACTTTGGATACAATATGAAATATTATTTTAATGTGTGACATTATTAAAATCATGTGGTAAAAGTAAATTGAATAACATGATTTACTAAGTAGCAAAATAGAACCATGTGTGGCATTCTAATACAGAAAGAGTTAATTAACTGTGCATATCAGAAATTCAGAAGAAAGTTAAATTTTAAAAAATAAATATTTAATATTGAATATCATTATAATATTGAAGTGTAAGTGTAATAATAAAATTTATGGAGAATACTGGATTAATAATACCCAACTGCATTATTTTACCAAAATTAAATATTATTTTATTTAAACCCAATGTACATGGATTATATAATATGTGTACATATATAAACCCCAACTTTTCATTATGTAATAGCATTAACACATTAAAATTAAATTTGTGAACCAAAAGGGAACTAAACTAAGCACATTGGAACTAAATGTTGAGTTTTATAAAACCTTGTCCCAAATTTAGTGGCTCAACAGTTCCTACACTTTCCTTTACGTAAACTACAAAGCTGTTAACAATGGCTAGCTAGGGGGGGTTATCCTGGCTATGGAAATGGCTGAGGGAGAGTGGTTGGCCAACTCTTCCTTAACCATTGGCTTCTTCTTCTACCTCATGGATTCAAACCCTAATGTAAAACCAATAACTGGTCACTTAATCCTCTATATATAGTAGACTTTTCTTTAATTTTCTTGTCGCTTGATTGTCTGATAAGTCCATATAAGAGTGTGAGTTGCATTGGTGTGTGAGGAGAAGTCTGAGACTGCAAGGATTTTCAATTGAAGTTTTAAGAGGTAATAATCCTTGTTTTATGTTCTTAATTTCCAATTTTGTAGAATTTCTAAAATTTTCATGAAATTTCTGTGAATTTGGTTGTGGATTGATATCAATATGTTTATGAAGTTTATATGCATGTATGGAACCTTTAATAAGTAATTTAACCATGTTTAGTTAAGAGAAATTTGGATTTGGGTTTGAAAGTCTGCAGAAACATAGCCTTTCCTGGTTCTCTCTAGGAAGGGCTCAGCCTGCGCTTAGTTTGTACTGGGAGGCGCTTATGTGGTACTTCCAACATGTTATATAGACTTAGTTATGCATGAAAACAGATATTACATGTAGTATAAAACTTCCTTATGTGATATAAGTTGTCTAAACATGATTTAATAGGAGATTTATCAAGAAAACTATAAGTTTCAAAAATGACCTTTGATGAAACTTGTATTTTGCAAATTCTGAGTATGATAGCATACATATATGACTTAGTTGTGGACATTAATGAGCATGAGTTGCTATTTAAGGTTCATTTTTTTATGTCTAACTTGTTTTGGCTTTGATTTAAAAGACTTTTTAAAGGAAAATTTGACATACTTGAGACTAATATCCATGAATACCATGTGGAGTATGTTCTGACTTTGTGAACTTGTAGACATGACCTAAGAACATATAAAATGTGATTCTAAGATGTTTGGTATACACTAGAATGCATGGTTTAAGTTTAAAATGATTTCAAAATCAAACTTGGACATTTTTCAAACTAAGTTGCATAAGTATGGTGTAGTTATATTCTGGACATCTAAGATGGCATGTTTATGTTCTTTTGTCTCTAAACATGATTCATATGTATAATCACCTTGTTAGACACAATGTAAGTTAATCAAGCATGAGCTTAGGCATGTTTTAAGGTGATAAACGATGCTAACTATGCGTAAATGGTGTGAACACTTGCAAGCATGCATATTACAGAATATATGACCTCCTCATATGGATACATGGTTTGTAGTAGGCCTTGTGACTTCATGATGACCTTATTTGGCATTAATTCATTAGAAATTTTAAACTAAGACATTAATGTGTAAAGTTGAACTTGGAATGGGCGCACAAGTATGCGAAACCCTTTAACATGTATGCATGCTATTTGCTTATGTCTTTGTATGCTAAATAGTGGACTAAAACTAAGAGAATACAAGCTCAACTCTAGTCTGGACAGGGGACATCACAGCTGCGTCGTCCCTAAGCCTAACCAGAGCATAGTTGTGCCCTCTTGCAGTTTAGTTTGACTTGTTTTGTTTGTATTTTGATCTTAGTGGCTTGTTTATATTATTATTCTATGCTAGTAATTAGAGAATTACAGATGTATTATGTATGATGATAAGATAACATGAAGATGTTAAACTCGTACATGATTTCTAAATGTGATAAAGATGATATTGATTAAGAAATTCATGATTTGATATACATATTATGAATGTGCATGAGATAAATTATGTTTCGAGCTTGCGTATCTAATGAATATGTATAACTATATACGTTAATAGGGTAACTTAATTCGTTGAAGAGATTATAAGCTTTAGATTGATAAACTACACTTCAGGCAAGTTCCCTAACTTTATTTTAATATTGAATGCAAGTATCTAAACCTTATCTCATATTGTGCAAACTTTGAATCATTGTTATACCAACTATATCCATATTGAGCAATTTCTATATTCGTATGAATCGTTATTTATATTCAGAAGTTTATTATATATCTTGATTCATGTTGCATTGAACTTATTGTTCCAAAATGTATTATAAAAGTTGTTTAAGCCATTTGACTCGGCTAGACTAATATCATGTGTTAGAAAACGCTCCAAACCAATTATCTTAGTGTGGAAATCTTATAAATCTAATGAGATGAACAACCCTCATTGAAGGGGAAAATTTTATATTATTGGGGAACCGACGTGCGCACAAACAACATGTTTAAATGTTATGCATAACTTAGGATACATTAGGCTAATCACCTATTGTACTTGTTTATACTGGATTATCGGCTAAGTATTGTTAATTCTAGTAGAAGTTCTTGGTCCATAGCGACTACTCAGTGTTGAAACCTTTGAATTCTTTTTAAAAAATTCGGTCTATAATGACTCATCATTTAGTATTCAAAGGACCGTTTTAAAGCTATTGACATTTCCTTATTACAACATTATTCCTTAACTCTTGAGTTATCCTTGATTAATATACTTCTAAACTTATTAACTTTATATTATGCCTGTTCATCTTATTGTTATATACTTGATGGGCAAACTTGTTTCTCATTCTTGCTTTCTTTAAACCTTTCAATTAAGGCAGAACGTGGTGAAACCTCAGGCAAAGATAAGGGAAATGGCAAAGCTACAGGTTAGCTTTAGCTCTTTGTGCTTAAAGTTTCTGTTTAAGATGTAATAAAACTTGTTTAATATTATGTATTAAGTATGTTTTAAGTTATGATGTATTAGTAACGGTTACGAGACTTTGGGACAAGAATAATTATAATAAAATTAATGTAAATTATTCTATTATTCTGCTATATGAGTTATTAATGTATCATTAGAATGAGATCGTGAAGCACCAAATTTGAGAGATTAGTGTCTGAATTTGGGGCATCACAATTCCTAGGGTTGATGAGTTTGATCCTGAACCACCCGAACAAGAAGATAAAGGGTATCCAGAATATAGGGAAGGTGACATAGAGGATCTTGAGTTTGAGTTGGGAATGACATTTACCAATGTCACTGAAGTGAGGGTAACAATCAGAAATCATGGCATCAAACAAGGAAGAATGGTGTATTTAAAGAAGAACTTAATAAGATCTAAAAAAGGTGTGTAGAGCCATGTACATGGTACTATGCTACAAAGGTGCAAAGAGAGCTCACATTTAAAATCACTAGGTTACAAAAAGTACATACTTGTTGCAAAGAGTGGGATAATTATTATATAAATGCAGCATGGATTGCCAAAAAATATGAAGATGATCTTTAGATGAATCCAACATGGGGATTAGACCAGTTTCATATTGGGGTATCAAGGAGCCTAGCATAAAGAGCTAAGAAAAGAGTTATGAAAAACATTGAAGGGAGTGCTGAGGAGGAGTTTGAAATTATTTTGGACTGTGCTGTAAAGCTTAGAAGAGTCATGCCTGGGAGTACTTGTGTCTTGAAGAGAGCAGAACCAAATCAGGGACAAGACTTAGGCAGATTTTTAAGATATTATATCTGTCTGTAGCCACTAAAAGAAGGATTTAAATTAAGATGTAGACCACTAATGGGGCTTGATGGTTGTTTTCTCAAAGGACCATATGGGGGTCAGTTATTAACTACAATTGGTGTTGACCCTAACAATAGGATGTGGCCAGTTTCTTTTCCCATCATTGAATCTGAGAGCACTCAGTCTTGGGTGTGGTTTATGAACTTGCTTATGGAAGATCTTGGGATTGCAAATGATAAAGGCTGGACATTCATTTCAGATAAGCAAAAGGTATAAACATATCTCCATTTATATATATATATATATATATATATATATATTTTATTCTATCAATTATTACATTTATTGCATCTTTCAACTAAATTACCTTTTTTGTCCATAAGTTTTGATTAATGCTTTAGAAGCTGTGGTCCCAGGTGCTGAACACAAACATTATGTCATGCATTTATATAAGAACTTTTGGCAAAAATATAAAGGCTTGGTTTAAGAAAATTATTTTGGAATGTTGCCAAAGCTACAAACCCTTATGTCTTTTAAAAGGCAATGAAGGTGTTAAAAAAGGAAGATAAGAGTGCATATGAATGGTTTGCTCCTAAGACACCTAGTCAGTGGAGTAGGTCTCATTTTCAGACCATATGCAAAAGTAACATGTATGTCAATAATCATTGTGAGGTATTTAATAGCAAAATTCTTAAGGCTAGAGTGAAACTAGTAATAGGGTGTCTAGAAGGACTTAGATTATATTGCATGAATATGATTGTTAAAACGAAGGAAATGATGTTGAAACATAATGGTGTATTGTGCCCTAGAATAGCCAAAAAAGTAAAAAAAAATGGAAAGGACAGTGTGGGGTGGATTATCATTATGGTCAGGTGGTGGTGCCAAAAACTTGTTGGGTAAAATCTAGTTATGCACAACACGCAAGTATACGTGGTCAACAAGTAATAAAGTGATAAGTTGAGTATCGTTCCCACAGAGAATTATTTAATAAAAATCACCAAGTACTAACCCATAACAAACTCAATCTTATTTAAACGAATGAATTACAAACTATATAAATTAACTATTATTCCACTAATTAAATTAAGACTATGGAGATTTAAGATCACAACTTCACTTATTGCTTCATTTAAGTTAACACACTTCTCATCAATTATTCTCTATCCCGAATTGTTAATCAAGAACACGAAAGTAATATTAAGCACCTCTCGATGCACTAATACCGTATTAACGTCAATCCACAATTAAGATAGAAATTCGTTAAACACCTTAATCAACTAACCCACTATATCTCTATGTGAATTACAATTGAAGAAGGTTGTAGACTAAGTTCTCTATAAGATTACATATGGCGTCAAGCATATCTCTACCTTAACACTCATCAAGTTTAAGCTACTAACAAAATCCTGAACATATGCTATCATGATTAGATCTAAATCAATACTTCATCTCTCGAGTTCATATAGATTATCACGGTAATTGATGGCCAATCAATTAAACAATTAAGTCCAAATCATAATAGATAATCCTCACAATAGAACATAATAATTGATAGCGAAGCATATTAAAATAAACTATACAATAAGATCCATTGTAATCTCAAACAAAGAATTAGTTCATTAATTTAAAACTAAGAATCCACAATTGAATAATCATTAAAAGATAAAGATAGAAGAAGATGAGAAGAAATAATCTATTGTGTATAGATTTGACGCTCCCTCCTTGCTCCTACTTTGAATCTTCAATGGTCTTCAAGTTGCTTCAATCTCCAAAACTAATTAGAACTAGTGTTTTGATCTAATTTACTCTAATCTAATTTAATAGAATGCTCTCTAATATCTTAATAATCTCTCTAATCCCCCCTAATTTATGTTATTCCCCTCCTTTTATAAGCCTTTGTACATGTCTTTAAGTCCTCTTGGAAGTCCTTGAATCAAACAACTTGAAACAATCCTTTTCGGACTCAAATTCGGACAAAATCCGCTCATTTTCGTGCATACCCAGCCCCGGCTGGGTATTTTCCTTGTAAATATCCAGCCCCAGCTTGCTAGTGATCTGCTAAAACTCCCAGACACCCAGCCCCGGCTGGGTCCTAAGGCTAAAAACGCCCAGCCCCGGCTGGGTACCAATCTGCCAACAAAATTTTCTGCTGGAACCTCCTCCGCTAAAACTGCCATAACGTTTGAACCGGGAGGAGTTATGAGTCCCGCGACCTATCAAATCGAAGCTATCGACGATATCTACAACTTTCATTCTTTGAGCTTTGAGAAATAACGAACGCATGTTGGTCGAAATTGGACTGGAAGTGACTGCTATGAAAATCACCACCTAAAACGGTGAAGTTCAACGACGTCCATTGGTAGAAATGTCTTAACTCTTTCATCCGAACTCCGATTGGAATGATTCAAGATGTTCCGAAAAGCTAAGAAAACGCTCTACAATATAGTCCAAGCTCCAAGCCAAGAACATGAAATGACATGAAAGCACAAACGATATCCGGCTTGCTTGTTCCTTGCATTTTTCGTGCTTTTCCTTACCAATAGTCGCTCACACCGCTTCCAAACGTATAACCTACAAAATGAACATGAAATGCATGAAAAGTAACTAAGAAACATGAGTTTAAGCAACTAATTCAAGTAAAAGGTACCGGATAAGTAGGTATAAAACCTACTTATCAAATACCCCCAAACTTAAACCTTTGCTTGTCCTCAAGCAAAAATAAAACAAAAATGCAATGCAATGCAATGCAATGAAATGGAACTAATCTACATGCCTACGAATCCAGCAGTATTGATAATCACAAATCTATTCAACCGACCTTAGAGCAATCAAGTAAACATGATAATACTTCATATCAAAACCAATCAACAATTTCCTAGTCAATCATCAAATCTTAAACTGTTATTACTGATATAGTGCGTGTGTGCTTAACAACCATGCTAATTGATATGAAATCAAATTTAACACATAATAGTTAAAGGCATCATACAGTGAAAACTCACAAAATTCATGAACAAGCTAGATCCAACTAAAGTCAAACATCCACTAAGTTCAAGAGTCCAATCTGGGATACTTATGCTTTATTTTTCATTACGGGGGCTTTTTGCTCTTTTCCCGTTTTATTGTTTTTTTTTTCTTTTTTTTTTTTTACTTTTTAACCATGACTGTGCAATGTCTCATTCCATTAGGCTAACAGTGCTACCCCTTAGCGAGCTTTCGACCAACGACTCCCAGACCATATAAGACCTTAGGGCGCTAGGTTTTAAGATACCCCTTCGGGCGTACTTGCTCAAGTAACAAAGGCCCCGAAACAAAACTAGCCACGGTATTTTTTTCAGTTTTTTTTTTTCTTTTTTTTTTAACAATTGAAGCTTATATATCCCAAATTTTTCCCCCAAACTTAAGTTTTTGTCTAAATTCAGTCATCTCCGCCTATTCATGTCTTTCATTCATCCAAACTAGTATTATCCTTAAGAAGTCCATTATGTATCAATTTAAACTTAATCAGTCAACAAATTGTTTTTAACGTGTTATCCTTATTATACCAGTTTCAAACAGAAAAAGATTCAATTCCTAACAAGAAATCACATCAAAGCTCTAATAGTCAGTACGCTACTTGTCTACTCGATCCCAATCTCATCATTGGCCAAAATAAACTGTAAATATCAAACAGCTGGACTCATGCAAGATAAACATAGTAACTAACTATTATTTTTGAATTTTTGAATATTTGAATTTTGAATTTTTTTTTAATAATGAACCTAAACTAAATTAACAACGTATGCAAAATAACATAACATACACATGAAACTAAAGATGCAATAATGAACTAAACTAAACTCCCCCAAACTTAGCAATTACAATGTCCTCATTGTAAGAATATAGCGATAAATAGAAGAGAACTTCCCTGTAATCAGCTAAGCGTGAGTTAATGGTGGCGATGGCGGCGACGATCATTTTGCTATCCATTGGACCTCCAATACCTGCAATGAAGAGAGACAACATGGATTAGATTATAAGAGAACTTAATAAGCAACTTAATTTCTATCTATTAAATAAACTAGTAAAGCATATAAATATAAAAAAATTCCTGGGTTGCCTCCCAGTCAGCGCTTGATTTATAGTCTTTCAGCCTGACTTTTTCTGGTCAATGCTATCCAATTCCTCTTCGAAAGTTGAGGAACCCTCCATCCATCGGAAATAATATAGCTTTTGGTAGGTTTCCATTTGTGATAGCCATCGAGTTAAAGTCACCTAGCATACTTTGTTTAAATATATGCCCAATTGAGAATACCCCCAAACTTAAACCTTTGCTTGTCCTCAAGCAAAAACAAAACAAAAATGCAATGCAATGTAATGAAACTAATCTATATGCCTACGAATCCAACAGTAATGATAGAAATAAGTCTATTTAACCGGCCTTAGAGAAATCAAGTAAACATGATAATACATCATATTTAAACAAGTCAGTAATTTCTCAATCAATCATCAAATCTTAGACTGTTATCACTGATATAGTGCGTGTGTGCTCCACAACAATGTTAACTGATATAAAGTCAAATTTAAGACATAATAGATATCTTCGAAGGCATCATACAGTGCAAATTCACAAAATTCACGAACAAGCTAGATCCAACTAAAGTCAAACATCCACCAAGTTCAAGAGTCCAATCCGGGATACTTATGCTTTACTTTTCATTACGGGGGCTTTTTGTTCTTTTTCCGTTTTATTATATTTCTTTTTTTTATTTTTATTATTTTTTTAACCATGACTGTGCAATGTCTCATTCCATTAGGCTAACAGTGTCACCCCTTAGCGAGCTTTCGACCAACGACTCCCAGACCATATAAGACCTTAGGGCGCTAGGTTTTAAGATACCCCTTCGGGCGTACTTACTCAAGTAACAAAGGCCCCGAAAAAAAACTAGCCACGATATTTTTTTTTTATTTTTTATTTCTTTTTTTTTTTTTTTAACAATTGAAGCTTATATATCCCAAATTTTTCCCCCAAACTTAAGTTTTTGTCTAAATTCAGTCATCTCCGCATATTCATGTCTTTCATTCATCCAAACTAGTATTATCCTTTAGAGTCCCATTATGTATCAATTTAAACTCAATCAATCAACAAGTTATTTTTATTGTGCTATCATTATTATACCAGTATCAAACAGAAAAAAAATCAATTCATAACAAGAAATCACATCAAAGCTCTAATAGTCAGTACGCTACTTGTCTACTCGATCCCAATCTCATCATTGGCCAAAACAAACTGTAAATATCAAATAGCTGGACTCATGCAAGATAAACATAGTAACTAACTATTATTTTTGAAATTTTTGATTTTTTTTGATTTTTTTTTATAATGAACCTAAACTAAATTAACAACATATACAAAATAACATAACATAAACTAAACATGCGATAATGAATTAAACAAAACTCCCCCAAACTTAGCAATTACAATGTCCTCATTGTAAGAATATAACGATAAATAGAAGAGAACTTCCATGTAATCAGCTAAGCGTGAGTTGATGGTGGCGATGGCGGCGACGATCATTTTGCTATCCATTGGACCTCCAATACCTGCAATGAAGAGAGAAAACATGGATTAGATTATAAGAGAACTTAATAAGCAACTTAATTCCTATCTACTAAATAAACTAGTAAAGCATATAAATATAAAAAATTCCTGGGTTGCCTCCCAGTCAGCGCTTAATTTATAGTCTTTCAGCCTGACTTTTTCTGGTCAATGCTATCCAATTCCTCTTCGAAAGTTGAGGAACCCTCCATCCATCGGAAATAATATAGCTTTTGGTAGGTTCCCATTTGTAATAGCCATCGAGTTAAAGTCACCTAGCATACTTTGTTTAAATATATGCCCAATTGAGAATGTTGAATAACTAGGTGCTTTTCCGTCCGTTGATCCTATGATTCGATTGGGGCTTTGAGGCTTGGCAAGAACAACGGGCTCTTCTTCTATCTTTTCCTCCTCATCCCACCATGGCTTCACATTTGTAGTAGCTCTCATGTCATAAAGAGCCTTGCCGACGACATGACTACCAAGCGGGCACGATTTTGCAAATCTAACTGGACCCTTGATCTTTGGCTGAGAAGGAACTTGGGGCACTAATAACATCGTCTCATCCTCGTTGGTACTCATAGTTAGTTCTTCATCGACCTTATTTTCATTATCCCCACTTGTCTCCTCTTTTTCAACATCTCGTGTCTCATCCAGTTGTAGATTTGGCTCGGGCACTTCATCAATCTCGGAATCCTCATCATAACACCGATTGTTTTGAGGACAGTTGTTCAAGGCTTTGAGTATTTGATCCACATGGTTCTGCAGATTTTGCATTGATATCTCTTGATCAATCCTCCTCTCTTCATTTGATGCTATGAACTTGGACAACAATTCCTCCAACTTTGACTTTTCTTCTTTTAATGGAGGTTGATATGAGAATTCCGGTGTGTATGTTGGATTTGGAGTAGAGTATTGGTCTTGATAGTTGTAACTCCATGAAGAATCCGGGTGATACCCCCAAACTTGATGATAATTATCATATACATACTGATTGAGGTAGTTACCACCATACTGTACCGGCCCAAGATTGATGGTGCATTGATTACTCGGGTGATTGCCAGCACAATAGCCACAGGTAACTGCCATCCTTCGACTCTGTTGGGCTGCGATAACGTCCAACTTCCTCGAAAGTTCTTCAATTTGTGCTGACATTGCGGAGAGTGTCGCGAGTCTGTCAATCTCCGCTTCCTTTGGTTGAGTCATGTTCGTGTATGGCCATTGATACGCAAAGTCATCCATGGTACCTAAAAAGAGAGAAATATAGGAAGAAAATTAAAAATAAAAATCAAAATGTTTAAATTAAGACTAATTTGATTGAAGCTAATATTGGTAAAACTGTATTAAACTAATTCCCCGGCAACGGCACCAAAAACTTGTTGGGTAAAATCTATATACGCACAACACGCAAGTATACGTGGTCAACAAGTAATAAAGTGATAAGTTGAGTATCGTTCCCACAGAGAATTATTTAATAAAAATCACCAAGTACTAACCCGTAACCAACTCAATCTTATTTAAACGAATGAATTACAAACTAAATAAATTAAACTACTATTAACTTCCACTAGTTAAATTAAGATAACGGAGATTTAAGATCACAACTTTACTTATTGCCTCATTTAAGTTAACACACTTCTCATCAATTATTCTCTATCCCTAATTGTTAATCAAGAACACTAGAGTAGTATTAACCACCTCTCGATGCACTAATACCGTATTAACGTCAATCCACAATTAAGATAGAAATTCGTTAAACACCTTAATCAACTAACCCACTATATCTCTATGTGAATTACAATTGAAGAAGGTTTAAGAGCAAGTTCTCTATAAGATTACATATGGCGTCAAGCATATCTCTATCTTAACACTCATCAAGTTTAAGCTACTAACAAAATCCTGAACACATGCTATCATGATTAGATCTAAATCTATACTTCATCTCTCGAGTTCATATAGATTATCACGGTAATTGATGGCCAATCAATTAAACAATTAAGTCCAAATCACAATAGACAATCCTCTTAATGGAACATAATAATTGATAACGAAGCATATTAAAATAAACTACACAATAAGATCCATTGTAATCTCAAACAAAGAATTAGTTCATGATTATTGAATTTAAACTAAGAATCCACAATTGAATAATCATTAAAAGACAAAAATAGAAGAAGTAAAGAAGATAGAATCTATTGTCAGTAGATTTGATACTCCCTCCTTGCTCCTACTTCAAATCTTCAATGGTCTCCAAGTTGCATCAATCTCCAAATCTAATTAGAACTAGTGTTTTTCTCTAATTTACTCTAATCTAATTTATTAGAATGCTCTCTAATCTACTAATAATCTCTATTAATCCCTGTTATTCCCCTCCTTTTATAAGCCTTTGTACATGTCTTTAAGTCATCTTGGAAGTCCTTGAATCAAACAACTTGAAACAATCCTTTTCGGACTCAAATTCGGACAAAATCCGCTCATTTTCGCGTATACCCAGCCCCGGCTGGATATTTCCTTTGAAAAAGCCCAGCCCCGGCTGGGTAGTAAGCTGCTAATGGTCCCAGACACCCAGCCCCGGCTGGGTACTAAGTACAAAAACGCCCAACCCCGGCTGGGTACCAATCTGCCAAAAATATTTTCTGCTGGAACCTCCTCTGCTAAAACTGCCATAACTTCTAAACCGGAAGGAGTTACGAGTCCCGCGACCTATCAAATTGAAGATATCGACGAGATCTACAACTTTCATTCTTTGAGCTTTGAGAAATAACGAACGCATGATGGTCGAAAGTGGACTGGAAGTGACTTCTATGAAAATCACCACCCAAAATGGTGAAGTTCGACGTCTGTCGGTAGAAATGTCATAACTCTTTCATCCGAACTCCAATTTGAATGATTCAAGATGTTCCAGAAAGCTAAGAAAACGTTCTACAATATAGTCCAAGCTCCAAGCCAAGAACATTAAATGACATGAAAGCACAAACGATATCCGGCTTGCTTTTATTTGCATTTTTCGTGCTTTTCCTTACCAATAATCGCTCACATCGCTTCCAAACGTATAACCTACAAAACGAACACAAAATGCATGAAAAGTAACTAAGACACATGAATAAAAGCAACTAATTCAAGTAAAAGATACCGGATAAGTAGGTATAAAACCTACTTATCAGTGTTGGTGGAAGCTTTATAGTGAATATGACTTCTGGGGGTCATTCATTTGTGGTGAATTTAGGGAAAAAACATGTACTTGTAGGAGGTGGTACTTGTATGGAATACCTTTTGCTCATGTTGTGTCATGCATTAACAAAATAAGACATGATCCATATACATATGTACATGAGTGTTTAACCAATGACATGTATCTAAAGGTTTACAATCACAACATTGAGCCTATAAGGCACGGATCTGAGTGGGATCCTATTGATATTGAGCCACCTTTGCCACCAGTTAAACATACCTTCGTAGGCAGGCCTAAAGTTATTAGGAGGAAAAGTAATGATATTCCAGATTCAAATTCAGAAGGTACAAGTTTGAAGAGGAAATGAACATCATTGAAATGTGGATTTTGCAAGGAATGGGGTCACAATTCAAGAAGATATCCTTAGGTAAGTTAAGTGTGTGTTTCTATTTATGTGCTTTTTCAAGATCCTATATTGGGTTTAATACATTTTTGTTTGTCTGTTTTTAGAAATCTAATAAGCAGCCAGATGTGATTTCATAATCTTCACAGGCTCCACACAGTCAATCCTCTTAACCTCCTCCAAAGGCTAAGAGGGCTAAGAAGGTTCAAAAGACTTCTTATGCTTATACTTAAGCTTCTGAACCTCCACCAATGACAGCAACACATGAGTCTACAATGCAGTCAAGTGGAATGAATGTCGATCAAGAGTAAGTAGGAGGTTCTACAAAGTGGCAAGGTGGAATCCATTATGAGTGTAACCAAAGAAATGACTCAGATGATATATTATAACCCAAAGACTACACATGGAAGGGAAAACAATGTATAACACTAAGAGACCTAGAAGCTGCAGCAAGATCCAAAAGAGAGAAGATCTAGTTTAGGAAACCAACTAGAAAAGGCCTACTGCAGATATATAGTGTTGGGGTGGGATTTTTTGAATCTTTTTATTCTTTTTTGGGTACATAAAATTGCTCCAAAGCTTATGAATGAATTTGATGTATGTATGTTGCCTAGGGCTAAGAAGGTGTGGCTGAGATTGTAAATTGTAGTGTATGATGCTTTTTGTTAATAGGCCTGTTAAGTCAACTGTTTTGAATTGCCTCTGCTTTATGTCATGTACTGGGAATTAATTACTTAATTGAATGGTAATAGCAGTTCTTGGAAGTTTATAACAGTTTGGTTTTCTATTGAATTATTTTTATTTAAAGCATTTTGATTATAACATTTTCTACCATTGCATGGTTATTATAACAGTTGGGCTTTTTGGTTATTATAACAGTATGGTTTGTGCATTAATGCAAGACTTGCTATTATAGAAGTATGCTTGGTGCATTAATGAAGGGTGTCTATGAAATGCACCAGATATCATAAATTGCACACCAACCATTTTATAGCATATATTATAAAAAACTATAAAATTGCACCAATTCACACATAAAATATCAATAATTCTTTGGTTTACAACATCTTCATTCAAAGAAATTGCCCAAAAATTACAACCAATAAATTTCCCACAAAAGATACCCAACAATTACATTTCATAAGTGTCCTAATTTCTACCACTATATTGCCATAAATTAGAATCCCAAAAATTACATTCTCAGTAATTGCTCACAAAAGCTGTTCTTTTTAGTCAGACTACTACCAATACATACATAGCCTAGAAATTTACTTGTGGGGAATTTCATCCTTTGTTGAGATGAACATAAAATAAAAAATCACAATCTAAGTTGCAGTCAACAAACCCTTTACAATCCTCGCCCTAATTTTGTACTCCTTCATTTCATCTTTTAGAGCTTTGATTTTAGCATCTAAATTATCTAATCTTCTAATTAATCTAGGTATTACTACCCTAAAATGCTCACATATTGGAGGATCAACCCAAACGAAGAAATTACAACCACCATACCCAGCTACACCCCAATCTGGACAACCAAGGAATCTTCTACCTGCATTGTTTGAGTTTCTCCAAGCCGTCTTCATCACTGATTTCTTCATGCACCAGCAATTTTGATCAAGGAGCCCTAATTTTCTTGATCGAATTTCCTGGATCTAAAATCTAATTGAGCTTCATGTATGCTACTGAATCAATTTGAGCTTTAGTAGCTTGTTCCAGCTCGGGAAGTAGAAGAAGATATGGAAAAGACTTAAACACCTATCCAGATCTACACATATGCCTTAGCCGGTCACTTTTGACCGGTTAACTGAAGAAAGTGTGTCTTTTGTTAAGTATAACTGAAGTTTGGGGTGCAAACGTTAACATCTGTGTAAAGTTTGGGGTGCAAAAATGTCTTTTAGTCTATAATTTATAATTAAATTCAAAAGTTTACATTAAATATTTAATTATTTTTTCTCAAATAATTGATTAAAACTTTAATAATATGTTTATGGAAACTTTTATTTATAATTTATCATCAATAAATAGATTACAATTTACATAGTTATAAAAAGTTTATATTTTATTTCATTATATTTATGAAGAGTGCGCGTTATAATGCATATATGATAATTGACAACTAGTTAATCCAACTTGATCCAAAATTTACTTCGGACTTACTTTAAATATTTGGACTTCTAATTTTTAAATAATTAGGCAAATGAAAGTGATAAATACTTTCTCCACCCGAAAATTCATAAACGTGAATTAATTATTCAACTCCCTTCGAGATTAATTCTAAATTAATTCGGACTTAACACATTTTAATAATAAAATTATATTGTTCATTGTTCTCGCCTCCCAACATACGAGTAAGATTTGAAAGTAAAAAACTTATAACAAGCTAATAACTATTGTTTTGTTCTTCTAGTATATAATTTTCTTAGTAAATGATACATTTTAGATATTTAAACTTTATAATAGTAAAAATCTATTAACTATACTTAAATCAATTTATTTCCGTTTATTAATATTAGAATAAAGGTGTTATTTCCTACTTTTTAAAAGTGAAATGATATATTTTTAAAATAATTTTCGTATGGTAGTGAAAACTAATTATTATATAAGGAATGCCACTTTAAAAAAATTATTTTTCTTATATATATATATATATATATATATATATATATAAGTAATTTGGATACGAATTCCGGATACGAATCCGAATATCCGCTATCTGACAGATATATTTACAGTCGGATGTTAAACGAATACGAATACGCCTATATCCTTATTCGTATCCGTTTATTTGCGTATATCTTTAAACCGAATACAAATATATCCGTTTTGTTTCAAAAATGAATAATATCCGTTTTTTATGAATACAGATGCGAACGAATACGAATTTTTCGGTTACCATTTACAGCCCTGGGTACAGTCGTACAGACCTAGTGTGGACTCATGGTTTGAAACTCTGAAACAACATTAACAGAATGTAGGGTCATGTTTTTGGTTAATTTAAAAAATTCAACAAACAAATTTCTCTGATTTGATAAACTATTAAAACCTTACACAAACTAAAAATTAAATGACAATATATTTAGGAAATTGATATTTTCACAACATTTTTTGATATTTTTACATCGTCGTTATAGGATCTATATCAACGGGTTTCATATAAAAATATCATTTTCTGTTGTGAATTTATCAGTTTCATATATTTAATCAACTTAATATAAAAATCTCACAAAATTAACAGTTACAAGAAATTAACTAAAAGTTCTCAACCAACGATATAAATGAATCCAAGTATTCAACTTTAAGTAATTTTGAATAAATAAAATAAACCTACTCAATTAACTAACTTCAATGCTCTCCCCATTTCAAAATTAGTGAGATGTATTACTTTTTTTATTTCGTTCAAATTAAAAATACATTTATATATTTTGATTATAAAATGACGTTACATATATTTTGGGTAAATTGAATACTACCACACTATCACTGCTACATCTCTAGTAAATGTTAAGAATTTATCTAAAAAAATAATTTTTTTATTATTAAAAATTGTCACTTTTAAAAATGTAGTTTAATTTTGGAACAGAAAGAATATTTGTATATAAATTTCAAGCATAAAAAATATACTACCCGAAAATTAGAAAAATTTAAGGGTGGTCAACCACCCTTGCCGCTGAATGGATCCGTCACCCTTAAAATGGACAAACACCGGAAAAATGTAATCAGATTTTTATCTCTAGAGGACTCTCAAATGCTTAAGTTTGCAAATAAAAGTGAAAAAAAAAAGATAATGATCATTGCATAGATATAATCTTCCTTTAATGGGGTAAGATTTATTTGAAGGGGTAAAAATAATTTTAATAAAGAAGAAAGGTGTGTGTAGGGAGGAGTGTTTGAGTTAGATGTGACAATCGTGTCTTGTGAGACGAATTTGTGTCGTGTAAAATGTTTATATGATGATTGTCTTCAAATTAATGTGTGCTGAGTTAATGCGGGTTAAATGTTTTTTTGGTCACTGTACTTCAGGTCAACTTACTAATGGATAACTGAACTATTTTTTCTTACAGTCAACTAACTGTATTCGACTTTTCTTACACAAAGTTAAAAAAACCCTCAAGTCCATTGACTTTAAACAGAAAAATGCACCTAAGCTGCTGAGATGTTAAAAAAAACGGGTAAAATACAAATGTGACCACCGAACTTTAGGTGTTTTTGGGTATTGAGACCTTTTCTTTTGGTTAACGCAAATTGAGCCCCTTTTTGTTCGAAAATTTGGATATTGAGCCACAGGCGCCACATGTGCGTTGACCTGCCTACATGGCACATGTGGTGTAAAATCCCAGATTTTACGAATAAATATTTAAATTTCTCGAAATATTTTTTTTAATATTATGGTATGGATTTAATATAATGTTATAGTTGTGGGTAGTATTTATAAATTTTGCAAAGTATGCAAGTTGTTATAAAATATTCGTTTGGTCGGGGAATATTCTTTTTGTCGAGAATATTCGTACGACGGCAGAATCATTGGTGAACCCACAACGGAAGTATTGTCGTAGTAATAAAACGACAGAATTATTTTTATGAAAATAACGGCGGAAGTTTTACCGTTAAAATTGTTGAACTACTTAGTAGTAAAAGTACAGTAATACGCGTGGTTGCATAATAGCACACGGTATTGTTTATTGATGCTTACGTGATAAGTCACTTAGTTATATTCAATTATTGCTACAATAATTGCTGCATCATATCTCTCATATAATTGATTCGATTATTGTCACAGTATCATCTATGTTATATGATATACTATTAAATCAATAATTGAGACGACAAAGTTGTTCATGTTATTAAATTGTAATATTTACAATGTCTAGAAGTTCTGTCAAGGAGAGGTTTGGTCACCTAATTGAGCGCCAATAGGGAGAAATACTTATTGGAAAGCCCCCTCTTTTCTAAGAACAACCTGGTTGTTAAATTTTGTGAGTTATAATATTTATGAATAAGCTCGTGTTATTTAAAGATGAATTTGATAGTTTCATTGTGTAGGAATTATTAGTGTTAGTAGAAATCGATATATATTTCGATAATAATTGGTGTCTGGAGGTTATATTGTTCACTCAGATATTTGAGACACTTTTCGTGTCAAAGTTACTATTCACGAGTTACTATTCACGAGTTAATATTTATGAGTTACTATTCACGAGTTACTATTCATGAGTTACTATTCATGAGTTACTATTCACGAGATACTATTCACCCGAACAATATATTTCTTTTCGGTCTAAATTATTTTTGGGTACAATATTATTCCATGAGGAGATGTGCTAATTTTTAGACTGTTGGTTGAAATTATATTAGTAAATCAATATGGATCGTTGGTTTAAAGTTTAATTGTGAATCAGTATGGACCGTTGGTTTAAAGTTTAATAGTAAATCAATATGGACCGTCCGTTTAAAAGTAAATCAATATGGACCGTTCATGAATTAGTTACTATTCAGTCCATTCTCCTATAAATAGAAGCTCATTTCTTCATTATTTCTTACGAATTCACTGAAACTCTAGAGAGAGAAATTATAAAGAGAAATTATAAAGAGAAAATCTATAGAGAAAAAGAAAAAGAGAAGTCTGCTACCTCACTATTCCAGTATCCAGTTTTATTCTAAGGTAAGGGGTATTATTTTTTTCATATTCATGAAGAGAACTTCTATTATTCCATTCTTTATGTTTCTGTTGGAATAACCTGTATACGTGGACTACCTTATACTTGGTGAAATTCTTCTGTTATTCCATTCCTTATTATTATATTGAAATAACCTGTCTATGCAAAGTACTGCATACATGGTGAAATTCTTCTATTATTCCATTCCTTATTATTATGTTGGAATAACCTGTCTATGCGAAGTACTGCATACATTATGAAATTCTTCTATTATTCCATTCCTTATTATTATGTTGGAATAACCTGTCTATGCGAAGTACTGCATACATGGTGAAATTCTTCTATTATTCCATTCATTATTATTATGTTGGAATAACCTGTCTATACGAAGTACCGCATACATGGTGGAATTCTTCTATTATTCTGTTCATTATTATTCTGTCGAAATATCCTCTCTATGCGTTTACGCCGAACCTGGTTCCATTATTTATTATTTCGCATTTATTATTCTGTCGGAATATCCTGTCTGTGCGTTTACGCCGGACCTGGTTCCATTATTTATTATTTCGCATTTATTATTCTGTCGGAATATCCTGTCTGTGCGTTTTACGTCGGACCTGGTTCCATTATTTATTATTCCGCATTTATTATTCTGTCGGAATATCCTGTCTGTGCATTTTACGCCGGACCTGGTTCCATTAATTATTATTCCGTATTTATTATTCTGTCGGAATATCCTGTCTATGCGTTTACGCCGGACCTGGTTCCATTATTTATTATTCTGTTGGGAATAACCTGTGTGACGCCCCCAAAATAGGTATACAGCACCCATTCTGAGTCGCCAAATACATGGTACAGAAAGCAAATTACAACTTCAATAATACAATTATCGTGCAAAATACTACAACATATACTGTGAGTTTAAATACAAATATTATCTTCTAGGCAATATCCACACCCAAATAAGTCCTCATTACAATTATTCATACACTATTTTACAGAAATAGTGAGGACAGCAAAAACATTTTTCTAGAACCATCACTCCATATCCCGACACGATCCTACTATGTTCTCACTTCCTGAGAAGAAAAATGGAACAAAAAGGAAAAGGGTGAGCTCAACTAGCCAGTAAAGAATATTATGACTAATATAATATACAACAAATTATCATTAGTCTTCAACAGGGAAAAATCTGATAGAATATAATAGACAACAAGTTTTAGATCAACAAATACAGCGGAAACATCAATCCATTAGAAGAGTCACGTAGAGAATGAATTCTACTATCTTCTAAGATTTAAGAGTCCATCATCAATATTTTATCCCTGTAACATCAATCGATATACATCTTTTAATCAAATATTCATCTTTGCACTACATGCCAAAGATATTCATTTATTTCACCAGTTGGTCATGTTCATCTCAACACTTGTTCATCTTTGCAATACGGGCCAAAGATATTCATCAATTAATCATTCATCTTTGCACTACAGGCCAAAGATATTCAGTAATATCATCATTTAGGACTGAGGATGATGAAAAATATTTTAAAGAAAATGAATCCAGTGAGACAGAAGAACAAATATTAGGGATAAAATAACAAAGATAAAATATCATTTAAGAAGAAAATAACATCCCTTACCTCAAAATAACGGTACTTCTGATCGGAATATCGGATAGAAAGCCGAAGAAAACTTGTATCGAACAGCAACTCTTAAAGTATCAAAATACTCACAAAAATACGCTCGAGAATCTAGAGAGAAAGAAAACTTATTTCTGGTGTGATTTTCAATTCTAACCTAAGCGTCTATTTATAGAAAAATGCTAGAATGCCATAGGAGACTAAAATAATAAATTAATAACATTTCTTTTCAAACTTCCTACGCACACCTTCACCAACCAAGCCAGCCAAATCTGAAAAATAATAGCAGCCCACATGCTTGAAAAACCAAAAGTGGGTCCCACCCATAAATTTAATAAAAATTATTTTATTTTCCAAAACTTCAATTATTCATAGAAAATAGTCCGTTTATCAGAAAAATACGAATTTTATGTCCATTCTGCCTGAAATCGAATTCTCTACAACTTTGTAGCTTTGAGTTTATCCAAATTCCAAATAAAAAATATCCAAAATTCACAAATGGATGATTTTTAATACTTCCCTTCCGACAGAATACTGATAAAACACCTCAGCATTAATTTCTTCATTTATAACCATATAAAATAAATAAATCCATTATTTATATTCACATCAAATAAATATTTCGTTATCATATAAATTAATAATTAATTATTCACAAATAATATTACAGAATCACACTTATGACAACCAGGCAGTTCTCAGGAAAGAGGGGGGCTTTCAAATAAGGATTTCTCCTTACTGGCGCGCAATTAGATAATCAAACCTCTCCTTGACAGAACTTTCTAGACATTGCCAATAGTGCCATCTAATAATATTATTCAAATAATATGAATTATTGATCTGATAATGGGAAATACCATGCAGTGACAATTATTAAAACAATAATAATATTAAATATCAACGCAGCAATTACTGAATCAATAAAATAAAATATTAAACAGTAACTACTGTAACAATTATTGAGTAGTGCCTTCTTACGTACGAATCAATAATTTAATAATACTATAAAATACCGTGTGCTACTGTGCAACCACGCGTATTACTGGATTTTAACCACCAGGTATTCCAATAGTGTTAACGGTAACAACTACACCGTCATTTATAAACACTCATACTTTGTCGTTTTCTTCATCCAACATTTATTCTGTTATGAGCCCCACGAATGGATGCGTCGTCGTACGAATATTCCCCGAAAAAAAGAATATTCTACGACCAAAAGAATATTTCCCGACAAAAATGAATATTTTATAACCACTTGCTTATTTTGTAAAATTTGCACATTTCACCCATAACTAAATCATTATATCAAATTAACACCTTATTAATTTAGAATAATGAATAGAGGAAAAGTTCAATTTTATTTATAATAAGTTGGGGTCTTACAATCTGTCTGTGCGGTCTCTATCACATGCATGGTGAATCCTTCTATTATTCCATTCTTTATTATTCTGTTGGAATAACCTGTCTATGTGGATTACCACATGCAAGGTGAATGATCCTTTATATTCATTCATTATTAAATTGTGGAAATGATCTGGTTACGTTGATTATGATGAGAGTCATAATAAAAGCAATGGAGTGATGAAAATAATGGGTATATGAAGTATTAGTAAGTGTTATGCTGAGTTATGTTGGTTACTATGTGAAAACATGAAAGTTTCTTAGAAATCACAAAGGATTAAAAATCAGATTTTGGTGAAAATGGAACATGAAATTCAATTGACCATATCTCCTATTATATTTTGAATTTTTGAGTGTGGTCAAGTTTTAGAGTTAGATCTATGAGTTTTGTAGCATCTCCAAGTGGAATCACTGAAAAAAGTGTTGTAGATTTTCGTGTGGACTGATTTTAGCAAAAGAGTCAAAAACTGGAAATTAGCGAAATGCTACTGTCCAGATTTTTAGAAGGGCTGTTTTGCCCACTTAATTTGTGAGAAAAATTTTGGGCTTTTGGGACATGAAAGTATATGGTATAAGGTATCTCCTGTCAAAAAATGAGCTTATTCCGACTTAAAATGAGCAAGTTATGACCATTTTAATATTTAGGTTTTTTCGACAAAAAGCGTTATAACCGAAGTTCTATAACTCCGATGACCATGAAATTTAAACTGGAAGATCACGTTAACATGTGTAAGATCCTGCCAAGATTTGGGAATTTTTGGAGTTAAACTTGAGGTAGCTAATTTCTTAAGGAATTAATTAGAAATTGATTTTTGAAAAATAGTAAATGCATTTTAAAAATTCCGAGAAAATTATATGTTCATTATAGGACTATATTCTACTAAATCTCAGAAAAGAAATATTTTTGGGACTGATTTGGTATTTTTTATGAAAATGATTTAGTTACGATCAGATGAGTTAAATATGTTATGTGAAGTAACAAAGTTGGAAAATATGATTTTGTGGCTTGGAAATCCTATATAAGGTATACGAAGATTTTTGATAAGAGATTTGATCATTACTGATAAAATCTTATGAGTATAGCTTTTTTGAATAACTAAATGCATTATTTGGTAAAGTGTAAACAATTGAAATAAATTGTTTATAAGTTTAAGAAGTGATTAAAATATTTTTATGATATTAATAATATTAGATTATGAGTGGTTGATAATATTTGGATAAATTTAAAGTCTTTAATATTTATCCTTGTTTGCAGTGGATTAATGTTTATATCATTGTGATCATCCCCATGCTTATATGGTAATAAAAGTTATCTTGGCTTACATGCAAAGATGTATTGTGGATTATTGAATTGTATATTTTTGGCTTACGTGTAGAGATGGACTTGGTATGATTATGACTAGTGATTTTTCGGTATAGTCATTACCATTGATTATTTAATGAATATACTTGGCCCGTAGTACAGGGATGATTAGAAGATATGGTTTATTTATTAAGCTGAGTCTCAGCGTTAAAAGTTGATGAAAACATTTTTTTTTAAATCATAGAAGATAATAGGTTTTATTTTCTACTTGACTCTTTTAATGGATTGCTTATTCCACTACAGTTAAACTTGATGTCTATTGTATTTTATCATTTTAACATTGTTGTAGACTATTGATAATTTATTCTGCATTAGTTTAGTCATAATATTTCTTACTGGGCTAGTTGAGATCACCCTTTCTTTCACTGTTCTCTTCAGGAAATGAGAATATAGTTGGGACGAGTCGGGAAAAGGAATGACAGTCCAGATGATAACATTAGTAGTCGTCACTATTCTGATTAAATAGTGTGACAATAAATATATTGAGGACTCCTTTGAGTTTGTATACTGTCTAGATGACAATATACGTATTAAAACTCTTAAATTATGTTTTGTCGTATTTTACATGACAGTTGTATTATTAAGTTGTATTAGATTATGTTTTATCGTATTTTACATGACAGTTGTATTATTAAGTTGCATTTGAATTTTGTACCAAGTATTTGGCGACTCAAAATGGATGATGAATACCTATTTTTTGGGGTGTCACATGTGGCACCGATGACGTGTACATTTTTGTCACGTGAAACCACTTACTTGTGCATTTTCCAATTAATTGTTTAAAAGCTTAGTTTTCCCAAGAATTGAACCCAAAACCTCAACTTTGAAACTTTGATCATCAAACCACCTGAGCTACATAAAACTTTCAATTATTTTAACAAAAGAATTAAAATTTATAGCAAATCAATTCATTATTATTATTATTATTATGATATAATAATAATTATTATTATAATTATTATTATTATGATACGATTATTATTATTTTTATTATTATTAGGATTATTATTATTATTTTGAAAAACTCCCCCAAGATCTGTTAGTAATTAGTCTTTAACATATCCAAAATCCGGCCAAAAACAGAGCATCAAATCATAAATCGTCCATGATTTATGAGAATAAATCCCAAATCTGAACATGTATAAAAAAAATAGATACAACATGAACCCAGATCAAGACAAAACACAAATCAACGAGAGCTTGTAAATTAGTTTTAATTTCAAAACCAAAATCACTGCCATGAGTTCTACAGCAGGCAAGGGTATAGCCGGAAGAGGCAAATCCAAAGGCACAAAGTTAGTCTCCAGATCCTCAAAAGCCGACCTTCAGTTCCCTGTCGGCTGAATTCCTCATTTCCTCAAGGCCGGCCGGTATGCTCAGTGTGTCGGGTCTGGTTCTCCAGTTTACCTTTCTGCCGTTCTAGAATACTTGGCCGCTGAGGTGCTTTAATCTCTTTCTCTCTCCTCATTTATGTCTCTGTTTTGATTATTTGTGGCTGATTTTGTTGAACGATGAGGAACGATGAGGAGTTAAGCAAGTTGTTGGGATCTGTGACTATTACTAATGCCAGGGTTTTGCCCAACATTAATTCAACTCTGCTGCCGAAGAAGGCTGGGAAAGGGAAGGGCGAAATTGGCTCTATTTCTCAAGAGTTTTAGGGGTTTCTATGGTTTTTCGCTCGTAACTTTTTGCTACATAGTAGAAATGGGGGGTGGAATTGGGGATTTTGAATCTTGGGTTTCTCTTTGGTTGGGTAATGATGGAATAATAGATTGTTAATAGTGGTAGAGTGTGTAATGAAGTAGATTTTCAGACTTCGATTTTCTGAATTTTGGGTTTCTCTTTGATTTTTTGCTTTTTTGAACTTGTAAAATATGGGATATTTATAAGTTTTAATTTTAAGCTTATTTTTAAATATATTCTTTTTAAAATTTGTAAATTAGCTTTAATTTCTATTTTAAAATTTCAATCTATAAATTTGTTAATGTTAATTGTTTAATTATAATCGTATAATAATAATAATAATAATAATAATTATAAAATAATAATAATAATAATAATGAATTGATTTGGTATAAATCTTAATTCTTTTGTTAAAATAATTGAAAATTTTATGTAGCTTAAGTGGTTTGATGATCAAAGTTTCAAAGTTGAGATTTTGGGTTCAATTCTTGGGGAAACTAAGTTTTTAAACAATTAATTGGAAAATGCACAAGTAAGCGGTTCCACGTGGCAAAAATGTACACGTCATCGGTGCCACATGTGCCACATAGGCAGGTCAACGCACATGTGGCACCTGGGGGCTCAATATCCAAATTTTCGAACATAAAAGGGCTCAATTTGCGTTAACCAAAATAAAAGGGCTCAATATCCCAAAACACCTAAAGTTCAATGGTCACATTTGTATTTTACCCTAAAAAAAGCTGATATGACAGGAATTATGTGACGTGGCCATGAGTATGTGGATCTGGAGGGAAATACTCCCTCCTAAACAGACCCACATGTACAAAACACGTGTATTCGTTGGAACCTAAATCGTTTCATCTGATTCAAATTGATTGTGTAAGAAAATTGAAAAAGGAGAAACCCTCACACTTGATCAAATCGATCCAATAATTGAGAGTAACGACCCTAAAGGAGTTCTGTAATACCCAAAAAAAAATATTAAATAATATAAAATTATTTTGTTTGAAAACATATTAATTGGACTTTGTCCATTATTTTGGGTCAAAATAGTTATTTAATTTATGTGGGCTAATAATTATTAATAAAAGATGGGTAAATCAATTTAGTACAATTTGGACCTTAAAATTAATTGGGTTTAATTTAATTAAATGTGGGTAATAATAAATCCTATTATAATTAGGAGAAATAATAAGACAATAAATAAAACCTAACCCTCCCCATCTTATGCGAACTGGAAAAAAAAAAGAAGAAGAGAGGAACGACACTGTTTCGGAGGAGGAAAAAGGAGCATCAAATTTGTCTTTCTTTATTTTGGTGTGTTTCTGTATATCAATGGGTTTTATGTTTCAAACTTCTTTTAGTTCCTGACTTGGAATTTGAAAGGCATATATGATATATTGGTTTGACCGAATGTATATATGTATGTGGCTATGGCAGACTATATATATAGTATAATATTATAGAACCAATATAGAAGTACATGTGTGTGACGGTTTTTGGAAGAGAGAGTAATGGAATTGTTATCATATTATATATATAAGGAGTGTTCATTAAATAAGCCAACTGAAATGTAAACTTGAGGATTATAATAATAATTTTATACATTAATTGGAACTATATTAATATGTATATGTTGAACCTGAAAAAAAAACATTCCGAATCATGATCTGCATGTTAACCACCACTAACTCATGATATATATACTTATATCACAGTATTACTTTATTGATTGAATAAAGTTTATTATATATATATATATATATATATATAATATTTATATTATTAATTTGTTAAAGTATAATAAAAAGGAAAAAAATGATTAGAAGATAAATTATAATTTAATTAAGGTTATTTTGTAAAATTGATGTAATTGGAGAATTAATTTCATATTATATAAATTATAATTAATAAATAACTTATAATTGTATTATTATTACCTTTTTATTAGATCGGACGGAGGGAATTTTAAGAGTTATTTTTGGAATATAAATTTTGGAGTATTAGTAATTGATAAAAATCGATGAGTAAAGGCATATTAAATAGATTATGAATTACTTTGAAATTATTAGTTTGGATTATTTTTAATTTGAGGTGAATATGTTTAGGTTGTGAATAACGTTTCGTATTTGATATCGTTGGCAATTGAGGGTAAGATTTTGTTGAGTGTGCTATAAATGGTTTGGAAGTATCAAGTACGGATTCCGTACTCTTTCTGCGATACTCTTGTTAAATTTGATTTGTTCGTTTGTTTTCTTTATTTTGAATTCTGTTATGATTTCACATAATTATTTCCTGTGAAATAAATATATTAGTTTTATTTTAGAGTTGATACATATGACTCGTATTTGTACTCTTTGAATTAGGTTATCATGTTTAGTACTATTTATTTTGATAATTGTAGAGCGGTACATGTTGCTACCTTCTTTTTAAAACCTTGTGACTATAATTTGATTTGGTTCAACATGTACACATAAAAACCTTTAGTTGGTATTATGTCTCATGTGTTGTGACATGGAATTTTTGTTAGAATATACCGTAGGGTATACCTGAGCTATAACCACTTGCGGGGGTACCACAGACATGTCGTCTTGGCACGAGAGACATGACACTTTCCGTGGCGATGTGATTAGTCCACAACATCTACGTTTTGGGCTCCGGAGGAAGTGGGCCATTTGGTGTTTTGTTGTGGGAGGCGTATGGGTTAACCCTTGTTTTCTGTTCTACAAATTTGTGATGTTGTGCCAAACACACTTATTCGATTTGCATACATTTAGATTCGCGGTCCAATGTGTGATTTGCCTGTGTGGCATTATTTTGTTTGTCTGTGTGGCATTATTTTAACTTGCCTGTGTGGCATTGTTTTGATGTTCCCGTGTGGCATTATTTTGGTTGCCTATGTGGCATCATTTGACTTACCTGTGTGACATTATTTTGACTTGCATGTGTGGCATTGTTTTGACTTGTCTGTGTGGCAAGATATATTTCTGAGCTCAATCGGTATGAAATAACCCCAGCCATTTGTTTCAGCCTATTATTTCATTGTGTTAATTTTGTTCGTTTTGTTTCAGTTCGTTTCGTCTCCTTTCAATTAATTGGGTTAGTTATTTCAGTTCTTTATTTTCTTTACTCTTCTGTTTGTTTCGTTAATTTTGTTAGTTTAGTTATATTCTATTCAAATATTTGGGGATTTTATTTTTTTTGTCAAAGGCAATATTTTATCTCTATTGATTTCATATTTCAGTTGTATATCTTTTGTATCTTTATATCCGTACTAGGCAATTGGCTCATGCTGTGTTTTTCTTCCAGCAGGTTTGCAGGGGTGATTCAGGACTAGTGTGATGAGAGAGTTGTCTTTGACCATCTAGGTTGTTTCGAATTTTAAGTTTTGATTATTTTGACTCTATTTGGAGAATTTTTTTAGTACGCTATTAATAGATCACCACTGCTAATATTTTGAGGTTATTAGTGCTTTGTTTTCTTATTTTGAGGTTTGTTGTTCTTTGCACGTGACATCCCTTTCCTTTTTGGGAAGGGGGTGTTACAGAAATGGTACCAGAGCTTATGTTCTTTCTTGTAGAAAACTTATTTAGGTTTGACCTGTGAGTTATGGGTAAGTCACTGGGTAGACGTAGGAGTTTGATTTGATTTTATTCTCTGTTTGGTTGGTCTTGATTTTGACCAAGTGTTTTTAGCTCTTTAAGTTGTAGTTGATTGGAGAAAGGCGAGATAATTTGTTAAGATTATTATCGTTATGCGTTGGAGCAATAATATTAATTAAGGATTGCGATTTGATCATTAAGGAGAATAATGTCATATTTTGTTCAGTTAAGAAATGATTATACGATTATGATATGAGCATTCGTATTAGCGAGTTTGATATTGGAGAATTATTTGTTAGAGTTATTTCAGGTAATTACAAATCATTATGATTTTGGAATTGAGGATTTTATTTGGGTTAGATTCTGATTTTTGTTAAGTTGTGAATAATTTGAGGTATATGAATCGATGGGATAATATGATAAAGTGAAAACTATTAACTACAGAGGATCTCTTATCATTTTGAGTTGTTGTAAAGATTCGAGGAAATTAGATTAATCTTTTGGAGTAAATTAATTTTACGATTATTTCCTAGTAGAATATTGGAGTTATCTTATATGAAATTTTGAGCGATAGTATGAGGAGATCTTGGAATTTTTTGGGTTAAGATTTGCATTAAGAGAATGATTGATTCATTGAATGATTAGATATACAATAAGTGATGAATCTTTAAGAGATTTTGAAAGCTATAGTTTGCTTATTCAGATAGTAGAATATATGATTTGGAGTTCGGTATGGTGATGAAGAGATCTTTGTAGTAATATATTTTTGGTGTAATATTATTTGAGAACTAATTTGATTCTAGGTTATGATATTTTGAAACTCTTGAGGACTTAGTAAGAGTTGGTGATATAATTTAAGTTGTTTCGCTTATCTGATGCCCTTAGAGTTTTGCATGAATTTATGTAGAATTAAATAAAAATAATTTGTTAAATCTTTGTCATGTGTGGAACATAAATGTTTTACGAATTAAAAATAATTTTAAATATTTTGGGTATTTGAATCGTATCTAGATGAAGAATTTTTTTTTTTGTTGATTTCGAATTATGTTCCTAAGAGTACGTTTACAAAGATTAAACTCAAAGATATTAGCGACAGCCGCACCAACGATGGATCATGTGATCTAATTTGATGCAACACGAATAACCTTACCAAGGCTTGACACGGCAGCTGACGAATCTTTTACAAGTGCATTGATAATTACGTGGACCGATGACTTATTCGCGTTGATCGTTACAAATGGCGACACTACGTCGTAACTAAATTTATTTATTTATTTGTAGCTTATTTGAATTCCGAGGACAGAATTATTTTTAAGGGTTGCAAGATGTAATAACCCAATTTTTTTAATTAAATATTAATTAATTTTAATGTATACAATTGTATTTAAATTGAAAAAGGTAAATGATTTTGTTTCCCTCTTTTCTTCCTTGTTTTGTTTGGAAAATTGTATTCTTTTAGTAGATAATTAAATAACTGATTAAATTAAAATTGAGGAAGATAATTCATTTTGTTAAAGTCTTGTGGTAAAATCATTCAGAGCGGGAAGCTACTTGGGAAATAGAGGAGTCTATTCGAGCGGAGTATTCGTATCTTTTGATAATTTGGTGCGTTCCATTCTTTTGATTCCGGAGACGGAATCTTTTTTAAGGGGTAGGTGATGTAATACCTGAAAAAAAAATTACATAATAAAAAATTATTTTATTTGAAAACATATTAATTGGACTTTGTCCATTATTTTGGATCAAAATAGTTATTTAATTTGTGTGGGCTAATAAATATTAATAAAAGATGGGTAAATTAATTTAGTACAATTTGGGCCTTAAAATTAATTGGGTTTAATTTAATTAAATGTGGGTAATAATAAATCCTATTAAAATTAGGAGAAATAATAAGACAATAAATAAAACCTAACCCTCCCCATCTTATGCGAACTGGAAAAAAAAGAAGAAGAGAGGAACGACACTGTTTCGGAGGAGGAAAAAGGAGCATCAGGTTTGTCTTTCTTTATTTTGGTACGTTGGTACGTTTCTGTATATCAATGGGTTTTATGTTTCAAACTTCGTTTAGTTCCTGATTTGGAATTTGAAAGGCATATATGATATATTGGTTTGACCTGATGTATATATGTATGTGGCTATGGCAGACTATATATATAGTATAATATTATAGAACCAATATAGAAGTACATGTGTGTGGCAGTTTTTAGAAGAGAGAGTAATGGAATTGTTATCATATTATATATATAAGGAGTGTTCATTGAATAAGCCAACTGAAATGTAAACTTGAGGATTATAATAATAATTTTATACATTAATTTGAACTATATTAATATGTATATGTTGAACCTAAAAAAAACATTCCGAATCATGATATGTATGTTAACCACCACTGACTCATGATATATATACTTATATCACAGTATTACTTTATTGATTGAATAAAGTTTATTATATATATATAATATTTAGATTATTAATTTGTTAAAGTATAATAAAAAGGAAAAAATGATTAGAAGATAAATTATAATTTAATTAAGGTTATTTTGTAAAATTGATGTAATTGGAGAATTAATTTCATATTATATAAATTATAATTAGTAAATAACTTATAATTGTATTATTATTACCTTTTTATTAGATCGGACGGAGGGAATTTTAAGAGTTATTTTTGGAATATAAATTTTGGAGTATTAGTAATTGATAAAAGACGATGAGTAAAGGCATATTAAATAGATTATGAATTACTTTGGAATTATTAGTTTGGATTATTTTTAATTTGAGGTGAATATGTTTAGGTTGTGAATAACGTTTCGTATTTGATATCATTGGCAATTGAGGATAAGATTTTGTTGAGTGTGCTATAAATGGTTTGGAAGTATCAGGTACGGATTCCGTACTCTTTCAGCGATACTCTTGTTAAATTTGATTTGTTCGTTTTTTTTCCTTATTTCGAATTCTGTTATGATTTCACATAATTATTTCCTGTGAAATAAATATATTAGTTTCATTTAGAGTTGAAACATATGACTCGTATTTGTACTCTTTGAATTAGGTTATCATGTTTAGTACTATTTATTTTGATAATTATAGAGCGGTACATATTGCTACCTTCTTTTTAAAACCTTGTGACTATAATTTGATTTGGTTCAACATGTACACATAAAAACCTTTAGTTGGTATTATGTCTCATGTGTTATGACATGGTATTTTTGTTAGAATATACCGTAGGGTATACCTGAGCTATAACCACCTGCGGGGGTACCACAGGCATGTCGTCTTGGCACGAAAGACATTGCACTTTCCGTGGCGGTGTGATTAGTCCACGGCATCTCCGTTTTGGGCTCCGGAGGAAGTGGGCCATTTGGTATTTTGTTGTGGGAGGCGTATGGGTTAACCCTAGTTTTCTGTTCTACAAATTTGTGATGTTGTGCCAAACACACTTATTCGATTTGCATACATTTAGATTCGCGGTCCAATGTGTGATTTGCCTGTGTGGCATTATTTTGGTTGCATGTGTGGCATTATTTTGACTTGCCTATGTGGCATTGTTTTGATGTGCCTGTGTGGCATTATTTTGGTTGCCTATGTGGCATCATTTGACTTGCCTGTATGGCATTGTTTTGACTTGTCTGTGTGGCAAGATATATTTCTGAGCTCAATCGGTATGAAATAACCCCAACCATTTATTTCAGTCTATTATTTCATGGGTTACTATTCACCCAAATTACTATTCACCCGAATATTATTCACTCGGGTATTTGGGGTACTTTTCATACCGGAGTACTATTGACGAGGTACTATTCCCGAAGTACTACCCCAACTTTTATGAATAAAAATGAATTTCTATAATTATTAATTTTGAATATTATGGAATGAATTTGATATAATGTTATAGTTGTGGGTAATATTTATAAATTTTGCAAAGTACGCAAGTTGTTATATAATATTCGATTGGTCGGGGAATATTCATTTTAACAGTGAATATTCATACGACGGCGCAATCATTGGTGGACCCCACAACGGAATTATTGTTGGATTGAGAAAACGACAAAAAATATTTTTTTATTAAAAATAACGGCGGAAGTTTTACCGTTAATACTGTTGAACTACTCAGTAGTAAAAGTACAGGAATATGCATGGTTGCATAGTAGCACAGGGTATTGATTATTGATACTTACGTGGGAAATCATTTAGTTTTGTTCAATTATTGCTTCAGTAATTGTTGCATAGTATTTCACGTTAATTGATTCAATTATTGTCAATATTTTATTTATTATTAAATCAATAATTGAGATAACAAAGTTATTAATATTATTATTTATAATATTAACGATGTCTAGAAGTTCTATCAAGGAGAGGTTTGGTCACCTAATTGCGTGCCAATAGGGAGAAATCCTTATTGTAAAGCCCTCTCTTTCCTGGAAACGACCTGGTCGATTAATATTGTGAATTGTAATAATGATGATAAATGTTGTTAAATATATTAAGAGGATTTTTATGAAGTATTTGAAGTATTCAATCAAGGATTTTTATGAAGTATTATTATTTTTTCATATTCATGAAGAGAACATCTGTTATTCCATTCTTTATTATTCTGTTGGAATAACATGTATACGCGGTCTACCCTATACTTGGTGAAATTCTTCTTTTATTCCATTATTTATTATTCTGCTGGAATAACCTATCTATGCGAAGTACCGCATACATGTTGAAATTTTGTTGTTATTCCATTCTCTATTATTTTATAGGAATATCCCGTCTATGCGTTTTATGCCGGACCTGGTTCCGTCTTTATTATTCTGTTGGAATATCCTGTCTGTGCATTTTACGCCGGACCTGTTTTCGTCTTTATTATTCTGTTAGAATATCCTGTTTGTGCGTTTTACGCCTGACCTGGTTTCGTCTTTATTATTTTGTTGGAATATCCTGTCTGTGCGTTTTACGCAGGACCTGATTCTGTCTTTATTATTCTGTTGGAATATCCTGTCTGTGCGTTTTACACCGGGCCTGGTTTCGTCTTTATTATTCTGTAGGAACATCTTGTCTGTGCGAATTTCGCCTGACCTGGTTCTGTTATTTAGTATTCTGTTGGAATAACCTGTCTATACGAAGTACCGCATGCATGGTGATTTATGTTGTTATTTCATTCTTTATTATACTCAGTTGGTTAAAGTTTTGACTTCTATACTCCATGAAATTAGTGGAATATCCTTGATATTGGCGCTTAATCCAGTATTTTTTCATGGAAATATTCTTCTGAGCATTCTTGAATTTTACTCTACAAAGAAGTATCATGTTGACAATTTGGACGTTATTAGTTCATGAATAAATTAATTCTTGAACTTGTTTTACTGAATTCTTATATCATTGTCATCATCCGCATGTTTATGTTTAGTCATCTGTGGCCTGTAGTGCATAGATGGACTTGGTATGATTATGACCAGGGATTATTCGGTGTAATCATGACCGTAATATTACAAATGATGTTGTAAAAGTCCTCATTGACCCGTAGTGCATTGATTGATAGTTGTTGGCATGATCATGACCATTGATGAATACACGAATATCCTTGGCCCGTAGTGCATGGATAATTTATGGTTATGATACTAATGAATATCCTTTGTCGTAGTGCAGGGATGATGTGGATTATTTATTAAGCTGTGTCCCAGCGATAAAAGTGATGAAAAACCTTTTTAAATCATAAAAGATAGTAGATTGTATTCTCTACTTGACTCTTTTAATGGATTGCATGTTCCGCTGCAGTTAAGCTTGATGTCTATTGTATTTTATCAGTTTAACATTGTTGAAAACTAATGATAATTTATTCTGCATTATCTTAGTCATAATATTTCTTACTGGGCTAGTTGAGCTCACCCTTTCTTTCACTGTTCTCTTAAGGAAATGAGAACGTAGCCGGGACTAGTCGGGGAACAGAGTGACGGTCCAGATGATAGTATTATTAGTCCTCACTATTCTGTTAAATAGTGTGACAATAAATGTAATGAAGACTTATTCTGAGAGTGGATATTGTCTAGAAGACAGTATTTGTATTAAAACTCACAGCTCTCTTGTTGTATATTAAAGATTGTATTTGTATTCTGTACCATGTATTTGGTGACTCAGAATAGGTGATGTATACCTATTTTGGGGGCGTCACAATAGGGTACTATTGCGGGGTACTATATACCCGAAAAATATATTTCTTTTCTGTCCAAATTATTTTTGGTACATGAATATTATTCTTGAATTTTACTCCACAAAGCAGTATCATGTTGACAATTTGGATATTTTTAAACTCTGGATAAATTTAAAGTCTTTAATATTTGTCTTTCATTTCGTTTAATTAATGCTTATATCATTGTCATCATCCTCATGCTTATATTATGATGAAAGTCATCTTTGGCTAACGTGCAAAGATGGACTGTTGATTATTGGTTTTACAGTTGTATATCTTTGGCTTACATGCAAAGATGGACAATTGATTATTAGTTTTACAGTTGTATATCTCTGGCTTACATGCAAAGATGGACTGTTGATTATTGGTTTTATAGTTGTATATCTTTGGCTTACGTGCAAAGATGGATTGTTGATTATTTATTTTACAGTCGTATATCTTTGGCTTACGTGCAAAGATGGACTGTTGATTATTGGTTTTACAGTTGTATATCTTTGGCTTACGTGCAAAGATGAACTATTAATTGATGAGTATCTTTAGCTTTTGTGCATAAATGAACTGTTTATTGGTATGATTATGACTAGCGATCATTCGGTGTAATCATGACTCGTAATGTTATAGATGATGTGGTAAAAGTACTCATTGGCCCGTAGTGCATTGATGGACAGTTATTGGTATGATTATAACCAGGGATTATTCGGTATAATCATGACCATTGATGATTACATGAATATCCTTGGCCGTAGTGCAGGGATAATTCGATGATGTGGATTATTTATTAAGCTGAGTCTTAGCGATAAAATATTGATTATACTCTTTTAATTCGTAAAAGATAGTAGATATCATGCTCTACTTGACTCTTCTAAAATACAGTTGTATATCTTTGGCTTGTAGTGCAAAGATGAATTGTTAATGAATATCTTTGGCCGTAGTGCAAAGATGAATTTATTAGTATGATTATGAGCAGAAATTGTGATTTGGTATAACCATGATTTTTGATGTTTCAAGTGAAGATAGGTGATGAAAATTATCTTCGTCCTGGGTGTGAAGAGGAATTTAGAATCACAATTATGATTATGAGTTATTCATATGATTGTGAACAGGAATTGTTGATTGATGTTACAGGGATAAAACATTATTGGTGGACTTTTAACATGGAGAAGATAATAGATCTGATGGTCTATTTGACTCTTCTAATGGATTGCTCATTCCGCTGCAACTATGGTTGAAAAGTTTTATCATCTATCATATGTTCTAAATCTCTGATTTATTACCGATGAAGGTTATTGATGATGTAAATTATCTTTAATCATGATATTCTTTACCGGGCTAGTTGTGCTCACCCTTTTTGCTTCACAATTCCTTTCAGGTAATAAGAGTGTAGCTGGGTCGAGCGGGGGTAACAAGAGAATAGAACGGTGGTCTATAGCTGTTGAGGTTCTCCCTAAATAGTATGGAAATAATTTTATTGAGAACTTTAGTTAAGTGTGTCGTATTGTATACGTCATTTGATATTTAATTTTGGTGAACCGAATTGGGTGAGGTGAACCCAACTTTGAAAGGGTGTTTTGCCACTATCATACAATATGTCTAATGACATACAACCCTGTGTTATCATAAGATAGGGTTGTGCACATCCACTTGCTGAGTATATCTACGAGCACTACCTATATGATCTTGGAGTTTGGTTGAAATATAATTTCAATTGCAGACAGTGGAGATAGTTATATGTCATGAGAAGACTCACCATTGGAGAGAACATGATAGTAATCTTCTTGTTTTTCTTTGGGGTCAATTGGGTCAACCAAGGATAATTCTGTGGACATATGATATCTATCATAACCTAGACGCATAGCCTCCCATGTACAAAGGTTCCCTTGAGCACTTCCCAAAGATTTTAATATCTAAAATAGTTTTTGACTATACTTTTATGTAAAATACCTTTGTAAGGTTGTGGTCGAGGCACCATGAGAGTTACATACTTTTTTATTAAAACTCACAGTTTAACTGTGGTCGTATTCTGCACGATAGTTCAACAATTGTATAAATGAAGTTTGTATTTGATTTTATAGTATGATATCTGGCGACTCAGAATGGGTCGCGTGGACCTATTTTGGGGGCGTCACAATATATGTATGGGTGCAATAGATGACTTAGCTATTCAACTTATTTATCATCGTAAGTCATCTGTTTACTTTTAAACTTATGGAGTAGAACTTAAAAATGGTGTTAGACTAGTTTATGATGATGTTAGTATAAGAGACATGGTTAGTGTTTGCTTGCCAATTAGTGTCATTGAGCTCTATGTAGACCATGTATTAGCCTATAATACTGACCAAACCTCCATATTAGACGAATAAACTAGTATTAATGTGGTTGAAATTGTGGATGAAATTGATGAAACTGTGGTTGCTAATGTTATTGCTAATGTGGTTGAGAATGTGGTTGATAATGTCGTTGAAAATGTTGCTGAAAATGAAGTTGGGGAGAGTGAGGGTGAGGGTGAGGCTGATAATGAAGATGATAAAGAGGGAGATATCGTGGGCGACAATGTGGATAGTGAGGCTGGGGATAATGTGAGTGAACGAAAAAGGACTAAAAAACAAAGAATGTAAAAAAGAGTGTTAAAAGGAAATCCAAAAGGGGTACTGTTGAGGAATGTGCTGAGACAGATGATAACTCTAATAGTGATGTTAATGCAGACTGCAGTGATAAAGAATTAGTAGAAGCTAGGAGGAGATGTAGGGAATAGAAGAGGGAGATGAAAAAGAACACAGAGTTAGAGGATGTAGGAGATAAGGAGGGAGATGAGGCAGGAAATGATGGAGAGGAAGGAGAAAATCAGCAAGATGAAGGGAATGATGGAAATGAAGAGGGTGAGGATGAGCCTGTAAATGAGGAAGAAAATGTGTGAGGACATGAGCCAAAGATGAATCAAATAGTGGTAAAACATGATAGGAAAGATGGCGAGGGCAATAAAAATTATGATGAGGACAGTGAATATGAGAATAGCGATTCAAATGATACATCATGGCAAAGTGAATATGAGAACAGTGATCATCTCAGGTTTCTTTCTGAAAATAGTGAAGAAGATGAGGATGCTTGCTATGTAGAACCTCCCCTAGTAAAGCAAAAAAAATATAGTTGAGATACACAATAGTAAGACAAAAAAGAAGTTAATAAAGTTTAAGGAGTACATGATATTTGGCAGCATAAAGGAGTACATTTTTTTGGTTTGCAATCCGCGTGCTTCTCTTTTAATCCAAACTATTGATTTCAAAAATAAACAATCCCACTCATTTGTGAGACCCCAGATTTTATGAATAAAGATTTAAATTTTTCGAAATATTTTTTTGAATATTATGGACTGAATTTGATATAATGTTATAGTTGTGGGTAATATTCAGAAATTTTGAAAAGTATGCAAGTTGTTATATAATATTCGATTGGTCGGAGAATATTCGTTTTAACAGGGAATATTCGTACGACGATCATTGGTGGACTCCACAACAGAATTATTGTCGGATTGAGAAAACGACAAAAATATTTTATGAAAGTAACGGCGGAATTGTTACTGTTAAAATTTTTGAACTATCCGGTAGTAAATGTACAGTAATACGCGTGGTTGCATAATAACACACGGTATTGATTATTGATGCTTACGTGAGAAGTCACTAAGTTTTGTTCAATTATTGATACAGTAATTGCTGCATAGTATCTCACGCTATTTGATTCAATTATTGTCGATATTTTATATATTATTAAATCAATAATTGAGATGACAGAGTTATTAATATTATTATTTGCAATATTAACGATGTCTAGAAGTTCTATCAAGGAGAGGTTTGGTCACCTAATTGCGTGCCAATAGGGAGAAATCCTTATTGGAAAGCCCCCTATTTCCTGGGAACGACCTGGTCGATTAATATTGTGAATTATAATAATGATGATAAATGTTGTTAAAAATATTGAGAAGATTTTTATTAAGTATTTGATGTTATGTTATGTACCCCCATTTACCCATTTTTCAAAATAATTGGTAGAAATTTTTTTAATATAATAAAGGTGGGGGTCCATATATGTTGAAAATTTTATTTGGGAAATGGGGGAGGGGATACATTACGTATGATGAAGGTAATGTGTTATTATATATATATATATATATATAAGTTTTGTTTTATATATATATATATATATATATATATATATATATATATATATATTAGTATTATATATTATATAGGCATGTGATGAATTGGAAATTGGGGAGGGGTGTAGTAACGTAGGAATAAGGGAGTTTATTTGTTATTATTATTATTAATAATATATGTTTTGTTTTATATGTATATATATAAGTATTATATATATATATATGTTGATGATGTTGATGGGAGAGAATTTATATATATATATATGTGTATGTATGTGATGTGTGTATATATATAATGTGTGTGTGAGAGAAAAATGGTGGAAAAATGATAGTGTGAAAGTGATGTGTGGGTGAAAAAGTGAAAATTATGTGTGAATATATATATATATATATATATATATATATATATAATTGGTGTAAGTATGGTGGTGGGAAGAAAAAAAAAGGGTGATAGTAATGTGTGTGTGTGTGTGTGATGAAAATGGAAATTGGGGTGGGGGGATGATGCCTTGTGTGGAAGGGAATTGATATATATATATATGATGAAAGTGAATTTGGTGGATGAATATAAATTATGTGTGGGGGAGGGGGAGAATGACATTGTCGGGAAGGAGTTAATATGAGAATAAATTGGTGTAGGTGAGTGATTGTGATATATATAACATGTGATTAGTTTTATATATATATATATATATATATATATATATATATATATATATATATATATATATATATAACTTACGTATAGGTAAGGGAAGTAGAGGTCTGCACATTCAATTAATTCATCCGTGACCTTCCAGTTGGTTCGTCTGTGAAGAAAAAAAATAAAAGAAAGTACTATTCACCAGTGATTTTATTCAAATAGTATCATTTCCATTCTCCGATAAATAGGATGCTTAGTTAGAATTGAAATCACACCAGAAATTCAGAGAATTCTCTTCTATAAACTTGAGCGTATTTCTTTAGAGTTTTAAGAAGTTTTGAGCGTAGTGCAAGTTTTCTTCAAGAATATCATCGCCCTACCAATCGGAATACCCTTCTTTTACGGTAAGGGATATTATTTGTTGTACTTGTAAGGGGTGTTATTTCTTTCGTATTCAACAGGAGAACTTCTGTTATTCCATTCTTTATTATTCTATTGGAATAACCTGTATACGCGAACTTCCCTATACATGGTAAAATTCTTCTGTTATTCCATTCTTTATTATTTTGTTGGAACATCTTGTCGGTGCGAATTTTGCCTGACCTGGTTTCGTTATTTATTATTCTGTTGGAACATCTTGTCGGTGCGAATTTTGCCTGACCTGGTTCCGTTATTTATTATTCTGTTGGAATATCCTGTCTGTGTGTTTACGCATGACCTGGTTCTGTTATTTATTACTCTGTTGGAATAACCTGTCTGTTCGGTCTATCACATGCCTGGTGATTTCATTTGTTATTCCATTCTTTATTATACTCAGTTGGTTAAAGTTTTGACTTCTATACTCCATGAAATTAGTGGAATATCTTTGATATTTGCGCTTCATCTAATATTTTTTTCATGGAAATATTCTTCTGAGTATTCTTTTATTTATTTGCTTATTCATGAAGTACTTTTTCACTCAAAATATAAAAGTTATTTAAACTTTTATAACAAAGCATAATTTTCATATTTGCTTAATCAAAATCATTATTTGATCAAAATATAAATTATATCTGCTTATTTAAGAAGCATATTGTTGTAAAATCATTTGTAAAAAGAGAAAAGGTCAAAGTTAGTTTATTTTATGTACCTGTGAGAAAGAGGAGTAATTCTTCAACCAAGACCAGAGTCTTAGAGAGGTCAGCAGGAGGTTGGGTCTCTAGTGTACTTGTGAAGTGAGGAAGAGGCTGTTGTTTCAAGACCAGATCATAGAATAGAACTAAACTCAAAAGAAGTACAACTAAGCTTAAGGGGGGAGCGGGGAGCTTGCTATCCAAGATAGATTAGTTGAGAATAGTTAGAAGTTTGTCTATAAAACTTTGTAAAGACTTCTCCGCCTATTGAAGGAGTATTTATTACTGATAGTAATAGGATCTCAAGTCTTGCAGAGGAGCTTGAGACTGGACGTAGCGGCATACCCGGGATGTATGTTGTGAACTAGACAAATCTATGTGCATTGTGTGATTGAATTTTTATTGTCTTGCATATTAATTTCTAATACTGTAAATTAATTATCCAAAAATTCAAAAAGGCCTAAGATAATTTTTTAATCTATAATAATCTATCCAACCCCCCTTCTAGATTATTATTGGACTTTCAAAGTAATAGTATTATCAATTTGGGATTGATTATGTGCTAGGTGAAACTAAATTTGGAGTGGAAACTAGAACTGGCAAGTAGCTAAACTAGCTTGGCACTGTCAGGAAGCAGAGCAACTGCGCCCTTTCTGCCGTACAAACTGGCGCAGCTGAGGCAGTGGCAAGACTTGGAAAAGTTAGTTTATTACTTTGGATACAATATGGAATATTATTTTAATGTGTGACATTATTAAAATCATGTGGTAAAAGTAAATTGAATAACATGATTTACTAAGTAGCAAAATCGAACCATGTGTGGCATTCTAATACAGAAAGAGTTAATTAACTGTGCATATCAGAAATTCAGAAGAAAGTTAAATTTTAAAAAATAAATATATAATATTGAATATCATTATAATATTGAAGTGTAAGTGTAATAATAAAATTTATGGAGAATACTGGATTAATAATACCCAACTGCATTATTTTACCAAAATTAAATATTATTTTATTTAAACCCAATGTACATGGATTATATAATATGTGTACATATATAAACCCCAACTTTTCATTATGTAATAGCATTAACACATTAAAATTAAATTTGTGAACCAAAAGGGAACTAAACTAAGCACATTGGAACTAAATGTTGAGTTTTATAAAACCTTGTCCCAAATTTAGTGGCTCAACAGTGCCTACACTTTCCTTTACGTAAACCACAAAGCTGTTAACAATGGCTAGCTAGGGGGGGTTATCATGGCTATGGAAATGGCTGAGGGAGTGTGGTTGGCCAACTCTTCCTTAACCATTGGCTTCTTCTTCTACCTCATGGATTCAAACCCTAATGTAAAACCAATAACTGGTCACTTAATCCTCTATATATAGCAGACTTTTCTTTAATTTTCTTGTCGCTTGATTGTCTGATAAGTCCATATAAGAGTGTGAGTTGCATTGGTGTGTGAGGAGAAGTTTGAGACTGCAAGGATTTTCAATTGAAGTTTTAAGAGGTAATAATCCTTGTTTTATGTTCTTAATTTCCAATTTGGTAAAATTTCTAAAATTTTCATGAAATTTCTGTGAATTTGGTTGTGGATTGATATCAATATGTTTATGAAGTTTATATGCATGTATGGAACCTTTAAGAAGTAATTTAACCATGTTTAGTTAAGAAAAATTTGAATTTGGGTTTGAAAGTCTACAGAAACATAGCCTTTCCTGGTTCTCTCTAGGAAGGGCGCAGCTGCGCTTAGTTTGTACTGGGAGGCGCTTATGTGGTACTTCCAACATGTTATATAGACTTAGTTATGCATGAAAACAGATATTACATGTATTATAAAACATCTTTATGTGATATGAGTTGTCTAAACATGATTTAATAGGAGATTTATCAAGAAAACTATAAGTTTCAAAAATGACCTTTGATGAAACTTGTATTTTGCAAATTCTGAGTATGATAACATACATATATGACTTAGTTGTGGACATTAATGAGCATGAGTTATTATTTAAGGTTCATTTTTTTATGTCTAATTTGTTTTGGCTTTGAGTTAAAAGACTTTTTAAAGGAAAATTTGACATACTTGAGACTAATATCCATGAATACCATGTGGAGTATGTTCTGACTTTGTGAACTTGTAGACATGACCTAAGAACATATAAAATGTGATTCTAAGACGTTTGGTATACACTAGAATGCATGGTTTAAGTTTAAAATGATTTCAAAAGCAAACTTGGACATTTTTCAAACTAAGTTGCATAAGTATGGTGTAGTTATATTCTAGACATCTAAGATTGCATGTTTATGTTCTTTTGTCTCTAAACATGATTCATATGTATAATCACCTTGTTAGACACAATGTAAGTTAATCAAGCATGAGCTTAGGCATGTTTTAAGGTGATAAACGATGCTAACTATGCGTAAAAGGTGTGAACACTTGCAAGCATGCAATTTACAGAATATATGACCTCCTCATATGGATACATGGTTAACATAGTAGGCCTTGTGACTTTATAATGACCTTATTTGGCATTAATTCATTAGAAATTTTAAACTAAGACCTTAATGTGTAAAGTTGAACTTGGAATGGGCGTACAAGTATACGAAACCCTTTAACATGTATGCATGCTATTTGCTTATGTCTTTGTATGCTAAATACTGGACTAAAACCAGGAGAATACAAGCTCAACTCTAGTCTGGACAGGGGACAGCGCAGCTGCGTCGTCCCTAAGCCTAACCAGAGCACAGTTGTGCCCTCTTGCAGTTTAGTTTGACTTGTTTTGTTTGTATTTTGATCTTAGTGGCTTGTTTATATTATTCTAAGCTAGTAATTAGAGAATTACATATGTATTATGTATGGTGATAAGATAACATGAAGATGTTGAACTCGTAAAAGATTTCTAAATGTGATAAAGATGATATTGATTAAGAAACTCATGATTTGATATACATATTATGAATATGTATGAGATAAATTATGTTTCGAGCTTGCGTATCTAATGAATATGTATAACTATATACGTTAATAGGGTAACTTAATTCGTTGAAGAGATTATAAGCTTTAGATTGGTAAACTACACTTCAGGCAAGTTCCCTAACTTTATTTTAATATTGAATGCAAGTATCTAAACCTTATCTCATATTGTGCAAACTTTGAATCATTGTTATACCAACTATATCCATATTGAGCAATTTTTATATTCGTATGAATCGTTATTTATATTCAGAATTTTATTATATATCTTGATTCATGTTGTATTGAACTTATTGTTCCAAAATGTATTATAAAAGTTGTTTAAGCCATTTGACTCTGCTAGACTAATATCATGTGTTAGAAAATGCTCCAAACCAATTATCTTAGTGTGGAAATCTTATAAATCTACTGAGATGAACAACCCTCATTGAAGGGGAAAATTTTATATTATCGGGGAACCGACGTGCGCACAAACAACATGTTTAAATGTTATGCATAACTTAGGATACATTAGGCTAATCACCTATTGTACTTGTTTATATTGGATTATCAGCTAAGTATTGTTAATTCTAGTAGAAGTTCTTGGTCCATAGCGACTACTCAGTGTTGAAACCTTTGAATTCTTTTTAAAAAATTCGGTCTATTTACTCATCATTTAGTATTCAAAGGACCGTTTTAAAGCTATTGACATTTCCTTATTACAACATTATTCCTTAACTCTTGAGTTATCCTTGATTAATATACTTCTAAACTTATTAACTTTATATTATGCCTGTTCATCTTATTGTTATATACTTGATGGGCAAACTTGTTTCTCATTCTTGCTTTCTTTAAACCTTTCAATTAAGGCAGAACGTGGTGAAACCTCATGCAAAGATAAGGGAAATGGCAAAGCTACGGGTTAGCTTTAGCTCTTTGTGCTAGAAGTTTCTGTTTGAGATGTAATAAAACTTGTTTAATATTATGTATTAAGTATGTTTTAAGTTATGATGTATTAGTAAAGGTTACGAGACTTTGGGACAAGAATAATTATAATAAAATTAATGTAAATTATTCTATTATTCTGCTATATGAGTTATTAGTGTATCATTAGAATGAGATCGTGAAGCACCGAATTTGAGAGATTAGTGTCTGAATTTGGGGCATCACAATTCCTAGGGTTGATGAGTTTGATCCTAAACCACCCGAACAAGAAGATAAAGGGTATCCAGAATATAGGGAAGGTGACATAGAAGATCATGAGTTTGAGTTGGGAATGACATTTACCAATGTCACTGAAGTGAGGGTAACAATCAGAAATCATGGCATCAAACAAGGAAGGACGGTGTATTTAAAGAAGAACTTAATAAGATCTAAAAAAGGTGTGTAGAGCCATGTACATGGTACTATGCTGCAAAGGTGCAAAGAGAGCTCACATTTAAAATCACTAGGTTACAAAAAGTGCATACTTGTTGCAGAGAGTGGGATAATTATTATATAAATGCAGCATGGATTGCCAAAAAATATGAAGATGATCTTTAGATGAATCCAACATGGGGATTAGATCAGTTTCATACTATAGTAGTTAATGTAGCATCCCCGAATCCGGGTCCCAAATCGCCGCGGATCCGGTACGCTAAATCTATCACTATTTGCGGAAGATATAAACATACATTGTTTATACATTAAACTTTACACATCAGTCCCAAGGTCTACAACCTTAACTTAATACATACCTTCAATATTAAAAAGGTTTACAATGCTATTTTCAATATTGAAGGTATGTATTAAGTTAAGGTTGTAGACCTTGGGACTGATGTGTAAAGTTTAATGTATAAACAATGTATGTTTATATCTTCCGCAAATAGTGATAGATTTAGCGTACCGGATCCGTGGCGATTTGGGACCCGGATTCGGGGATGCTACAGTTGGTATCAGAGCCGTAGGTTATAAACCTTAGGTAGGTGTACCTTAGGCTATAACTGCGAAGATGATAAGTAATAAACTCGAATAGAGTTTAATCGATAAGAGATGAATTTTTGGAAATTCATTATTAAAGTAAAGAGATAGATAAAGAAGATTCAAAGAAGAATCTTGAAGAGCTATAAGGATAAGAATCTGGAGTTACCTGACTCCAGTAATAGAGATGAAAGGTGATACTAAATAGACGGTGTCTATAAGATGAAAAGTGTAAATAAAATCATGATATAATATGATTAAAGAGAAGAATAAGAAGATCGTAAAATAAAACGATCGTAAGCATAAGGAGAAATGATTACAAAAAAATAAGATCACCATGTGATCAGATTAAATCATTGAATGACATATGATTTGTTAAATGATTGGAATGATATAGCTTTATGCTATAAAGAGAAGGTACTATGAAATGGTACAATGTAAACTCAGAAAAGAGTGGTAAATGTTAAGATACGGATTAAAGAAAATCCGTATTAAGCAAAGAGAAAGTTAAGAGTATGTGGGTTTTCAATTGAGGACTCAGATCAGTAGCTGAGTTGTATGATTCCTTGTATGGGTGGGGAATTTGTACTTGGTTTTAGAATCACTTAGCTTCCTGGTTGATAGAGTGGTTAGGTTGACAAATTCTTTGTATGGGCGGGAAATTGTCCGCTTAGCTTCCTATATTGATTAGTGGCCGAGTTTGGTTTAACAACCACTTAGTTTCTGACATTGATAATCTTTGGAACCTAATGTCACGTTATTTTCTATATGCATGTTGAGAAGGTGATTCTTTTCTCATGTGTATAACAGATAGGTAGAGTATAGTTAGAGAATATTATAAGGTTAAGTGCGAGTTCTTAAAACTCATACTTATGGTAGGTTCGTGACTCATAATTATATGGTATGTTTTTGAACCCCTCAGCGAAAGGACGCCTATGGTCTGACTAGGATAAGTTCTTAAACTCATATGATTGTGGCAAGTTCCTGAACTCATAACGTGTGGTAAGTTTGACGAACTGGGTATAGATAAGTGTAAATGGAGTATTGAGGATGATAAGAATAGATAGACCTATTAAGCAATGGATCATTATAGAAAGTGGAGTTGATGGTGGAAGCATAGGTACTCTAAATCTACTAGCTATGCTAGACTTTCGAAATTATTGACTTCGTGCTGATGTTTACACTTCTATTTTCTTTAAAAACATTGGATCAAATGATGGAACCAATGAGTTTTAACAACAATACTGTTATTCATATGTCTATGCTAATTGCTTCGACTAGACAAAAATGATTTGTAATATATCAAAATGTATTTTATATCATTAATGCATCATGTAACCTGGTGTAAAGATGATAAAAACGATGGAGTCATCAATGCGGTATTACCTAGTGTTGGATGTGATCTAAGGATCGTCAGCCCACTATGGTATGATGTAGTATGACAAAGTCACAAAATGACGGAATCCTCAAACGGACTGTAAATACAGTGCGGTATCATGACGTCAGAAAAAGATTTTTGAGATTTCTTTAAGATATGAGAATATATATATATATATACGTGTATATGTACATTTCAATTGATGTTCGAATTGTTGTAGAAGTCTATGCTATTTGATTCAGCTAGACGAATATTGAAAGATGTTCATGAAATTCAAGTATTTCTTGAGAAGTTATGCCAAACCAAATTATTTTGGTGCGGATTCAGATGTTGAAAAGCTGAGGTGAACAACCCTATAAAAAGGGGACATGTTATCGGAAACAATGGTTCCGAAAGTAACGCATATAGTCGTTACGATGTTAAGATGTAATACGTTGTGCACGACGTAGGGGTACGATAGGCTGATCACCTAGAGTACTTGCAGGGAGTGTTTTCAGTCTGTGTGATTGCTAAACATTCTGTTAAAGATGGTTTATGGTGGTGATGCACTGTTAAACCTGGAGAAGAGTTCAAGGTCCGCATAGTCTTATGACTGTTAAAGGTTCAAGTCGAGATACTTGATAACCTAGGGACGTAGTTCAAGGTCTTATGACCCCTCAGCATGATTTGGAAACTTTTAAATTCCTGTTATTCATATCGCTTCCCAATTATTGAGCAATTGAGGAAGATTCTTGTTATTCTGAAAGGTGAAAGTGGAAAGGATGAGATAATTAAGCAAAGCATTATAATTTCAAGAAAGAAATGAAATTTCAGAAAGAAGAGAAATGTGAAACTCTTAAAAGAGGATGAAGTGAGGAATATAATGATCTTAGAAAGATCCGTAGAGAAAGAGTTTGGTTGCAGAACCTAATGAATAAATAGATATTAACATAAAATCTATTTTGATAAATGGAATGAATGTAAATTAGTAAGTCAAAAAAATTTCGAGGACGAAATTCTTAGAAGAAGGGGTGAATGTAATATCCCGAGTGTTTATGATAACAATCTTTAGAAAAGGAAATAAATGGATTAAAGAATATATAATATTCAGAATATAATTGAGTTAAAGTGAAAGTTATGAAATAAAGCCTAGAATTTGTTGAAGAAATAAATGTAGTAGGAAATATAAAACCTATATTAAGGTCATGTGTTGAACTTATTCAATGAAAAGATTTGATGAAAACCTGAGTAAAGTAGGGTTTCGGTGATTCCGAGGACGGAATCCTTATAAGGAAGGAAGAATGTGACGAATGAATTATTTGAGTTGTGATTCTGGGGACAGAATCCTTGTAAGAAGGGAATGATGTAACAATCCAAAATTTTATTTGTAATTTAAAATATTTATTAAATTAAATAAATATTTTATTTATGTGATTGTTGTTAGTATATATTTGTGAATTAGATAATACTCTAATTCAATTTAACAGTTAGAGAGTTGTTAAAGATTACATGAGTTGCTATATTGATGTCGTAATTTAATAATTAAAGTGATATATTAATTGTTAAATAAAATTATAATGAGATTATAATTTTGTGATATTTAGTTAAGTGGGAAATTTATTTAGTATGTGGTAATTAGTTTATTTAATTAAGATTGGATATGAAAATCCAAGTAAACAATGTGGGACAATAAACTATATTTATTAAAAGAGTTTTAATTTGAGTTTACCAAACAAAAGCTTAGAGCTTTTGAAATTCTTATTTTAATCTGGTTTTGCCAAAAAGGCTTAAGGAATGATTAAGTCATTATTTTAATATGGTTTTGCCAAACAAGCCTTAGGGCATTAAAAATTCTAATTTTTGTAACCTATATATTAAATTGATAATAAGTATATGTAATTATATTGGGAGTTACATATTCTATAATTATATGTGTTATATGTATATTGTATATACACTAAGTTATGTCAACATAAGTCTAAACTAAGAACAATAGAGAGAGAAAGGAGGCTGCCTATTTCGGTAGTTATAGGGAGTCTAGGAGGGGTCTTGGATCTTCATACAACTTAAAATCAAAAGCTACTTTGAAGGATCAAGAAGGCTTGCAAGAAGAAAAAGGTAAGAAAATGAAAGTTTTCACTTTTTGTGCTCTTTTTGTTAGATCTTTATGAACCAAGCAACTTTTGTTTTGGATCATTAAAAACTCATGATTTACATGAGTATTGGTATTTTATATGTGTATCAAAGTATTTTTGAAATCAAAAGTTAGATCCAAAGTGAGGAAATCAAGTTTTGTACCAAAAGGTTTAAGAAAAAGCTTTCCTTTGTATGCTATATATATTTTTTTATGTTAGATTCTTTGGGTTCATGTGATTAATGGTTTAAAACATGTTAGCATGCTAGATACATGAGTTAAGGGTAAAAATCCTTTGGAATCACTCAAATATGTTAAGAAATGAGCAAGTTATGAATTAAATCCCAAACCACCTTAACTGTTGAACACAAGCTACTAATCAGTCACTTCTGTCCATTTTTCCGGGACCAAAACAGAACCAAAATATATGTTTGATACTTGGAAACTGTAGTTCAGGAAATTACGAATCCAACGATACCTATTGGACCTAAATCCGATTTGTAGATTTCGTTTTATAAGCGTTTCCGTTAAGGACCCTAAATATGGAAAATGAACCAACTGTTGAAGAAAACCTTGCTGACCAGTCACTTTGGAGCTGATTTCAGGGACCTAGACAGATTGGAATTTGGTGTTTGATAACTGAAAACTGTAGTTCAAGAAGATACGGATCCAACGAGTTTGATTGGGCCTCAATCGGAGTCGTGGATCTCGTAATTCAAGCGTTTCTGTAAAAGACTCCAATACTGAAAATGTTTACAAGGCATGTAATGGTCAGTCGGTAGTGTCCTGTTTTCAGGGTGCTATACTGTGCCAAATGGACCGTTTCTTGAGCTTAAAACGTAGCTCGGGAAGTCACGGTTCTAACAATACCAAGTGGGCCCAAATCGGACTTGTAGATCACCGTCTACAAGTGTTTCTATGGAGGACCCCAACTTTAAACAAAAATTATAGAATAAATAGAAAATAAATATTAGAAATTCATAATAAATTTGTAAAAATTATTTTAAATCCTAAAAATGGGTTTTTAATAATTTGAAATATATTTCACTGATATTTTCATATTTTTAAATATTAATGATAGTTAATTTATTTAATTAGTATATTAAATAAATTACATAAAAATGATTTTAATACTTTAAAAATCATTTGAAATTATATTAAAGTGTAAGGAAATATTTTAAGTTATTTTTATGACTTTTAATATTTTGTAATGAATTTCATTAATAAATTAATATTAATGACAATGGAATTAAGTAGTATTTAATTCATATTAATATGATATTAATGATTGAAAAATCATGATAAATGATAATAATTATCTGAAAATTATTATAAGTCATTGAAAAATATTTTGACTGAAAATGAAATTATCTAAGGTAAATGTAAAGCATTTAGGCAAAGTCTTATGGAAATTAGACTCATGAATTATCTGACTAGACTTTTTGGGATGTCAGAAATTATACCGAATTCAACTCAGACTGAAATAGTTTGACTTGATACAGAATTTTAGGTATTTTATAGACTGATAGGATTATGTGGTAGTTTGTTAGGTTATATTATAACTGTATTTTACAGTACTATACTGTGATGATATTCTAATATTTGGAGATCGGTATTGTCTATATTAGGTCTTCAGAAAAAGCGATATAGGTTGCATAACGGTAATCAATGGTACAGGCAAGTTCTCTAACTCGATCTCGAATTGATATTTTGGAAATATGCTTGGGGTTAATCATTACTGATTATACCATGTCTATGAATTATTGATTCTCACTCTGTGCACATTTCATGTATTCATCAGGTATGAAAGGCTGATCACCTTCATTACCATTTGGTCCAGTTGATTTATTCATGTTCATTATTCGTTCAACTATGAAAATTTATTCATGCTCTTTTGCAATGTATATATTGTAGAAAGTTAGCCAACTTATTGTTCAATTCTTTCGATCATGATATATCCTTAATTGAACTTATACTTGCTGGGCAAAATTGTTGCTCACCCTTGCTATATCATGATAAACATTGCAGATTATGACGAATACATCGGTTACAAGAAAAGTCCAAGACAAGTCAACTTTGGATTATATGTGCAACTAAAGTTGTAACAGTAATGTATGATAATAGCTTTGTATGTCTGATAGGATATTGATTTAGGTATTATGTGAAGGTTCTCGACCTTGGGGATAGTGTGTAATGTTTAATGTACACCGAATTCGTGGTGATTTGGGACCCGAATCTGGGATGTCACAGTTAAAGATTTGGATATTGGGGTATCAAGGAGCCTAGTATAAATAGTTAAGAAAAGAGTTATGAAAAACATTGAAGGGGGTGCTGAGGAGGAGTATGGAATTGTTTTGGACTATGCTGCAAAGCTTAGAAGAGTCATGCCTGGGAGTACTTGTGTCTTAAAGAGAGCAGAACCAAAGCAGGGACAAGACTTAGGCAGATTTTTAAGATATTATATCTGTCTGTAGCCACTAAAGGAAGGATTTAAATTAAGATGTAGACCACTAATGGGGCTTGATGGCTGTTTTCTCAAAGGACCATATGGGGGTCAATTATTAACTACAATTGGTGTTGACCCTAACAATAGGATGTGGCCAGTTGCTTTTCCCATTGTTGAATCTGAGAGCACTCAGTCTTGGGTGTGGTTTCTGAACTTGCTTGTGGAAGATCTTGGGATTGCAAATGATAAAGGCTGGACATTCATTTCAGATAAGCAGAAGGTATAAACATATCTCCATTTATATATATATATATATATATATATATATATATATATATATATATATATATATATATATATTTTATTCAATCATTTATTACATTTATTGCATCTTTCAACTAAATTACCTTTTTTGTCCATAAGTTTTGATTAATGCTTTAGAAGCTGTGGTCCCAGGTGCTGAACACAGACATTGTGTCATGCATTTATATAAGAACTTTTGGCAAAAATATAAAGGCTTTGGTTTAAGAAAATTATTTTGGAATGTTGCCAAAGCTACAAACCCTTATGTCTTTTAAAAGGCAATGAAGGTGTTAAAAAAGGAAGATAAGAGTGCATATGAATGGTTTGCTCCTAAGACACCTAGTCAGTGGAGTAGGTCTCATTTTCAGACCATATGCAAAAGTGACATGTATGTCAATAATCATTGTGAGGTATTTAATAGCAAAATTCTTAAGGCTAGAGTGAAACTAGTAATAGGGTGTCTAGAAGGACTTAGATTATATTGCATGAATATGATTGTTAAAACGAAGGAAATGATGTTGAAACATAATGGTGTATTGTGCCCTAGAATAGCCAAAAAAAGTAAAAAAATGGAAAGGACAGTGTGGGGTGGATTGTCATTATGGTCAGGTGGTGGTGGAAGCTTTATAGTGAATATGACTTCTGGGGGTCATTCATTTGTGGTGAATTTAGGGAAAAAACATGTACTTGTAGGAGGTGGTACTTGTATGGAATACCTTTTGCTCATGTTGTGTCATGCATTAACAAAATAAGACATGATCCATATACATATGTACATGAGTGTTTAACCAATGACATGTATCTAAAGGTTTACAATCACAACATTGAGCCTATAAGGCACGGATCTGAGTGGGATCCTATTGATATTGAGCCACCTTTGCCACCAGTTAAACATACCTTCGTAGGCAGGCCTAAAGTTATTAGGAGGAAAAGTAATGATATTCCAGATTCAAATTCAGAAGGTACAAGTTTGAAGAGGAAAGGAACATCATTGAAATGTGGATTTTGAAGGAATGGGGTCACAATTCAAGAAGATATCCTTAGGTAAGTTAAGTGTGTGTTTCTATTTTTGTGCTTTTTCAAGATCCTATATTGAGTTTAATACATTTTTGTTTGTCTGTTTTTAGAAATTGAATAAGCAGCCAGATGTGATTTCATAATCTTCACAGGCTCCACATAGTCAATCCTCTTAACCTCCTCCAAAGGCTAAGAGGGCTAAGAAGGTTCAAAAGACTTTTTATGCTTATACTTAAGCTTCTCAACCTCCACCAATGACAGCAACACATGAGTCTACAATGCAGTTAAGTGGAATGAATGTTGATCAAGAGTAAGTAGGAGGTTCTACAAAGTGGCAAGGTGGAATCCATTATGAGGGTAACCAAATAAATGACTCAGATGATATATTATAACCCAAAGACTACACATGGAAGGGAAAACAATGTATAACACTAAGAGACCTAGAAGCTGCAGCAAGATCCAAAAGAGAGAAGATCTAGTTTAGGAAACCAACTAGAAAAGGCCTACTGCAGATAAATAGTGTTGGGATGGGATTTTTTGAATCTTTTTATTCTTTTTTGGGTACATAAAATTGCTCCAAAGCTTATGAATGAATTTGATGTATGTATGTTGCTTAGGGCTAAGAAGGTGTGGCTGAGATTGTAAATTATAGTGTATGATGTTTTTTGTTAATAGGCTTGTTAAGTCAACTGTTTTGAATTGCCTCTGCTTTATGACATGTACTGGGAATTAATTACTTAATTGAATGGTAATAGCAGTTCTTGGAAGTTTATAACAGTTTGGTTTTCTAATGAATTAATTTTTTTTAAAGCATTTTGATTATAACATTTTCTACCATTGCATGGTTATTATAACAGTTGGGCTTTTTGGTTATTATAACAGTATGGTTTGTGCATTAATGCAAGGCTTGCTATTATAGCAGTATGGTTGGTGCATTAATGAAGGGTGTCTATGAAATGCACCAGATATCATAAATTGCACACCAACCATTTTATAACATATATTATAAACAAACTGTAAAATTGCACCAATTCACACATAAAATATCAATAATTCTTTGGTTTACAACATCTTCATTCAAAGAAATTGCCCAAAAATTACAACCAATAAATTTCCCACAAAAGATACCCAACAATTACATTTCATAAGTGTCCTAATTTCTACCACTATATTTCCATAAATTAGAATCCCAAAAATTACATTCTCAGTAATTGCTCACAAAAGCTGTTCTTTTTAGTCAGACTACTACCAATACATACATAGCCTAGAAATTTACTTGTAGGGAATTTCATCCTTTGTTGAGATGAACATAAAATAAAAAATCACAATCTAAGTTGCAGTCAAAAAACCCTTTACAATTCTCGCCCTAATTTTGTACTCCTTCATTTCATCTTTTAGAGCTTTGATTTCAGCATCTAAATTATCTAATCTTCAAATTAATCCAGGTATTACTACCCTAAAATGCTCACATATAGGAGGATCAACCCAAACGAAGAAATTACAACCACCATACTCAACTACACCCCAATCTGGACAACCAAAGAATCTTCTACCTGCATTGTTTGAGTTTCTCCAAGTAATTTCTTCATGCACCAGCAATTTTGATCAAGGAGCCCTAATTTTCTTGATCGAATTTCCTGGATCTAAAATCTAATTGAGCTTCATGTATGCTACTGAATCAATTTGAGCTTTAGTAGCTTGTTCCAGCTCGGGAAGTAGAAGAAGATATGGAAAAGACTTAAACACCCATCCAGATCTCCACATATGCCTTAGCCGGTCACTTTTGACCGGTTAACTGAAGAAAGTGTGTCTTTTGTCAAGTATAACTGAGGTTTGGGGTGCAAACGTCAACATGTGTGTAAAGTTTGGGGTGCAAAATGTCTTTTAATCTATAATTTATAATTAAATTCAAAAGTTTACATTAAATAATTAATTATTTATTCTCAAATAATTGATTAAAACTTTAATAATATGTTTATGGAAACTTTTATTTATAATTTATCCTCAATAAATAGATTATTCAACTCCCTTCGAGATTAATTCTAAATTAATTCGGACTTAACACATTTTAATAATAAAATTATATTGTTCATTGTTCTCGCCTCCCAACATTACGAGTAAGCTTTGAAAGTAAAAAACTTATAACAAGCTAATAACTATTGTTTTGTTCTTCTAGTATATAATTTTCTTAGTAAATGATACATTTTAGATATTTTAACTTTATAATAGTAAAAATCTATTAACTATACTAAAATCAATTTATTTTCGTTTATTAATATTAGAATAAAGGTGTTATTTCCTACTTTTTAAAAGTGAAATGATATATTTTTAAAATAATTTTCGTATGATAGTGAAAACTAATTATTATATAAGGAATGCCACTTTAAAAAAATTATTTTGCTTATATATATATATATATATATATATATATATATATATATATATATATATATATATATATATATATAAGTAATTTGGATACGAATTCCGGATACGAATCCGAATATCCGCTATCTGCCAGATATATTTACGGTCGGATGTTAAACGAATACGAATACGCCCATATCCTTATTCGTATCCGTTTATTTGTGGATATCTTTAAACCGAATACAAATATATCCGTTTTGTTTAAAAAACGAATAATATCCGTTTTTTATGAATACAGATGCGAACGAATACGAATTTTTCGGTTACCATTTACATTCCTAAGTACAGTCGTACAGACCTAGTGTGGACTCATGGTTTGAAACTCTGAAACAACATTAACAGAATGTAGGGTCATGTTTTTGGTTAATTCAAAAAATTCAACAAACAAATTTCTCTGATTTGATAAACTATTAAAACCTTACAAAAACTAAAAATTAAATGACAATATATTTAGGAAATTGATATTTTCACAACACTTTTTGATATTTTTACACCGTTGTTATAGGATCTATATCAACGGGTTTCATATGAAAATATCATTTTCTGTTGTGAATTTATCAGTTTCTTATATTTAATCAACTTAATATAAAAATCTCACAAAATTAACAGTTACAAGAAATTAACCAAAAGTTCTCAACCAACGATATAAATGAATCCAATTATTCAACTTTAAGTAATTTTGAATAAATAAAATAAACCTACTCAATTAACTAACTTCAATGCTCTCCCCATTTCAAAATTAGTGAGATGTATTACTTTTTTTATTTCGTTCAAATTAAAAATACATTTATATATTTTGACTATAAAATGACGTTACCTATATTTTGGGTAAATTGAATACTACCACACTATCACTGCTACATCTCTAGTAAATGTTAAGAATTTATCTAAAAAAATAATTTTTTATTATTAAAAATTGTCACTTTTAAAAATGTAGTTTAATTTTGGAACAGAAAGAATATTTGTATATAAATATCAAGCATAAAAAATATACTACCCGAAAATTAAGGGTGGTCAACAACCATTGCCGCTGAATGGATCCGTCACCCTTAAAATGGACAAGCACCGGAAAAATGTAATCAGATTTTTATCTCTAGAGGACTCTCAAATGCTTAAGTTTGCAAATAAAAGTGAAAAAAAGATAATGATCATTGCATAGATTTAATCTTCCTTTAATGGGGTAAGATTTATTTGAAGGGGTAAAAATAATTTTAAAAAAGGAGAAAGGTGTGTAGGGAGGGGTGTTTGAGTTAGATGTGACAATCGTGTCTTGTGAGACGAATTTTTGTCGTGTAAAATTTTTATATGATAATTGTCTTCAAATTAACGTGTGCTGAGTTAATGCGGATTAAATATTTTTTTGGTCACTGTACTTCAGGTCAACTTACTAATGGATAACTGAACTATTTTTTCTTACAGTCAACTAACTGTATTCGACTTTTCTTACACAAAGTTAAAAAAACCCTTAAGTCCATTGACTTTAAACAGAAAAATGCACCTAAGCTGCTGAGATGTTAAAAAAACGGGTAAAATACAAATGTGACCATCGAACTTTAGGTGTTTTGGGGTATTGAGCCCTTTTCTTTTGGTCAACGCATAATTGAGCCCCTTTCTGTTCGAAAATTTGGATATTGAGCTATAGGCGCCACATGTGCGTTGACCTGCCTACATGACACATATGGTGTAAAATCCCAGATTTTACGAATAAATATTTAAATTTCTCGAAATATTTTTTTAATATTATGGTATGGATTTAATATAATGTTATAGTTGTGTGTAGTATTTATAAATTTTGCAAAGTATGCAAGTTGTTATAAAATATTCGTTTGGTCGGAGAATATTCTTTTTGTCGAGAATATCCGTACGACGGCACAATCATTGGTTAACCTACAACGAAAGTATTGTCGTAGTAATAAAACGACAGAATTATTTTTATAAAAATAACGGCGGAAGTTTTACCATTAAAATTGTTGAACTACTTGGTAGTAAAAGTACAATAATACGCGTGATTGCATAGTAGCACACGGTATTGGTTATTGATGCTTATGTGATAAGTCACTTAGTTATATTCAATTATTGCTACAAAAATTGCTGCATAATATCTCTCATATTATTGATTCGATTATTGTCACAGTATCATCTGCGTTATATGATATACTATTAAATCAATAATTGAGACGACAAAGTTGTTCATATTATTAAATTGCAATATTTACAATGTCTAGAAGTTCTGTCAATGAGAGGTTTGATCACCTAATTGCGCGCCAATAGGGAGAAATACTTATTGGAAAGCCCCCTCTTTTCTAAGAACAACCTGGTTGTTAAATTTTGTGAGTTATAATATTGATGAATAAGCTCGTGTTATTTAAAGATGAATTTGATAGTTTCATTGTGTGAGAATTATTAGTGTTAGTAGAAATTGATATTTATTTCGATAATAATTGATGTCTGGAGGTTATATTGTTCACTCGGATATTTGAGACACTTTTCGTGTCAGAGTTACTATTCATGAGTTACTATTCACGAGTTAATATTTTTGAGTTACTATTCACGGGATACTATTTACCCGAACAATATATTTCTTTTCGGTCTAAATTATTTTTGGGTACAATATTATTCCATGAGGAGATGTGCTAATTTTTTAGACCGTTGGTTGAAATTATACTAGTAAATCAATATGGATCGTTGGTTTAAAGTTTAATAGTGAATCAGTATGGACCGTTGGTTTAAAGTTTAATAGTAAATCAATATGGACCGTCCGTTTAAAAGTAAATTAATCTGGACCGTTCATGAATTAGTTACTATTCAGTCCATTCTCCTATAAATAGAAGCTCATTTCTTCATTATTTCTTACGAATTCACTGAAACTCTAGAGAGAAAAATTATAGAGAGAAATTATAAAGAGAAAATCTATAGAGAGAAAGAAAAAGAGAAGTCTGCTACCTCACTATTCCAGTATCCAGTTTTATTCTAAGGTAAGGGGTATTATTTTTTTCATATTCATGAAGAGAACTTCTGTTATTCCATTCTTTATTATTCTGTTGGAATAACCTGTATACGTGGACTACCCTATACTTAGTGAAATTCTTCTGTTATTCCATTCCTTATTATTATATTGGAATAACCTGTCTATGCAAAGTACTGCATACATGTTGAAATTCTTCTATTATTCCATTCCTTATTATTATGTTGGAATAACCTGTCTATGTGAAGTACTACATACATTATGAAATTCTTCTATTATTCCATTCCTTATTATTATGTTGGAATAACCTGTCTATGCGAAGTACTGCATACATGGTGAAATTCTTCTATTATTCCATTCCTTATTATTATGTTGGAATAACCTGTCTATGCGAAGTACCGCATACATGGTGGAATTCTTCTATTATTCTGTTCATTATTATTCTGTCACAATATCCTGTCTGTGCGTTTACGCCGGACCTGGTTCAATTATTTATTATTTCACATTTATTATTTTGTCGGAATATCCTGTCTGTGCGTTTACGCCGGACCTGGTTCCATTATTTATTATTTCATATTTATTATTCTGTCAGAATATTCTGTCTGTGCATTTTACGTCGGACCTGGTTCCATTATTTATTATTTCGGATTTATTATTCTGTCAGAATATCCTGTTTGTGCGTTTTACGCCGGACGTGGTTCCATTATTTATTATTCTGTCGGAATATTCTGTCTGTGCGTTTACGCCGGACCTGGTTCCATTATTTATTATTCTGTTGGGAATAACCTGTGTGACGCCCCCAAAATAGGTATACATTACCAATTCTGAGTCGCCAAATACATGGTATAGAAAACAAACTACAACTTCAATAATACAATTATCGTGCAAAATATGACAACACAAAATGTGAGTTTAAATACAAATATTGTCTTCTAGGCAATATCCACACCCAAATAAGTCCTCATTACAATTATTCATACACTATTTTACAGAAATAATGAGGACAGCTAAAATATCTTTCTAGAACCATCACTCCATATCCCGACTCGATCCTGCTATGTTCTCACTTCCTGAGAAGAAAAATGGAACAAAAAGGAAAAGGGTGAGCTCAACTAGCCCAGTAAAGAATATTATGACTAATATAATATACAACGAATTATCATTAGTCTTCAACAGGGAAAAATCTGATAGAATATAATAGACAACAAGTTTTAGATCAACAAATACAGCGGAAACATCAATCCATTAGAAGAGTCATGTAGAGAATGAATTCTACTATCTTCTAAGATTTAAGAGTCCATCATCAATATTTTATCCCTGTAACATCAATCGATATACATCTTTTAATCAAATATTCATCTTTGCACTACATGCCAAAGATATTCATTTATTTCACCAGTTGGTCATGTTCATCTCAACACTTGTTCATCTTTGCACTACGGGTCAAAGATATTCATCAATTAATCATTCATCTTTGCACTACAGGCCAAAGATATTCAGTAATATCATCATTTAGGACTGAGGATGATGAAAAATATTTTAAAAAAATGAATCCAGTGAGACAGAAGAACAAATATTAGGGATAAAATAACAAAGATAAAATATCATTTAAGAAGAAAATAACATCCCTTACCTCAAAATAACGGTACTTCTGATTGGAATATCGGATAGAAAGCCGAAGAAAACTTGTACCGAACAGCAACTCTTAAAGTATCAAAATACTCACAAAAATACGCTCGAGAATCTAGAGAGAAAGAAAACTTATTTCTGGTGTGATTTTCAATTCTAACATAAGCGTCTATTTATAGAAAAATGCTAGAATGCCATAGGAGACTAAAATAATAAATTAATAATATTTCTTTTCAAACTTCCTACGCACACCTTCACCAACCAAGCCAGCCAAATCTGAAAAATAATAGCAGCCCACATGCTTGAAAAACCAAAAGTGGGTCCCACCCATAAATTTAATAAAAATTATTTTATTTTCCAAAACTTCAATTATTCATAGAAAATAACCCGTTTATTAGAAAAATATGAATTTTATGTCTATTCTGCCTGAAATCGAATTCTCTACAACTTTGTAGCTTCGAGTTTATCCAAATTCCAAACAGAAAATAACCAAAATCCACAAACGGGTGATTTTTACTACTTCCCTTCCGACAGAATACTGATAAAACACCTCAGCATTAATTTCTTCATTTATAACCATATAAAATAAATAAATCCATTATTTATATCCACATCAAATAAATATTTCGTTATCATATAAATTAAGAATTAATTATTCACAAATAATATTACAGAATCACACTTATAACAACCAGGCAGTTCTCAGGAAAGAGGGGGCTTTCAAATAAGGATTTCTCCTTACTGGCGCGCAATTAGATAATCAAACCTCTCCTTGACAGAACTTTCTAGAGATTGCCAATAGTGCCATATAATAATATTATTCAAATAATATGAATTATTGATCTGATAATGGGAAATACTGTGCAGTGACAATTATTAAAACAACAATAATATTAAATATCAACGCAGCAATTACTGAATTAATAAAATAAAATATTAAACATTAACTACTGTAACAATTATTGAGTAGTGCCTTCTTACGTACGAATCAATAATTCAATAATACTGTGAAATACCGTGTGCTACTGTGCAACCACGCGTATTACAGGATTTTAACCACCAGGTATTCCAACAGTGTTAACGGTAACAACTACACCGTCATTTATAAAAACTCATACTTTGTCGTTTTCTTCATCCAACATTTATTCTGTTATGAGCCCCACGAATGGCTGCGCCGTCGTACGAATATTCCCCGATAAAAAGAATATTTTACGACCAAAAGAATATTTCCCGACAAAAATGAATATTTTATAACCACTTGCTTATTTTATAAAATTTGCACATTTCACCCATAACTAAATCATTATATCAAATTAACACCTTATTAATTTAGAATAATGAATAGAGGAAAAGTTCAATTTTATTTATAATAAGTTGGGGTCTTACAACCTGTCTGTGCGGTCTCTATCACATGCATGGTGAATCATTCTATTATTCCATTCTTTATTATTCTGTTGGAATAACCTGTCTATGTGAATTACCACATGCAAGGTGAATGATCCTTTATATTCATTCCTTATTAAATTGTGGAAATGATCTGGTTACGTTGATTATGATGAGAGTCATAATAAAAGCAATGGACTGATGAAAATCATGGGTATATGAAGTATTAGTAAGTGTTAGGATGAGTTATGTTGGTTACTATGTGAAAACATGAAAGTTTCTTAGAAATCACAAAGGATTAAAAATCAGATTTTGGTGAAAATGGAACATGAAATTCAATTGACCATATCTCCTATTATATTTTGAATTTTTGAGTGTGGTCAAGTTCTAGAGTTAGATCTATGGGTTTTGTAGCATCTCCAAGTGGAATCACTGGAAAAGGTGTTGTAGATTTTCGTGTGGACTAATTTTAGCAAAAGAGTCAAAAGCTAGAAATTAGCGAAATGCTACTGTCCAGATTTTTAGAAGGGCTGTTTTGGCCATTTAATTTGTGAGAAAAATTTTGGACTTTTGGGACATGAAAGTATATGGTATAAGGTACCTCCTGTCAAAAAATGAGCTCATTCCGACTTAAAATGAGCAAGTTATGACCATTTCAATATTTAGGATTTTTTGACAAAAAGTGCTATAACCGAATGTTCTTTAACTCCGATGACCATGAAATTTAAACTGGAAGATCACGTTAACATGTGTAAGATCTTTCCAAGATTTAGGGAATTTTCGGAGTTAAACTTGAGGTAGCTAATTTCTTAAGGAATTAATTAGAAATTGATTTTTGAAAAATAGTAAATGAATTTTAAAAATTCCGAGAAAATTATATGTTCATTATGGTACTATATTCTACTAAATCCCAGAAAAGAAATATTTTTGGGACTGATTTGGTATTTTTCATGAAAATGGTTTAGTTACAAACATATGAGTTAAATATGTTATGTGAAATAACAAAGTTGAAAAATATGATTTTGTGGCTTGGAAATCCTATATAAGGTATATGAAGATTTTTGATTTAAGGGATTTGATCATTGGTGATAAAATTTTATGAGTATAGCATTTTTGAATAACTAAATGCATTATTTGGTAAAGTGTAAACAATTGAAATAAATTGTTTATAAGTTTAAGAAGTGATTAAAATATTTTTATGATATTAATAATATTAGATTATGAGTTGTTGATAATATTTGGATAAATTTAAAGTCTTTAATATTTATCCTTGTTTGCAGTTGATTAATGTTTATATCATTGTCATCATCCCCATGCTTATATGGTAATAAAAGTTATCTTGGCTTACATGCAAAGATGTACTGTGGATTATTGAATTGTATATCTCTGGCATACGTGCAAAGATGGACTGTTGGTTGTTGGTTTTATAGTTGTATATCTTTGGCTTACGTGTAGAGATGGACTTGGTATGATTATGACTAGTGATTTTTCGGTATAGTCAATACCATTGATTATTTAATGAATATCATTGGCCCGTAGTACAGGGATGATTAGAAGATATGGTTTATTTATTAAGTTGAGTCTCAGCGATAAAATTTGATGAAAACATTTTTTTTAAATCATAGAAGATAATAGGTTTTATTTTCTACTTGACTCTTCTAATGGATTGCTTATTCCACTACATTTAAACTTGATGTCTATTGTATTTTATCATTTTAACATTGTTGAAGACTATTAATAATTTATTCTGCATTAGTTTAGTCATAATATTTCTTACTGGGCTAGTTGAGATCACCCTTTCTTTCACTGTTCTCTTCAGGAAATGAGAATATAGTTGGGACGAGTCGGGAAAAGGAATGACAGTCCAGATGATAACATTAGTAGTCGTCACTATTCTGATTAAATAGTGTGACAATAAATATAATGAGGACTCCTTTGAGTTTGTATACTGTCTAGATGACAATATACATATTAAAACTCTAAAATTATGTTTTGTCGTATTTTACATGACAGTTGTATTATTAAGTTGTATTAGATTATGTTTTATCGTATTTTACATGACAGTTGTATTATTAAGTTCTATTTGAATTTTGTACCAAGTATTTGGCGACTCAAAATGGATGATGAATACCTATTTTTTGGGGTGTCACATGTGGCACCGGTAACGTGTACATTTTTGCCACGTGAAACCACTTACTTGTGCATTTTCCAATTAATTGTTTAAAAGCTTAGTTTTCCCAAGAATTGAACCCAAAACCTCAACTTTGAAACTTTGATCATCAAACCACCTGAGCTACATAAAACTTTCAATTATTTTAACAAAAGAATTAAAATTTATACTAAATCAATTCATTATTATTATTATTATTATTATTATTATTATTATTATGATTATGATATAATAATAATTATTATTATAATAATTATTATTATGATACGATTATTATTATTTTTATTATTATTATTAGGATTATTATTATTATTTTGAAAAACTCCCCCAAGATCTGTTAGTAATTAGTCTTTAACATATCCAAAATCCGGCCAAAAACAGAGCATCAAATCATAAATTGTCCATGATTTATGAGAATAAATCCCAAATCTGAACATGTATAAAAATAAAAAATAGATACAACATGATCCCAGATCAAGACAAAACACAAATCAACGAGAGCTTGTAAATTATTTTTAATTTCAAAACCAAAATCACTGCCATGAGTTCTACAGCAGGCAAGGGTATAGCCGGAAGAGGCAAATCCAAAGGCACAAAGTCAGTCTCCAGATCCTCAAAAGCCGACCTTCAGTTCCCTGTCGACTGAATTCCTCGTTTCCTCAAGGCCGGCCGGTATGCTCAGTGTGTCGGGTCTGGTTCTCCAGTTTACCTTTCTGCCGTTCTAGAATACTTGGCCGCTGAGGTGCTTTAATCTCTTTCTCTCTCCTCATTTATGTCTCTGTTTTGATTATTTGTGGCTGATTTTGTTGAACAATTAGGAACGATGAGGAGTTAAGCAAGTTGTTGGGATCTGTGACTATTACTAATGCCAGGGTTTTACCCAACATTCATTCAACTTTGCTGCCGAAGAAGGCTGGGAAAGGGAAGGGCGAAACTGGCTCTATTTCTCAAGAGTTTTAGGGGTTTCTATGGTTTTTAGCTCGTAACTTTTTGCTACGTAGTAGAAATGGGCGGTGGAGTTGGGGATTTTGAATTTTGGGTTTCTCTTTGGTTGGGTAATGATGGAATAATAGATTGTTAATAGTGGTAGAGTGTGTAATGAAGTAGATTCTCTGACTTCAATTTTCTGAATTTTGGGTTTCTCTTTGATTTTTTACTTTTTTGAACTTGTAAAATATGGGATATTTATAAGTTTTAATTTTAAGCTTATTTTTAAATATATTCTTTTTAAAATTTGTAAATTAGTTTTAATTTCAATTTTAAAATTTCAATCTATAAATTTGTTAATGTTAATTGTTTAATTATATCGTATCATAATAATAATAATAATAATAATAATAATAATAATAATAATTATATAATAATAATAATAATAATAATAATAATGAATTGATTTGGTATAAATCTTAATTTTTTTGTTAAAATAATTGAAAGTTTTATGTAGCTTAAGTGGTTTGATGATCAAAGTTTCAAAGTTGAGATTTTGGGTTCAATTCTTGGGGAAACTAAGTTTTTAAACAATTAATTGGAAAATGAACAAGTAAGCGGTTCCACGTGGCAAAAATGTACACGCCATCGGTGCCACATGTGCCACGTAGGCAGGTCAACACACATGTTGCACCTGGGGGCTCAATATCCAAATTTTTGAACATAAAAGGGCTCAATACCCCAAAACACCTAAAGTTCAGTGGTCACATTTGTATTTTACCCTAAAAAAGCTGATATGATAGGAATTATGTGACGTGGCCATGAGTATGTGGATATGGAGGAAAATACTCCCTCCTAAACAGACCGACATGTACAAAACACATGTATTCGTTGGAACCCAAATCGTTTCATCTGATTCAATTTGATTGTGTAAGAAAATCGGAAAAGGAGAAACCCTCACACTTGATCAAATCGATCCAATAATTGAGAGTAACGACCCTAAAGGAGTTCTGTAATACCCGGAAAAAAAAATATTAAATAATAAAAAATTATTTTGTTTGAAAACATATTAATTGAACTTTGTCCATTATTTTGGGTCAAAATAGTTATTTAATTTGTGTGGGCTAATAATTATTAATAAAAGATGGGTAAATTAATTTAGTACAATTTGGGCCCTAAAATTAATTGGGTTTAATTTAATTAAATGTGGGTAATAATAAATCCTATTATAATTAGGAGAAATAATAAGACAATAAATAAAACCTAACCCTCCTCATCTTATGCGAACTGGAAAAAAAAAAAAGAAGAAGAGAGGAACGACACTGTTTTGGAGGAGGAAAAAGGAGCATCAAATTTGTCTTTCTTTATTTTGGTGCGTTTCTGTATATCAATGGGTTTTGTGTTTCAAACTTCTTTTAGTTCCTGACTTGTAATTTGAAAGACATATATGATATATTGGTTTGACCAGATGTATATATGTATGTGGCTATGGCAGACTATATATATAGTATAATATTATAGAACCAATATAGAAGTACATGTGTGTGGCGGTTTTTGGAAGAGAGAGTAATGGAATTGTTATCATATTATATATATAAGGAGTGTTTATTAAATAAGCCAACTGAAATGTAAACTTGAGGATTATAATAATAATTTTATACATTAATTGGAACTATATTAATATTTATATGTCGAACCTGAAAAAAAAACATTCCGAATCATGATCTGCATGTTAACCACCACCAACTCATGATATATATACTTATATCACAGTATTACTTTATTGATTGAATAAAGTTTATTATATATATAATATCTTTAGATTATTAATTTGTTAAAGTATAATAAAAAGGAAAAAAAATGATTAGAAGATAAATTATAATTTAATTAAGGTTATTTTGTAAAATTGATGTAATTGGAGAATTAATTTCATATTATATAAATTATAATTAGTAAATAACTTATAATTGTATTATTATTACCTTTTTATTAGATCGGACGGAGGGAATTTTAAAAGTTATTTTTGGAATATAAATTTTGGAGTATTAGTAATTGATAAAAGGCGATGAGTAAAGACATATTAAATAGATTATGAATTATTTTGGAATTATTAGTTTGGATTATTTTTAATTTGATGTGAATATGTTTAGGTTGTGAATAACGTTTCGTATTTGATATCGTTGGCAATTGAGGGTAAGATTTTGTTGAGTGTGCTATAAATGGTTTGGAAGTATTAGGTACAGATTCCGTACTCTTTCAGCGATACTCTTGTTAAATTTGATTTGTTCGTTTATTTTCCTTATTTCGAATTCTGTTATGATTTCACATAATTGTTTTTTGTGAAATAAATATATTAGTTTCATTTTAGAGTTGATACATATGACTCGTATTTGTACTCTTTGAATTAGGTTATTATGTTTAGTACTATTTATTTTGATAATTGTAGAGCGGTACATGTTGCTACCTTCTTTTTAAAACCTTGTGACTATAATTTGATTTGGTTCAACATGTACACATAAAAACCTTTAGTTGGTATTATGTCTCATGTGTTGTGACATGGAATTTTTGTTAGAATATACCGTAGGGTATACCTGAGCTATAACCACCTGCGGGGGTACCACAAGAATGTCATCTTGGCACGAGAGACATGACACTTTCCGTGGCGGTGTGATTAGTCCACGACATCTACGTTTTAGGCTCCGGAGGAAGTGGGCCATTTGGTGTTTTGTTGTGGGAGGTGTATGGGTTAACCCTAGTTTTCTGTTCTACAAATTTGTGATGTTGTGCCAAACACACTTATTCGATTTGCATACATTTAGATTCGCGGTCCAATGTGTGATTTGCTTGTATGGCATTATTTTGGTTGCATGTGTGGCATTATTTTAACTTGCCTGTGTGGCATTGTTTTGATGTGCCTGTGTGGCATTATTTTGGTTGCCTATGTGGCATCATTTGACTTGCATGTGTGGCATTATTTTGACTTGCATGTGTGGCAAGATTTATTTCTGAGCTCAATCGGTATGAAATAACCCCAGCCATTTGTTTCAGCCTATTAATTAATTGTGTTAATTTTGTTCATTTTGTTTCAGTTCGTTTCGTCTCCTTTCAATTAATTGGGTTAGTTATTTCAGTTCTTTATTTTCTTTACTCTTCTGTTTGTTTCGTTAATTCTGTTAGTTCAGTTATATTCTATTCAAATCTTTTGGGATTTTATTTTTTTCGTCAGAGGCAATATTTTTTCTTTATTGATTTCATATTTCAGTTGTATATCTTTTGTATCTTTATATCCGTACTGGGCAATTGGCTCATGTTGTGTTTTTCTTCCGTCAGGTTTGCATGGGTGATTCAGGACTAGTGTGATGAGAGAGTTGTCTTTGACCATATAGATTGTTTCAAATTTTAAGTTTTGATTATTTTGACTCTATTTGGAGAATTGTTTTTAGTACGCTATTAATGGATCACCACTGTTAATATTTTGAGGTTATTAGTGCTCTGTTTTCTTATTTTGAGGTTTGTTGTTCTTTGCACGTGACCTCCCTTTCCTTTCTGGGAAGGGGGTGTTACAAGTTTGATCCTTATCTGAAGATGAAATCGATCCTCACTGTTGATAAATTGTGGATTATTTTTGAGTTTTGGTCGATTGAGACTAACTGTCGAAAGGTATGGCCCTTTTGTTCCCTCTTCTGACTTTGATCAATAAATATTGTTATATTGTTGTAGTATCGTCCCTTTTTCATAAACCCTAGGTTAAAGATTCTCTTCCTTTTCAGATTTTTAAAACCCTTATTTATGATAAGCACTACTACATATATATTATACATATACACCCTATATATATATATATACACACACACACACACATACATATATACCCCCTGTATGCTATGGATGGATAAGTTGTTCTTGTTTTATTCTTTGTATGTTTTGTTTTTCATTATTTTTTATATTTGTGTACAGATGGATACTATTATGCAATTAAATGTAAACTATGGTAGGAAGTTCATCAATGTTCCTTTTTGTGACTGTGTGGGAGATAATGTTCATCACTTTCCATGCTTGGATCCTGACTATATATGTGAGATCCCAAATTTTATGAAATGAAAGTATTCAATTTTCTTATAATTATTATTTTATTTCGTAAATGGTTAAATTGATAAAAGGTTAAAGTTAAGGGTGATATTTTAAGGGTGATATTTGAAAATTTTTGTAAAGTAAGCAAGTTGTTATTCGTTGTGTCGGGGAATATTCGTTTTCACAGGGAATATTCGTACGATGACATAATCATTGGTGGACCCCACAACGGAAGTATTATCGTATTTAGAAAATGACAGAATTATCTTTTTATAAAAATAACGGCGAAAGTGTTACCGTTAAAACTGTTGAACTATCCGGTAGTAAAAGTACAGTAATATGCGTGGTTGCATAGTAGCACACGGTATTGATTATTGATGTTTACGTAAGAAGTCACTCAATTATACTCAATTATTGCTACAGTAATTGTTGCATTATATCTCTCATATTATTGATTCAATTATTGTCACAGTATCATCTGCATTATTTATATTATTATATCAATAATTGAGACGACAAAGTTATTCATATTATTATTTGCAATATTGATAATGTCTAGAAGTTCTGTCAAGGAGAGGTTTGGTCACCTAATTGCGCGCCAATAAGGAGAAATCTTTATCGGAAAGCCCCCTCTTTCCTGGGAACGACCTGGTTGTTAAATATTGTGAATTATAATATTAATGATGAATAAGTTCGTGTTGATTAAAGATGAAATTGATAGTTCTATTGTGTTGAAATTATTAGTGTTAGTGAAAATCGACATTTATTTCGATAATAATTGATGTCTGGAGGTTATATTGACCAATCAGGTAATTAACCGGATAAATGAGAAATTAATTGCTATTGATTCACATGATTATAACTATTTGTTTACATGTGTGTACTATTGATTCACATTCATTTACTATTAGGGGAGTTGGTGCAAGATTGATAATACTTGCATGACTAAGTTAAAAATAGAGGTATATTTGAAGGTACTATACTATAATTAATTTTTTCACATGTTTAGAACTATTGAGTCACATGATTTACTATTGATTCACACGATTTACTATTAGGGGAGGTGGTGCAAGTTTGATAATACTTGCATGACTAAATTAAAAATGATGGAAAAGATGAAGGTGTTATACTGTAATATTTCGATTCCCAAAATATGAAATTATCGAAACTATATTTTCCTATAAATAGAAGCTCATTCCATCATTATTTTTCACCAATTCACTAAGTCTCACAAAAGCAATTATTATAGAGAAATTATAGAGAGAGAAGCTATAGAGAGAAAGAAGAAACGAAGTCTGCTACTTCACTATTCCAGTATCCAGTCTTCTTCTGCGGTAAGTGATATCATTATTGTGTAAGGGGTATTATTCTTTCGTATTCATAAAGAGAGTTATTTTCTTTCAATACTTGTAAGGGTTGTTATTCCATTCTTTATTATTATGTTGGAATAACCTGTCTATGTGAAGTACCGCATACATGGTGAAATTCTTTTGTTATTCCATTCTATATTATTCTGTTGGAATAACCTGTCTGTGCGGTCTATCGCATGCCTAGTGAATTCTGTTGTTATTCCATTCTTTATTATTCTGTTGGAATATACTGTCTGTGCGGATTATGCATGACCTGGTTCCATTCTTTATTATTCTGTTGGAATATCCTGTCTGTGCAAATTACGCATGACCTAGTTCCATTCTTTATTATTCTGTTGGGAATAACCCGTCTGTGCGGTCTATCGCATGCATGGTGAATTCTTCTGTTATTCCATTATTTATTATTTTGTTTGAATAACCTGTCTATGTGGATTACCGCATGCATGGTGAATGATCCTTTGTATTCATTCTTTATTAAATTGTGAAAATGATCTGTCTACGTGGATTACCGCATGGCAGGTGAAAATCCATTTGCAGTTTCGTATATTCTATTATACTCATCTAGGATATCATTTCTTTTGTACTCGTCATGAAATATCATTTTTTTTGGTATTTTTCTGTTATGAGTTATTATTCACGGGTTACTATTCACTCGGTTATTATTCACTCTAGTATTATTCACTCAGGTATTCGGGGCAGTTTTCATGCCGGAGTACTATTCATGGGTTACTATTCACCCGAATATTATTCACTCGGATATTTGGGGTACTTTTCATACCGGGGTACTATTGACGAGGTACTATTCCCGAAGTACTATTTATAGGTGTAAGACCCCAACTTTTATGAATAAAAATGAATTTCTATAATTATTAATTTTAAATATTATGGAATGAATTTGATATAATGTTATAGTAGTGGGTAATATTTATAAATTTTACAAAGTACGCAAGTTGTTATATAATATTCGATTGGTCGGGGAATATTCGTTTTAACAGTGAATATTCGTACGACGGCACAATCATTGGTGGACCCCACAACGGAATTATTGTCGGATTGAGAAAATGACAAAAAATATTTTTTTTATTAAAAATAACGGCGGAAGTTTTACCATTAATACTGTTGAACTACTCGGTAGTAAAAGTACAGGAATATGCATGGTTGTATAGTAGCACAGGGTATTGATTAATGATACTTACGTGAGAAATCATTTAGTTTTGTTCAATTATTGCTTCAGTAATTGTTGCATAGTATTTCACGTTAATTGATTCAATTATTGTCAATATTTTATTTAATATTAAATCAATAATTGAGATAACAAAGTTATTAATATTATTATATGTAATATTAACGATGTCTAGAAGTTCTATCAAGGAGAGGTTTGATCACCTAATTGCGTGCCAATAGGGAGAAATCCTTATTGGAAAGCCCTCTCTTTCCTGGGAATGACCTGGTCGATTAATATTGTGAATTGTAATAATGATGATAAATGTTGTTAAATATATTAAGAGTATTTTTATGAAGTATTTGATGTATTCAATCAAGGATTTTTATGAAGTATTATTATTTTTTCATATTCATGAAGAGAACATCTGTTATTCCATTCTTTATTATTCTGTTGGAATAACATGTATACGCGGTCTACCCTATACTTGGTGAAATTCTTCTTTTATTCCATTATTTATTATTCACCGCATACATGGTGAAATTTTGTTGTTATTCCATTCTTTATTATTTTATTGGAATATCCCGTTTGTGCGTTTTATTCCGGACCTGGTTCCGTCTTTATTATTCTGTTGGAATATCCTGTCTGTGCATTTTACGCCGGACCTGTTTCCGTCTTTATTATTCTGTTGGAATATCTTGTCTGTGCGTTTTATGCCGGACCTGGTTTCATCTTTATTATTTTGTTGGAATATCATGTCTGTGCGTTTTACGTCGGACCTGGTTCTGTCTTTATTATTCTGTTGGAATATCCTGTCTGTGCGTTTTACACCGGGCTTGGTTTCGTCTTTATTATTCTATAGGAACATCCTGTCTGTGCGAATTTCGCCTGACCTGGTTCTGTTATTTAGTATTCTGTTGGAATAACCTGTCTATGCGAAGTACCGCATGCATGGTGATTTCTGTTGTTATTCCATTCTTTATTATACTCAGTTGGTTAAAATTTTGACTTCTATACTCCATGAAATTAGTGGAATATCCTTGATATTTGCGCTTCATCCAGTATCTTTTCATGGAAATATTCTTCTGAGCATTCTTGAATTTTACTCTACAAAGAAGTATCATGTTGACAATTTGGACGTTATTAGTTAATGAATAAATTAATTCTTGAACTTGTTTTACTGAATTCTTATATCATTGTCATCATCCTCATGTTTATGTTTTTTTTAAAGTCATCTGTGGCCTGTAGTGCATAGATGGACTTGGTATGATTATGACCAGGGATTATTCGGTGTAATCATGACCGTAATGTTACAAATGATGTGGTAAAAGTCCTCATTGGCCCGTAGTGCATTGATGGATAGTTGTTGGCATGATCATGACCATTATGAATACACGAATATCCTTGGCCCGTAGTGCATGGATAATTTGGGGTTATGATACTAATGAATATCCTTTGTCGTAGTGCAGGGATGATGTGAATTATTTATTAAGCTGAGTCCCAGCGATAAAGTGATGAAAAACCTTTTTAAATCATAAAAGATAGTAGATTTTATTCTCTATTTGACTCTTTTAATGGATTGCATGTTCCGCTACAGTTAAGCTTGATGTCTATTGTATTTTATCAGTTTAACATTGTAGAAAACTAATGATAATTTATTCTGCATTATCTTAGTCATAATATTTCTTACTGGGCTAGTTGAGCTCACCCTTTCTTTCACTGTTCTCTTAAGAAAATGAGAACGTAGCCAGGACTAGTCGGGGAACAGAGTGACGGTCCAGACGATAGTATTAGTAGTCCTCACTATTCTGTTAAATAGTGTGACAATAAATGTAATGAGGACTTATTCTGAGAGTGGATATTGTCTAGAAGACAGTATTTGTATTAAAACTCATAGCTCTCTTGTTGTATATTAAAGATTGTATTTGTATTCTGTACCATGTATTTGGTGACTCAGAATAGGTGATGTATACCTATTTTGGGGGCGTCACAATAGGGTACTATTGCGGGGTACTATTTACCCAAAAAATATATTTCTTTTCTGTCCAAATTATTTTTGGTACATGAATATTATTCTTGAATTTTACTCCACAAAGCAGTATCATGTTGACAATTTGGATATTTTTAAACTATGGATAAATTTAAAGTCTTTAATATTTGTCTTTGATTTCGTTTAATTAATGCTTATATCATTTCCATCATCCTCATGCTTATATTATTATGAAAGTCATCTTTGGCTTACGTGCAAAGATGGACTGTTGATTATTGGTTTTACAGTTGTATATCTTTGTCTTACGTACAAAGATGGACGATTGATTATTAGTTTTACAGTTGTATATCTCTGGCTTACATGCAAAGATGGACTGTTGATTATTGGTTTTACAGTTGTATATCTTTGGCTTGCGTGGAAAAATGGACTGTTGATTATTTATTTTACAGTCGCATATCTTTGGCTTACGTGCAAAGATGGACTGTTGATTATTGGTTTTACAGTTGTATATCTTTGGCTTACGTGCAAAGATGAACTATTAATTGATGACTATCTTTGGCATATGTGCATAAATGAACTGTTTATTGGTATGATTATGACTAGCGATCATTCGGTGTAATCATGACTCGTAATGTTATAGATGATGTGGTAAAATTACTTATTGGCCCGTAGTGCATTGACGGACAGTTATTGGTATGATTATAACCAGGGATTATTCGGTATAATCATGACCATTGATGATTACATGAATATCCTTGGCCGTAGTGCAGGGATAATTCGATGATGTGGATTATTTATTAAGCTGAGTCTTAGCGATAAAATATTGATTATACACTTTTAATTCATAAAAGATAGTAGATATCATGCTCTACTTGACTCTTCTAAAATACAGTTGTATGTCTTTGGCTTGTAGTGCAAAGATGAATTGTTAATGAATATCTTTGGCCATAGTGCAAAGATGAATTTATTAGTATGATTATGAGCAGAAATTGTGATTTGGTATAACCATGATTTTTGATGTTTCAGGTGAAGATAGGTGATGAAAATTATCTTCGTCCTGGGTGTGAAGAGGAATTTAGAATCACAATTATGATTATGAGTTATTCATATGATTGTGGACAGGAATTGTTGATTGATGTTACAGGGATAAAACATTATTGGTGGACTTTTAACATGGAGAAGATAATAGATCTGATGGTTAGTGTTTGCTTGCCAATTAGTGTCATTGAGCTCTATGTAGACCATGTATTACCATATAATACTGACCAAACCTCCATATTGGATGAACAAACTAGTATTAATGTGGTTGAAATTGTGGATGAAATTGATGAAATTGTGGTTGCTAATGTTATTGCTAATGTGGTTGAAAATGTGGGTGATAATGTTGTTGAAAATGTTGCTGAAAATGAAGTTGGTGAGAGTGAGGGTGAGGGTGAGGCTGATAATGAAGATGATAAAGAGGGAGATATCGTGGGCGACAATGTGGACAACAATGTGGATAGTGAGGCTGGGGATAATGTGAGTGAACGAAAAAGGACTAAAAAACAAAGAATGTAAAAAAGAGTGTTAAAAGGAAATCCAAAAGGGTACTGTTGAGGAATGTGCTGAGACAGATGATAACTCTAATAGTGATGTTAATGCAGACTGCAGTGATAAAGAATTAGTAGAAGCTAGGAGAAGATGTAGGGAATAGAAGAGGGAGATGAAAAAGAACACAGAGTTAGAGGATGTAGGAGATAATGAGGGAGATGAGGCAGGAAATGATGGAGAGGAAGGAGAAAATCAGCAAGATGAAGGGAATGATGGAAATGAAGAGGGTGAGGATGAGCCTGTAAATGAGGAAGAAAATATGTGAGGACATGAGACAAAGATGAATCAAATAGTGGTAAAACATGATAGGAAAGATGGTGAGGGCAATACAAATTATTATGAGGACAGTGAATATGACAATAGCGATTTAAATGATACATCATGGCAAAGCGAATATGAGAACAGTGATCATCTCAGGTCTCTTTCTGAAACTAGTGAAGAAGATGAGGATGCTTGCTATGTAGAACCTCCCCCTAGTAAAGAAAAAAAAATATAGTTGAGATACACAATAGTAAGACAAAAAAGAAGTTAATAAAGTTTAAGGAGTACATGATATTTGGCAGCATAAAGGAGTACATTTTTTTGGTTTGCAATCCGCGGGCTTCTCTTTTAATCCAAACTATTGATTTCAAAAATAAACAATCCCAGTCATTTGTGAGACCCCTGATTTTATGAATAAAGATTTAAATTTTTCGAAATATTTTTTTGAATATTATGGAATGAATTTGATATAATGTTATAGTTGTGGGTAATATTCAGAAATTTTAAAAAGTATGCAAGTTGTTATATAATATTCGATTGGTCGGAGAATATTCGTTTTAACAGGGAATATTCGTACGACGATCATTGGTGGACTCCACAACAGAATTATTGTCGGATTGAGAAAACGACAAAAATATTTTATGAAAGTAACGGCGGAATTGTTACTGTTAAAATTGTTGAACTATCCGGTAGTAAAAGTACAGTAATACGCGTGGTTGCATAATAGCACACGGTATTGATTATTGATGCTTACTTGAGAAGTCACTAAGTTCTGTTCAATTATTGATACAGTAATTGCTGCATAGTATCTCACGCTATTTGATTCAATTATTGTCGATATTTTATATATTATTAAATCAATAATTGAGATGACAAAGTTATTAATATTATTATTTGCAATATTAAAGATGTCTAGAAGTTCTGTCAAGGAGTGGTTTTGTCACCTAATTGCGCGCCAATAGGGAGAGATCTTTATTGGAAAGCCCCCTCTTTCCTGGGAACGACATGGTCGATTAATATTGTGAATTATAATAATGATGATAAATGCTGTTAAAAATATTGAGAAGATTTTTATTAAGTATTTGATGTTATTTTATATACCCCCATTTACCCATTTTTCAAAATAATTGGTAGAATTTTTTTTAATATAATAAAGGTGGGGGCCACATGTGGGGCCCATATATGTTGAAAATCTGATTTGGGAAATGGGGGAGGGGATACATTACGTATGATGAAGGTAATGTGTTATTATATATCTATATATATAAGTTTTGTTTATATATATATATATATATATATATATATATATATATATATATATATATATATATATATATATGGGGTTCCATCCACAGCAACCGGTTGTTGGGGAGCAACCCATTTTTGGTCAGGCCTTAGAATTTTTTTTATTTTATAAGCCGTAACAAGCTGTACCGGCTGGCAAAAAGGGGTTGCTCCCCAATAACCGGTTGCTGTGGATGAAGACCCTATATATATATATATATATATATATATATATATATATATATATATATATATATATATATATATATATATATATTAGTATTATATATTATATAGGCATGTGATGAATTGGAAATTGGGGAGGGGTGTAGTAACGTAGGAATAAGAGAGTTTATTTGTTATTATTATTATTAATAATATATGTTTTGTTTTATATGTATATATAAGTATTATATATATATATATGTTGATGATGTTGATGGGAGAGAATTTATATATATATATATATATATATATATATATATATATATATATATATATATATATATATAATGTGTATGTGAGTGAAAAATGGTGGAAAAGTGATAGTGTGAAAGTGATGTGTGGGTGGAAAAGTGAAAATTATGTGTGAATATATATATATATATATATATATATATATATATATATATATATATATATATAATTGGTGTAAGTATGGTGGTGGGAAGAAAAAAAGGGTGATAGTAATGTGTGTGTGTGTGTGATGAAAATGGAATTGGGGTGGGGGGATGATGCCTTGTGTGGAAGGGAATTGATATATATATATATATATATATATATATATATATATATATATATGATGAAAGTGAATTTGGTGGATGAATATAAATTATGTGTAGGGGAGGGGGAGAATGACATTGTCGGGAAGGAGTTAATATGAGAATAAATTGGTGTGGGTGAGTGATTGTGATATATATAACATGTGATTAGTTTATATATATATATATATATATATATATATATATATATATATAATTTACGTATAGGTAAGGGAAGTAGAGGTCTGCACATTCAATTAATTCATCTGTGACCTTCCAGTTGGTTCGTCTGTGAAGAAAAAAATAAAAGAAAATACTATTCACCAGTGATTTTATTCAAATAGTATCATTTCCATTCTCCGATAAATAGGATGCTTAGTTAGAATTGAAATCACACCAGAAATTCAGAGAATTCTCTTCTATAAACTTGAGCGTATTTCTTTAGAGTTTTAAGAAGTTTTGAGCGTAGTGCAAGTTTTCTTCAAGAATATCCTCGCCCTACCAATCGGAATACCATTCTTTTACGGTAAGGGATATTATTTGTTGTACTTGTAAGGGGTATTATTCCTTTCGTATTCAACAAGAGAACTTCTGTTATTCCATTCTTTATTATTCTATTGGAATAACCTGTATACGCGAACTTCCCTATACATGGTAAAATTCTTCTGTTATTCCATTCTTTATTATTTTGTTGGAACATCTTGTCGGTGCGAATTTTGCCTGACCTGGTTCCGTTATTTATTATTCTGTTGGAACATCTTATCGGTGCAAATTTTACCTGACCTGGTTTCGTTATTTATTATTCTGTTGGAATATCCTGTCTGTGTGTTTACGCATGACCTGGTTCTGTTATTTATTATTCTGTTGGAATAACCTATCTCTGCGGTCTATCGCATGCCTGGTGATTTCTTTTGTTATTTCATTCTTTATTATACTCAGTTGGTTAAAGTTTTGACTTCTATACTCCATGAAATTAGTGGAATATCTTTGATATTTGCGTTTCATCCAGTATCTTTTCATGGAAATATTCTTCTGAGCATTCTTGAATTTTACTCCACAAAGCAGTATCATGTTGACAATTTGGACGTTATTGGTTCCTAGATAAATTAATTCTTGAACTTGTTTTATTGAATTCTTACATCATTGTCATCATTCTCATTATTATATTATGTTGAAAATCATCTGTGGCCTGTAGTGCTTAGATGGACTTGGTATGATTATGACCAGAGATTATTCGGTATAATCATGACTGTAATGTTACAAATGACGTGGTAAAAGTCCTCATTGGTCCGTAGTGCATTGATGGACAGTTGTTGGCATGATCATGACCATTGATGAATACACGAATATCCTTGGCCCGTAGTGCATGGATAATTTGTGGTTGTGATACTAATGAATATCATTGGCCGTAGTGCAGGGATGATGCAAATTATTTATTAAGCTGAGTCTCAGTGATAAAAGTGATGAAAAACCTTTTAAATCATAAAAGATAGTAGATTTTATTCTCCACTTGACTCTTTAAATGGATTGCTCGTTCCGCTGCAGTTAAACTTGATGTTTGTTATATTGTATCAGTTTAACACTGTTGAAGGCTAACGATAATTTATTCTGTATTATCTTAGTCATAATATTTCTTACTGGGCTAGTTGAGCTCACCCTTTTACTTTCATTGTTCTCTTTAAGATATGAGAACGTAGCAGGGACTAGTCGGGGAACGGAGTGACGGTCTAGATAATAGCATTAGTAGTCCTCACAATTCTGTTAAATAGTGTGATGATAAATGTAATGAGGACTCAATTGAGTGTGGATATTGTCTAGATGACAATATTTGTATTAAAACTCACAACATATGTTTTGTCGTATTTTACACTACTGTTGTATAATTAATTTGTATTTGAATTTTGTGCCATGTATTTAGCGACTCAAAATAGGTGATGTATACCTATTTTGGGGCCTTCACACATTAATTTCAAATCAGATTTCAAAAATTACCATTTTACCCCCGAGTTCAAAAATCTATAAATAGGAGGCATTTTCTTCATTTTTAATTTGCCAATTTACTTTCAAGAAAAACTTATTTCTCTCCTACATACTCTCTCTCTAAAGCTTTCTCTTTCTCTTCTTATCAAAGTTCTAATCATTTGAGAAGAGAAAAATTAGTTTAAGCAAATTGAGATAAGTTGTTTGATTTATTTTATTTAAATTATCTCTTACTTATTTATATTTATAGATATACGAATATAAATTGTTATACACAATTCTATATATTTATATTTCATCTATTTATCAAATAAAAGAATACTTGGGCACCGCAAGGCTACGGAGATACACCTCTACGGAGAGGAATTCGAACCGTAAGATTTCTTATAGTCTTCAGTAACCTTTTATTGATATTATTTATATAAATATCGTAAAATAGATACGTCACTTGATAGCTCAAAACAACACTGAGATATTCCTCCAAAAAGGGGAATCATCCGAACCGAATTTGAGAATCGTAGTGATCTAGTAAAAATATTTATATAAATATCAATTATGAAATTATAAATTGTGTCGTACTTAGACGCCGCAAGGCTACGGAGATACACCTCTACAAAGAGGAATTCGAATCGTACGATTCCTTATAGTACTAAGTGACATTATTTATAAAAGTTCACATAGTAGATTGAATATTCTTATATATTATCTGAGTTAAACAAATATATTTGTTATATCAAGTATTGTTTAACTGATTTATTTATTATTCTTCATATCTGCCATCACAAGTATTTGATCATAAATTCATTCATTCATAAAATACTTGTTGCAAACTATAAAGTTATTTAAACTTTTATTTCACAAACTTAAGTGAATATATTTGCTTAAATAGAAGCATATTTGATTCAAAACTTAAAATAACTTATTTGCTTACTCAGAAGTATTTTCATTCTAAAAGTTATTTTAAACTTAAAGTGATTTTTCTTTACTCCATAAAGAATAAATAGTTCTTTACAAATTTACATTAAATTATATATCTGCTTAAACAGAAACATTTTTAAGCATAAGCTGAAATTTATTTATTTGCTTATTCAAGAAGTACTTTTTCACTCAAAATATAAAAGTTATTTAAACTTTTATAACAAAGCATAATTTTCATATTTGCTTAATCAAAATCATTATTTGATCAAAACATAAATTATATCTGCTTATTTAAGAAGCATATTGTTGTAAAATCATTTGTAAAAAGAGAAAAGGTCAAAGTTAGTTTATTTTATGTACCTGTGAGAAAGACGGGTAATTCTTCAACCAAGACCAGAGTCTTAGAGAGGTCAGCAGGAGGTTGGGTCTCTAGTGTACTTGTGAAGTGAGGAAGAGGCTGTTGTTTCAAGACCAGATCATAGAATAGAACTAAACTCAAAAGAAGTACAACTAAGCTTAAGGAGGGAGCGGGGAGCTTTCTGTCCAAGATAGATTAGTTGAGAATAGTTAGAAGTTTGTCTATAAAACTTTGTAAAGACTTTTCCGCCTATTGAAGGAGTATTTATTACTGATAGTAATAGGATCTCAAGTCCTGCAGAGGAGCTTGAGACTGGACGTAGCAGCATACCCGGGATGTATGTTGTGAACTAGACAAATCTATGTGCATTGTGTGATTGAATTTTTATTGTCTTGCATATTAATTTCTAATACTGTAAATTAATTATCCAAAAATTCAAAAAGGCCTAAGATAATTTTTTAATCGATAATAATCTATCCAACCCCCCTTCTAGATTATTATTGGACTTTCAAAGTAATAGTATTATCAATTTGGGATTGATTATGTGCTAGGTGAAACTAAATTTGGAGTGGAAACTAGAACTGGCAAGTAGCTAAACTAGCTTGGCACTGTCAGGAAGCAGAGCAACTGCGCCCTTTCAACCGTACAAACTGGCGCAACTGAGGCAGTGGCAAGACTTGGAAAAGTTAGTTTATTACTTTGGATACAATATGGAATATTATTTTAATGTGTGACATTATTAAAATCATGTGGTAAAAGTAAATTGAATAACATGATTTACTAAGTAGCAAAATAGAACCATGCGTGGCATTCTAATACAGAAAGAGTTAATTAACTGTGCATATCAGAAATTCAGAAGAAAGTTAAATTTTAGAAAATAAATATTTAATATTGAATATCATTATAATATTGAAGTTTAAGTGTAAAAATAAAATTTATGGAGAATACTGGATTAATAATACCCAACTGCATTATTTTACCAAAATTAAATATTATTTTATTTAAACCCAATGTACATGGATTATATAATGTGTACATATATAAACCCAAACTTTTCATTATGTAGTAGCATTAACACATTAGAATTAAATTTGTGAACCAAAAGGGAACTAAACTAAGCACATTGGAATTAAATGTTGAGTTTTATAAAACCTTGTCCCAAATTTAGTGGTTCAACAGTGCCTACACTTTCCTTTACGTAAACTACAAAGCTGTTAACAATGGCTAGCTAGGGGGGTTATCATGGCTATGGAAATGGCTGAGGGAGAGTGGTTGGCCAACTCTTCCTTAACCACTGGCTTCTTCTGCTACCTCATGGATTTAAACCCTAATGTAAAACCAATAATTGATCACTTAATCCTCTATATATAGCAGACTTTTCTTTAATTTTCTTGTCGCTTGATTGTCTGATAATTCCATATAAGAGTGTGAGTTGCATTGGTGTGTGAGGAGAAATCTGAGACTACAAGGATTTTCAATTGAAGTTTTAAGAGGTAATAATCCTTGTTTTATGTTCTTAATTTCCAATTTGGTAGAATTTCTAAAATTTTCATGAAATTTCTGTGAATTTGGTTGTGGATTGATATCAATATGTTTATGAAGTTTATATGCATGTATGGAACCTTTAAGAAGTAATTTAAGCATGTTTAGTTAAGAGAAATTTGGATTTGGGTTTGAAAGTCTACAGAAACATAGCCTTTCCTGGTTCTCTCTAGGAAGGGCGCAGCTGCGCTTAGTTTGTACTGGGAGGCGCTTATGTGGTACTTCCAACAGGTTATATAGACTTAGTTATGCATGAAAACAGATATTACATGTATTATAAAACTTCCTTATGTGATATGAGTTGTCTAAACATGATTTAATAGGAGATTTATCAAGAAAACTATAAGTTTCAAAAATGACCTTTGATGAAACTTGTATTTTACAAATTATGAGTATGATAGCATACATATATGACTTAGTTGTGGACATTAATGAGCATGAGTTGTTATTTAAGGTTCATTTTTTTATGTCTAATTTGTTTTGGCTTTGAGTTAAAAGACTTTTTAAAGGAAAATTTGACATACTTGAGACTAATATCCATGAATACCATGTGGAGTATGTTTTGACTTTGTGAACTTGTAGACATGACCTAAGAACATATAAAATGTGATTCTAAGATGTTTGGTATACACTAGAATGCATGGTTTAAGTTTAAAATGATTTCAAAAGCAAACTTGGACATTTTTCAAGCTAAGTTGAATAAGTATGGTGTAGTTATATTTTGGACATCTAAGATGGACATGTTTATGTTCTTTTGTCTCTAAACATGATTCATATGTATAATCACCTTGTTAGACACAATGTGAGTTAATCAAGCATGAGCTTAGACATGTTTTAAGGTGATAAACGATGCTAACTATGCGTAAATGGTGTGAACACTTGCAAGCATGCAAATTACAGAATATATGACCTCCTCATATGGATACATGGTTAACATAGTAGGCCTTGTGACTTCATAATGACCTTATTTGGCATTAATTCATAAGAAATTTTAAACTAAGACCTTAATGTATAAAGTTGAACTTGGAATGGGCGTACAAGTATACGAAACCCTTTAACATGTATGCATGCTATTTGCTTATGTCTTTGTATGCTAAATAGTGGACTAAAACCAGGAGAATACAAGCTCAACTCTAGTCTGGACAGGGGACAGCGCAGCTGCGTCGTCCCTAAGCCTAACCAGAGCACAGTTGTGCCCTCTTGCAGTTTAGTTTGACTTGTTTTGTTTGTATTTTGATCTTAGTGGCTTGTTTATATTATTATTCTAAGCTAGTAATTAGAGAATTACAGGTGTATTATGTATGGTGATAAGATAACATGAAGATGTTAAACTCGTAAAAGATTTCTAAATGTGATAAAGATGATATTGATTAAGAAATTCATGATTTGATATACATATTATGAATGTGTATGAGATAAATTATGTTTCGAGCTTGCGTATATAATGAATATGTATAACTATATACGTTAATAGGGTAACTTAATTCGTTGAAGAGATTATAAGCTTTAGATTGGTAAACTACACTTCAGGCAAGTTCCCTAACTTTATTTTAATATTGAATGCAAGTATCTAAACCTTATCTCATATTGTGCAAACTTTGAATCATTGTTATACCAACTATATCCATATTGAGTAATTTCTATATTCGTATGAATCGTTATTTATATTCAGAATTTTATTATATATCTTGATTCATGTTGCATTGAACTTATTGTTCCAAAATGTATTATAAAAGTTGTTTAAGCCATTTGACTCGGCTAGACTAATATCATGTGTTAGAAAACGCTCCAAACCAATTATCTTAGTGTGGAAATCTTATAAATCTACTGAGATGAACAACCCTCATTGAAGGGGAAAATTTTATATTATCAGGGAACCGACGTGCGCACAAACAACATGTTTAAATGTTATGCATAACTTAGGATACATTAGGCTAATCACCTATTGTACTTGTTTATATTGGATTATCGGCTAAGTATTGTTAATTCTAGTAGAAGTTCTTGGTCCATAGCGACTACTCAGTGTTGAAACCTTTGAATTCTTTTTAAAAAATTATGTCTATAATGACTCATCATTTAGTATTCAAAGGACCGTTTTAAAGCTATTGACATTTCCTTATTACAACATTATTCCTTAACTCTTGAGTTATCCTTGATTAATATACTTCTAAACTTATTAACTTTATATTATGCCTGTTCATCTTATTGTTATATACTTGATGGGCAAACTTGTTTCTTATTCTTGCTTTTTTTAAACCTTTCAATTAAGGCAGAACGTGGTGAAACCTCATGAAAAGATAAGGGAAATGGCAAAGCTACGGGTTAGCTTTAGCTCTTTGTGCTAGAAGTTTCTGTTTAAGATGTAATAAAACTTGTTTAATATTATGTATTAAGTATGTTTTAAGTTATGATGTATTAATAACGGTTACGAGACTTTGGAACAAGAATAATTATAATAAAATTAATGTAAATTATTCTATTATTCTGCTATATGAGTTATTAGTGTATCATTAGAATGAGATCGTGAAGCACCGAATTTGAGAGATTAGTGTCTAAATTTGGGGCATCACAATTCCTAGGGTTGATGAGTTTGATCCTGAACCACCTGAACAAGAAGATAAAGGGTATCCAGAATATAGGGAAGGTGACATAGAGGATCTTGAGTTTGAGTTGGGAATGACATTTACCAATGTCACTGAAGTGAGGGTAACAATCAGAAATCATGGCATCAAATAAGGAAGGACGGTGTATTTAAAGAAGAACTTAATAAGATCTAAAAAAGGTATGTAGAGCCATGTACATGGTACTATGCTGCAAAGGTGCAAAGAGAGCTCACATTTAAAATCACTAGGTTACAAAAAGTGCATACTTGTTGCAGAGAGTGGGATAATTATTATATAAATGCAGCATGGATTGCCAAAAAATATGAAGATGATCTTTAGATGAATCCAACATGGGGATTAGATCAGTTTCATACTAAAGTAGTTAAAGATTTGGATATTGGGGTATCAAGGAGCCTAGCATAAAGAGGAAAAGAGTTATGAAAAACATTGAAGGGAGTGCTGAGGAGGAGTATGGAATTGTTTTGGACTATGCTGCAAAGCTTAGAAGAGTCATGCTTGGGGGTACTTGTGTCTTGAAGAAAGCAGAACCAAAGCAAGGACAAGACTTAGGCAGATTTTTAAGATATTATATCTGTCTGTAGCCACTAAAAGAAGGATTTAAATTAAGATGTAGACCAATAATGGGGCTTGATGGCTGTTTTCTCAAAGGACCATATGGGGGTCAGTTATTAACTACAATTGGTGTTGACCCTAACAATAGGATGTGGCCAGTTGCTTTTCCCATCGTTGAATCTGAGAGCACTCAGTCTTGGGTGTGGTTTATGAACTTGCTTGTGGAAGATCTTGGGATTGCAAATGATAAAGGCTGGACATTCATTTCAGATAAGCAAAAGGTATAAACATATCTCCATTTATATATATATATATATATATATATATATATATATTATTCAATCAATTATTACATTTATTGCATCTTTCAACTAAATTACCTTTTTTGTCCATAAGTTTTGATTAATGCTTTAGAAGTTGTGGTCCTAGGTGCTGAATACAGACATTGTGTCATGCATTTATATAAGAACTTTTGGCAAAAATATAAAGGCTTTGGTTTAAGAAAATTATTTTGGAATGTTGCCAAAGCTACAAACCCTTATGTCTTTTAAAAGGCAATGAAGGTGTTAAAAAAGGAAGATAAGAGTGCATATGAATGGTTTGCTCCTAAGCCACCTAGTCAGTGGAGTAGGTCTCATTTTTAGACCATATGCAAAAGTGACATATATGTCAATAACCATTGTGAGATATTTAATAGAAAAATTCTTTAGGCTAGAGTGAAACTAGTAATAGGGTGTCTAAAAGGACTTAGATTATATTGCATGAATATGATTGTTAAAACGAAGGAAATGATGTTGAAACATAATGGTGTATTGTGCCCTAGAATAGCCAAAAAAGTAAAAAAAAAATGGAAAGGACAGTGTGGGGTGGATTGTCATTATGGTCAGGTGGTGGTGGAAGCTTTATAGTGAATATGACTTCTGGGGGTCATTCATTTGTGGTGAATTTAGGGAAAAAACATGTACTTGTAGAAGGTGGTACTTTTATGGAATACCTTTTGCTCATGCTGTGTCATGCATTAACAAAATAAGACATGATCCATATACATATGTACATGAGTGATTAACCAATGACATGTATCTAAAGGTTTACAATCACAACATTGAGCCTATAAGGCACGGATCTGAGTGGGATCCTATTGAGATTGAGCCACCTTTGCCACAAGTTAAACATACCTCCGTAGGTAGGCCTAAAGTTATTAGGAGGAAAAGTAATGATATTCCAGATTCAAATTCAGAAGGTACAAGTTTGAAGAGGAAAGGAACATCATTGAAATGTGGATTTTGCAAGGAATGGGGTCATAATTCAAGAAGATATCCTTAAGTAAGTTAAGTGTGTGTTTCTATTTATGTGCTTTTTCAAGATCCTATATTGGGTTTAATACATTTTTGTTTGTCTGTTTTTAGAAATTGAATAAGCAGCCAGATGTGATTTCATAATCTTCACAGGCTCCACACAGTCAATCCTCTTAACCTCCTCCAAAGGCTAAGAGGGCTAAGAAGGTTCAAAAGACTTCTTATGCTTATACTTAAGCTTCTCAACCTCCACCAATGACAGCAACACATGAGTCTACAATGCAGTCAAGTGGAATGAATGTTGATCAAGAGTAAGTAGGAGGTTCTACAAAGTGGCAAGGTGGAATCCATTATGAGGGTAACCAAAGAAATGACTCAGATGATATATTATAACCCAAAGACTACACATGGAAGGGAAAACAATGTATAACACTAAGAGACCTAGAAGCTGCAGCAAGATCCAAAAGAGAGAAGATCTAGTTTAGGAAATCAACTAGAAAAGGCCTACTACAGATAAATAGTGTTGGGATGGGATTTTTTGAATCTTTTTATTCTTTTTTGGGTACATAAAATTGCTCCAAAGCTTATGAATGAATTTGATGTATGTATGTTGCCTAGGGCTAAGAAGGTGTGGCTAAGATTGTAAATTATAGTGTATGATGCTTTTTGTTAATAGGCCTGTTAAGTCAACTATTTTGAATTGCCTCTGCTTTATGACATGTACTGGGAATTAATTACTTAATTGAATGGTAATAGCAGTTCTTGGAAGTTTATAACAGTTTGGTTTTCTATTGAATTATTTTTATTTAAAGCATTTTGATTATAGCATTTTCTAACATTGCATGGTTATTATAACGGTTGGGCTTTTTGGTTATTATAACAGTATGGTTTGTGCATTAATGCAAGGCTTGCTATTATAGCAGTATGGTTGGTGCATTAATGAAGGGTGTCTATGAAATGCACCAGATATCATAAATTGCACACCAACCATTTTATAGCATATATTATAAACAAACTGTAAAATTGCACCAATTCACACATAAAATATCAATAATTCTTTGGTTTACAACATCTTCATTCAAAGAAATTGCCCAAAAATTACAACCAATAAATTTCCCACAAAAGATACCCAACAATTACATTTCATAAGTGTCGTAATTTCTACCACTATATTGCCATAAATTAGAATCCCAAAAATTACATTCTCGGTAATTGCTCACAAAAGCTGTTCTTTTTAGTCAGACTACTACCAATACATACATAGCCTAGAAATTTACTTGTGGGGAATTTCATCCTTTGTTGAGATGAACATAAAATAAAAAATCACAATCTAAGTTGCAGTCAACAAACCCTTTACAATCCTAGCCCTAATTTTGTACTCCTTCATTTCATCTCTCAGAGCTTTGATTTCAGCATCTAAATTATCTAATCTTCAAATTAATCCAGGTATTACTACCCTAAAATGCTCACATATTGGAGGATCAACCCAAACTGAGAAATTACAACCACTATACTCAGCTACACCCCAATCTGAACAACCAAGGAATCTTCTACCTGCATTGTTTGAGTTTCTCCAAGCCGTCTTCATCACTAATTTCTTCATGCACCAGCAATTTTGATCAATGAGCCCTAATTTTCTTGATCGAATTTCCAGGATCTAAAATCTAATTGAGCTTCATGTATGCCACTGAATCAATTTGAGCTTTAGTAGCTTGTTCCAGCTCGGGAAGTAGAAGAAGATATGGAAAAGACTTAAACACCCATCAAGATCTACACATATGCCTTAGCCGGTCACTTTTGACCGGTTAACTGAAGAAAGTGTGTCTTTTGTTAAGTATAACTGAAGTTTGGGGTGCAAACGTCAACATGTGTGTAAAGTTTGGGGTGCAAAATGTCTTTTAGTCTATAATTTATAATTAAATTCAAAAGTTTACATTAAATATTTAATTATTTTTTCTCAAATACTTGATTAAAACTTTAATAATATGTTTATGGAAACTTTTATTTATAATTTATCCTCAATAAATAGATTACAATTTACATAGTTATAAAAAGTTTATATTTTATTTTATTATATTTATGAAGAGTGCGAGTTATAATGCATATATGATAATTGACAACTAGTTAATCCAACTTGATCCAAAATTTACTTTGGACTTACTTTAAATATTTGGACTTATAATTTTTAAATAATTAGGCAAATGAAAGTGATAAATACTTTCTCCACCCGAAAATTCATAAATGTGAATTAATTATTCAACTCCCTTCGAGATTAATTCTAAATTAATTCGGACTTAACACATTTTAATAATAAAATTATATTGTTCATTGTTCTCGCCTCCCAACATTACGAGTAAGCTTTGAAAGTAAACAACTTATAACAAGCTAATAACTATTGTTTTGTTCTTCTAGTATATAATTTTCTTAGTAAATGATACATTTTAGATATTTAAACTTTATAATAGTAAAAATCTATTAACTATACTTAAATCAATTTATTTCCGTTTATTAATATTAGAATAAAGGTGTTATTTCCTACTTTTTAAAAGTTAAATGATATATTTTAAAATAATTTTCGTATGATAGTGAAAACTAATTATTATATAAGGAATGCCACTTTAAAAAAATTATTTTGCTTATATATATATATATATATATATATATATATATATATAAGTAATTCGGATACGAATCCGAATATCCGCTATCTGCCAGATATATTTACGGTCGGATGTTAAACGAATACGAATACGCCTATATCCTTATTCGTATCCGTTTATTTGCGGATATCTTTAAACCGAATACAAATATATCCGTTTTGTTTCAAAAACGAATAATATCTATTTTTTATGAATACAGATGCGAACAAATACGAATTTTTCGGTTACCATTTACAGTCCTAGGTACAGTCGTACAGACCTAGTGTGGACTCATGGTTTGAAACTCTGAAACAACATTAACAGAATGTAGGGTCATGTTTTTGGTTAATTCAAAAAATTCAACAAACAAATTTCTCTGATTTGATAAACTATTAAAACCTTACAAAAACTAAAAATTAAATGACAATATATTTAGGAAATTGATATTTTCACAACACTTTTTGATATTTTTACACCGTTGTTATAGGATCTATATTAACGGGTTTCATATGAAAAAATCATTTTCTGTTGTGAATTTATCAGTTTCTTATATTTAATCAACTTAATATAAAAATCTCACAAAATTAACAGTTACAAGAAATTAACCAAAAGTTCTCAACCAACGATATAAATGAATCCAATTATTCAACTTTAAGTAATTTTGAATAAATAAAATAAACCTACTCAATTAACTTACTTCAATGCTCTCCCCATTTCAAAATTAGTGAGATGTATTACTTTTTTTTTCGTTCAAATTAAAAATACATTTATATATTTTGACTATAAAATGACGTTACCTATATGTTGGGTAAATTGAATACTACCACACTATCACTACTACATCCCTAGTAAATGTTAAGAATTTATCTAAAAAAATAATTTTTTTATTATTAAAAATTATCACTTTTAAAAATGTAGTTTAATTTTGGAACAGAAAGAATATTTGTATATAAATATCAAGCATAAAAAATATACTACCCGAAAATTAGAAAAATTTAAGGGTGGTCAACCACCCTTGCCGCTGAATGGATCCGTCACCCTTAAAATGGACAAGCATCGGAAAAATGTAATCATATTTTTATCTCTAGAGGACTCTCAAATGCTTAAGTTAGCAAATAAAAGTGAAAAAAAAATAATGATCATTGCATAGATTTAATCTTCCTTTAATAGGGTAAGATTTATTTGAATGGGTAAAAATAATTTTAAAAAAGGAAAAAGGTGTGTGTAGGGAGGGGTGTTTGAGTTAGATGTGACAATCGTGTCTTGTGAGACGAATTTGTGTCGTGTAAAATTTTTATATGATGATTGTCTTCAAATTAATGTGTGCTGAATTAATGCGGGTTAAATAATTTTTTGGTCACTGTACTTCAGGTCAACTTACTAATGGATAACTGAACTATTTTTTCTTATAGTCAACTAACTGTATTCGAATTTTCTTACACAAAGTTAAAAAAAAACCCTTAAGTCCATTGACTTTAAACAGAAAAATGCACCTAAACTGCTGAGATGTTAAAAAAACAGGTAAAATACAAATGTGACCACCGAACTTTAAGTGTTTTTGGGTATTGAGCCTTTTTCTTTTGGTCAACACAAATTGAGCCCCTTTCTGTTTGAAAATTTGGATATTGAGCCACAGGCGCCACATGTGTGTTGACCTGCCTACGTGGCACATGTGGTGTAAAATCCCAGATTTTACAAATAAATATTTAAATTTCTCGAAATATTTTTTTTAATATTATGGTATGAATTTAATATAATGTTATAGTTGTGGGTAGTATTTATAAATTTTACAAAGTATGCAAGTTGTTATAAAATATTCGTTTGGTCGTGGAATATTCTTTTTATCGAGAATATCCGTACGACGGCACAATCATTGGTGAACCCACAACGAAAGTATTGTCGTAGTAATAAAAAGACAGAATTATTTTTATGAAAATAACGGCGGAAGTTTTACCGTTAAAACTGTTGAACTACTTGGTAGTAAAAGTACAGTAATACGCGTGGTTGCATAGTAGCACACGGTATTGGTTATTGATGCTTACATGATAAGTTACTCAGTTATATTCAATTATTGCTACAATAATTGCTGCATCATATCTCTCATATTTTTGATTCGATTATTGTCACAGTATCATCTACGTTATATGATATACTATTAAATTAATAATTGAGACGACAAAGTTGTTCATATTATTAAATTGTAATATTTACAATGTCTAGAAGTTCTGTCAAGGAGAGGTTTGGTCACCTAATTGCGCGCCAATAGGGAGAAATACTTATTGGAAAGCCCCCTCTTTTCTAGGAACAACCTGGTTGTTAAATTTTGTGAGTTATAATATTGATAAATAAACTCGTGTTAATTAAAGATGAATTTGATAGTTTCATTTTGTGGGAATTATTAGTGTTAGTAGAAATCGATATTTATTTCGATAATAATTGGTGTCTGGAGGTTATATTGTTCACTCAGATATTTGGGACACTTTTCGTGTCAGAGTTACTATTCACGAGTTACTATTCCATTCCTTATTATTATGTTGGAATAACCTGTCTATGCGAAGTACTACATACATTATGAAATTCTTCTATTATTCCATTCCTTATTATTATTTTGGAATAACCTGTCTATGCGAAGTACTGCATACATGGTGAAATTCTTCTATTATTCCATTCCTTATTATTATGTTGGAATAACCTGTCTATGCGAAGTACCGCATACATGGTGGAATTCTTCAATTATTTTGTTCATTATTATTCTGTCGGAATATCCTGTCTGTGCATTTATGCTGGACCTGATTCCATTATTTATTATTCCGCATTTATTATTCTGTCGGAATATCATGTTTGTGCGTTTTACGTCGGACCTGGCTCCATTATTTATTATTCCGCATTTATTATTCTGTCAGAATATTCTGTCTGTGCGTTTTATGCCGGACCTGGTTCCATTATTTATTATTCCATATTTATTATTCTGTCGGAATATCTTGTCTGTGCGTTTACGCTGGACCTGGTTCCATTATTTATTATTCTGTTGGGAATAACCTGTGTGACGCCCCCAAAATAGGTATACAGCACCCATTCTGAGTCGCCAAATACATGGTACAGAAAGCAAACTACAACTTCAATAATACAATTGTCGTGCAAAATATGACAACACATACTGTGAGTTCAAATACAAATATTGTCTTCTAGACAATATCCACACCTAAATAAGTCCTCATTACAATTATTCATACACTATTTTACAGAAATAGTGAGGACAGCTAAAACATCTTTCTAGAACCATCACTCCATATCCCGACTCGATCCTGCTATGTTCTTATCTCCTGAGAAGAAAAATGGAACAAAAAAAGAAAAGGGTGAGCTCAACTAGCCCAGTAAAGAATATTATGACTAAGATAATATACAACAAATTATCATTAGTCTTCAACAGGAAAAAATCTGATAGAATATAATAGACAACAAGTTTTAGATCAACAAATACTGGGGAAACATCAATCCATTAGAAGAGTCACGTAGAGAATGAATTCTACTATCTTCTAAGATTTAAGAGTCCGTCATCAATATTTTATCCCTGTAACATCAATCAATATACATCTTTTAATCAAATATTCATCTTTGCACTACATGCCAAAGATATTCATTTATTTCACCAGTTGGTCATGTTCATCTCAACACCTGTTCATCTTTGCACTACGGGCCAAAGATATTCATCAATTAATCATTCATCTTTGCACTACAAGCCAAAGATATTCAGTGATAACATCATTTAGGACTGAGGATGATGAAAAATATTTTAAAGAAAATGAATCCAGTGAGACGGAAGAACAAATATTAGGGATAAAATAACAAAGAAAAAATATCATTTAAGAAGAAAATAACATCCCTTACCTCAAAATAACGGTACTTCTGATCAGAATATCGGATAGAAAGCCGAAGGAAACTTGTACCGAACAACAACTCTTAAAGTATCAAAATACTCACAAAAATACGCTTGAGAATCTAGAGAAAAAGAAAACTTATTTCTGGTGTGATTTTCAATTCTAACCTAAGCGTCTATTTATAGAAAAATGCTAGAACGCCATAGGAGACTAAAATAATAAATTAATAATATTTCTTTTCAAACTTCCTACGCACACCTTCACCAACCAAGCCAGCCAAATCTGAAAAATAATAGCAGCCCACATGCTTGAAAAACCAAAAGTGGGTCCCACCCATAAATTTAATAAAATTATTTTATTTTTCAAAACTTCAATTATTCATAGAAAATAGCCTGTTTATCAGAAAAATACAAATTTTATATCCATTCTACCTGAAATCGAATTCTCTACAACTTTGTAGCTATGAGTTTATCCAAATTCCAAACAAAAAATATCCAAAATCCACAAACGAGTGATTTTTAATACTTCCCTTCCGACAGAATACTGATAAAATACCTCAGCATTAATTCCTTCATTTATAACCATATAAAATAAATAAATCCATTATTTATATCTACATCAAATAAATATTTCGTTATCATATAAAGCAATAATTAATTATTCACAAATAATATTACAGAATCACACTTATGATAACCAAGCAGTTCCAAGGAAAGAGGGGGCTTTCCAATAAGGATTTCTCCTTACTGGTGCGCAATTAGGTAACCAAACCTCTCCTTGACAGAACTTTCTAGACATTGCCAATAATGCCATCTACTAATATTATTCAAATAATATGAATTATTGATCTGATAATGAGAAATACTGTGCAGTGACAATTATTGAAATAATAATAATATTAAATATCAACGCAGTAATTATTGAATCAATAAAATAAAATATTGAACAGTAACTACTGTAACAATTATTGAGTAGTGCCTTCTTACGTACGAATCAATAATTCAATAATACTGTGAAATACCGTGTGCTACTGTGCAACCACGTGTATTACTGTATTTTAACCACCAGGTATTCCAACAGTGTTAACGGTAACAACTACACCGTCATTTATAAAAACTCATACTTTGTCATTTTTTTCATCCGACATTTATTCTGTTATGAGACCCACGAATGGCTACGCCGTTGTACGAATATTCCCCGACAAAAAGAATATTCCACGACCAAAAGAATATTCTCAAATAAAAATAAATATTTTATAACCACTTGCTTATTTTGTAAAATTTGCACATTTCATCCATAACTAAAGCATTATATCAAATTAACACCTTATTAATTTAGAATAATGAATAGAGGAAAAGTTCAATTTTATTTATAATAAGTTGGGGTCTTACAACCTGTCTGTGCGGTCTCTATCACATGCATGGTGAATCCTTCTGTTATTCCATTCTTTATTATTCTGTTTGAATAACCTGTCTATGTGGATTACCATATGCAAGGTGAATGATCCTTTATATTCATTCCTTATTAAATTGTGGAAATGATCTGGTTACGTTGATTATGATGAGAGTCATAATAAAAGTAATGGACTGATGAAAATCATGGGTATATGAAGTATTAATAAGTGCTATGATGATTTATGTTGGTTACTATGTGAAAACATGAAAGTTTTTTAGAAATCAAAAGGGTTAAAAATCAGATTTTGGTGAAAATGGAACATGAAATTCAATTGACCATATCTCCTATTATATTTTGAATTTTTGAGTGTGGTCAGCTTGTAGAATTAGATCTATGAGTTTTGTAGCATCTCCAAGTGGAATCACTAGAAAAGGTGTTGTAGATTTTCATGTGGACTGATTTTAGCAAAAGAGCCAAAAGCTGGAAATTATCGAAATGCTACTGTCCAGATTTTTAGAAGGGCTGTTTTGGCCACTTAATTTATGAGAAACATTTTGGGCTTTTGGGACATGAAAGTATTGGTATAAGGTATCTCCTGTCAAAAAATGAGCTCATTCCGACTTAAAATGAGCAAGTTATGACCATTTCAATATTTAGGTTTTTCTGATAAAAAATGCTATAACCGAAGTTCTATAACTCCGATGACCATGAAATTTAAACTGAAAGATCACGTTAACATGTGTAAGATCCTACCAAGATTTGAGAATTTTTGTAGTTAAACTTGAGGTAGCTAATTTCTTAAGGAATTAATTAGAAATTGATTTTTAAAAAATAGTAAATGAATTTTAAAAATTCTGAGAAAATTATATGTTCATTAAGGGACTATATTATACTAAATCCCAGAAAAGAAATATTTTTGGGACTGATTTGGTATTTTACATAAAAATGGTTTAGTTACGAACATATGAGTTAAATATGTTATGTGAAGTAACAAAGTTGAAAAATATGATTTTGTGGCTTGGAAATCCTATTTAAGGTATATGAAGATTTTTGATAAGGGATTTGATCATTGGTGATGAAATCTTATGAGTATAGCATTTTTGAATAACTAAATACATTATTTGGTAAAGTGTAAACAATTGAAATAAATTATTTATAAGTTTAAGAAGTGATTAAAATATTTTTATGATATTAATAATATTAGATTATGAGTGGTTGATAATATTTGGATAAATTTAAAGTCTTTAATATTTATCCTTATTTGCAGTTGATTAATGTTTATATCATTGTCATCATCCCCATGCTTATATGGTAATAAAAGTTATCTTGGCTTACATGCAAAGATGTACTGTGGATTATTGAATTGTATATCTTTGACTTACGTGCAAAGATGGACTGTTGGTTGTTGGTTTTATAGTTGTATATCTTTGGCTTACGTGTAAAGATGAACTTGGTATGATTATGACTAGGGATTTTTCGGTATAGTCATTACCATTGATTATTTAATGAATATCCTTGGCCCGTAGTACAGGGATGATTAGAAGATATGGTTTATTTATTAAGCTGAGTCTTAGCGATAAAAGTTGATGAAAACATTTTTTTTAAATCATAGAAGATAATAGGTTTTATTTTCTACTTGACTCTTCTAATGGATTGCTTATTCCACTGCAGTTAAACTTGATGTCTATTGTATTTTATCAGTTTAACATTGTTGAAGACTATTGATAATTTATTCAGCATTATTTTAGTCATAATATTTCTTACTGGGCTAGTTGAGATCACCCTTTCTTTCACTATTCTCTTCAGAAAATGAGAATATAGTTGGGATGAGTCGGGAAAAGGAATGACGGTCCAGATGATATCATTAGTAGTCCTCACTATTCTGATTAAATAGTGTGACAATAAATGTAATGAGGACTCCTTTGAGTTTGTATACTGTCTAGATGACAATATAGGTATTAAAACTCTTAGATTATGTTTTGACGTATTTTACACTACAGTTGTATTATTAAGTTGTATTTGAATTTTGTACCAAGTATTTGACGACTCAAAATGGGTGATGAATACCTATTTTTTGGGGCGTCACATGTGGCACTAGTGACGTGTACATTTTTGCCACGTGGAACCGCTTACTTGTGCATTTTCCAATTAATTGTTTAAAAGCTTAGTTTTCCCAAGAATTTAACCCAAAACCTCAACTTTGAAACTTTGATCATCAAACCACCTAAGCTACATAAAACTTTAAATTATTTTAACAAAAGAATTAAAATTTATACCAAATCAATTCATTATTATTATTATTATAATTATTATTATTATGATACGATTATTATTATTTTTATTATTATTATTATTAGGATTATTATTATTATTTTGAAAAACTCCCCCAAGATCTGTTAGTAATTAGTCTTTAACATATCCAAAATCCGGCCAAAAATAGAGCATCAAATCATAAATCGTCCATGATTTATGACAATATGTATAAAAATAAAAAATAGATACAACATGAACCCAGATCAAGACAAAACACAAATCAACGAGAGCTTGTAAATTAGTTTTAATATCAAAACCAAAATCACTGCCATGAGTTCTACAGCAGGCAAGGGTATAGCCGGAAGAGGCAAATCCAAAGGCACAAAGTCAGTCTCCAGATCCTCAAAAGCCGACCTTCAGTTCCCTGTCGGCCGAATTCCTCGTTTCCTCAAGGCCGGCCGGTATGCTCAGTGTGTCGGGTCTGGTTCTCCAGTTTACCTTTCTGCCGTTCTATAATACTTGGCCGCTGAGGTGCTTTAATCTCTTTCTCTCTCCTCATTTATGTCTCTGTTTTGATTATTTGTGGCTGATTTTGTTGAACGAAGAGGAACGATGAAGAGTTAAGCAAGTTGTTGGGATCTGTGACTATTACTAATGCCAGGGTTTTGCCCAACATTCATTCAACTTTGCTGCCGAAGAAGGCTGGGAAAGGGAAGGGCGAAATTGGCTCTATTTCTCAAGAGTTTTAGGGGTTTCTATGGTTTTTCGCTCGTAACTTTTTGCTACGTAGTAGAAATGGGCGGTGGAGTTGGGGATTTTGAATTTTGGGTTTCTCTTTGGTTGGGTAATGATGGAATAATAGATTGTTAATAGTGGTAGAGTGTGTAATGAAGTAGATTTTCTGACTTCGATTTTCTGAATTTTGGGTTTCTCTTTGATTTTTTGCTTTTTTGAACTTGTAAAATATGGGATATTTATAAGTTTTAATTTTAAGCTTATTTTTAAATATATTCTTTTTAAAATTTATAAATTAGTTTTAATTTCAATTTTAAAATTTCAATCTATAAATTTGTTAATGTTAATTGTTTAATTATAATCGTATCATAATAATAATAATTATAATAATAATAATATAATAATAATAATAATAATGAATTGATTTAGTATAAATCTTAATTCTTTTGTTAAAATAATTGAAAGTTTTATGTACCTTAAGTGGTTTGATGATCAAAGTTTCAAAGTTGAGATTTTGGGTTCAATTCTTGGGGAAACTAAGTTTTTAAACAATTAATTGGAAAATTCACAAGTAAGCGGTTCCACGTGGCAAAAATGTACACGTCATCGATGCCACATGTACCACGTAGGCAGGTCAACGCACATGTGGCACCTGGGGGCTCAATATCCAAATTTTTGAACATAAAAAGGCTCAATTTGCGTTAACCAAAATAAAAGGGCTCAATACCCCAAAACACCTAAAGTTCAGTGGTCACATTTGTATTTTACCCTAAAAAAGCTGATATGATAGGAATTATGTGACGTGGCCATGAGTATGTGGATCTAGAGGTTATGTGACGTGGCCATGAGTATGTGGATCTGGAGGGAAATACTCCCTCCTAAACAGACCCACATGTACAAAACACATGTATTCGTTGGAACCTAAATTGTTTCATCTGATTCAATTTGTTTGTGTAAGAAAATTGAAAAAGGAGAAACCCTCACACTTGATCAAATCGATCCAATAATTGAGAGTAACGACCCTAAAGGAGTTCTGTAATACCCGAAAAAAAATATTAAATAATAAAAAATTATTTTGTTTGAAAACATATTAATTGGACTTTGTCTATTATTTTGGGTCAAAATAGTTATTTAATTTGTGTGGGCTAATAATTATTAATAAAAGATGGGTAAATTAATTTAGTACAATCTGGGCCTTAAAATTAATTGGGTTTAATTTAATTAAATGTGGGTAATAATAAATCCTATTATAATTATGAGAAATAATAAGACAATAAATAAAACCTAACCCTCCTCATCTTATGCGAACTGGAAAAAAGAAGAAGAGAGGAACGACACTGTTTCGGAGGAGGAAAAAGGAGCATCAAATTTGTCTTTCTTTATTTTGGTGCGTTTCTGTATATCAATGGGTTTTATGTTTCAAACTTCTTTTAGTTCCTGACTTGGAATTTGAAAGGCATATATGATATATTGGTTTGATCGGATGTATATATGTATGTGGCTATGGCAGACTATATATATTGTATAATATTATAGAACCAATATAGAAGTACATGTGTGTGGCGGTTTTTGGAAGAGAGAGTAATGGAATTGTTATCATATTATATATAAGGAGTGTTCATTAAATAAGCCAACTGAAATGTAAACTTGAGGATTATAATAATAATTTTATACATTAATTGGAACTATATTAGTATGTATATGTTGAACCTGAAAAAAAAAACATTCTGAATCATGATCTGCATGTTAACCACCACTAACTCATGATATATATACTTATATCACAGTATTACTTTATTGACTGAATAAAGTTTATTAAATATATATATATAATATCTTTAGATTATTAATTTGTTAAAGTATAATAAAAAGGAAAAAAAATGATTAGAAGATAAATTATAATTTAATTAAGGTTATTTTGTAAAATTGATGTAATTGGAGAATTAATTTCATATTATATAAATTATAATTAGTAAATAACTTATAATTGTATTATTATTACCTTTTTATTAGATCAGACGGAGGGAATTTTAAGAGTTATTTTTGGAATATAAATTTTGGAGTATTAGTAATTGATAAAAGGCGATGAGTAAAGGCATATTAAATAGATTATGAATAATTTGGAATTATTAGTTTGGATTATTTTTGATTTGAGGTGAAGATGTTTAGGTTGTGAATAACGTTTCGTATTTGATATCGTTGGCAATTGAGGGTAAGATTTTGTTGAGTGTGCTATAAATGGTTTGGAAGTATCAGATACGGATTCCGTACTCTTTCAGCGATACTCTAGTTAAATTTTATTTGTTTGTTTGTTTTCCTTATTTCGAATTCTGTTATGATTTCACAAAATTGTTTCCTGTGAAATAAATATATTAGTTTCATTTTAGAGTTTATACATATGACTCGTATTTGTACTCTTTGAATTAGCTTATCATGTTTAGTACTATTTATTTTGATAATTATAGAGCGGTACATGTTGCTACCTTCTTTTTAAAACCTTGTGACTATAATTTAATTTGGTTCAACATGTACACATAGAACCCTTTTGTTGGTATTATGTCGCATGTGTTGTGACATGGTATTTTTGTTAGAATATACCGTAGGGTATACCTGAACTATAACCACCTGTGGGGGTACCACATGCATGTCGTCTTGGCACGAGAGACATGACACTTTTTGTGGCGGTGTGATTAGTCTACGCCATCTCCGTTTTGGGCTCCGAAGGAAGTGGGCCATTTGGTGTTTGTTGTGGGAGGCGTATGGGTTAACCCTAGTTTTCTGTTCTGCGAATTTGTGATGTTATGCCAAACACACTTATCCGATTTGCATACATTTGGATTCGCGATCCAATGTGTGATTTGCCCGTGTGGCATTATTTTGTTTGCCTATGTGGCATTATTTTGACTTGTCTGTGTGGCATTGTTTTGATGTGCCTGTGTGGCATTATTTTGGTTGCCTATGTGGCATCATTTGACTTGCCTGTGTGGCATTATTTTGACTTGCCTGTGTGGCATTGTTTCGACTTGTCTGTGTGGCAAGATATATTTCTGAGCTCAATCAGTATGAAATAACCCCAGCCATTTGTTTCAGCCTATTATTTCATTGTGTTAATTTTGTTCGTTTTGTTTCAGTTCGTTTCGTCTCCTTTCAATTAATTCGGTTAGTTATTTCAGTTCATTATTTTCTTTACTCTTCTGTTTGTTTCATTAATTCTGTTAGTTCAGTTATATTCTATTCAAATATTTGGGGATTTTATTTTTTTGTCAAAGGCAATATTTTATCTCTATTGATTTCATATTTCAGTTGTATATCTTTTGTATCTTTATATCCGTACTGGGCAATTAGCTCATGTTGTGTTTTTCTTCCGGCAGGTTTGCAGGGGTGATTCAGGACTAGTGTGATGAGAGAGTTGTCTTTGACCATCTAGGTTGTTTCGAATTTTAAGTTTTGATTATTTTGACTCTATTTGGAGAATTTTTTTAGTACGCTATTAATGGATCACCACTGCTAATATTTTGAGGTTATTAGTGCTCTGTTTTCTTATTTTGAGGTTTGTTGTTCTTTGCACGTGACCTCCCTTTCCTTTTCGGGAAGGGGGTGTTACAGAAATGGTATCAAAGCTTAGGTTCTTTCTTGTAGAAAACCTATTTAGGTTTGACCTGTGAGTTGTGGGTAAGTCACTGGGTAGACGTAGGAGTTTGATTTGATTTTATTCTCTGTTTGGTTGGTCTTGATTTTGACCAAGTGTTTTTAGCTCTTTAAGTTGCAGTTGATTGGAGATAATTTGTTAAGATTATTATCGTTATGCGTTGGAGCAATAATATTAATTAAGGATTGCGATTTGATCATTAAGGAGAATAATGTCATATTTTGTTCAGTTAAAAAATGATTATACGATTATGATATGAGCATTCGTATCAGCGAGTTTGATATTGGACAATTATTTGTTATAGTTATTTCAGGTAATTACAAATTATTATGATTTTGGAATTGAGGATTTTATTTGGGTTAGATTTCTATTTTTGTTAAGTTGTAAATAATTTGAGGTATGTGAATCGATGGGATAATATGATAAAGTGAAAACTATTAAATACAGATGATCTCTTGTAATTTTGAGTTATTGTAAAGATTTGAGGTAATTAGATTAATCTTTTGGAGTAAATGAATTTTACGATTATTTCCTAGTAGAATATTGGAGTTATCTTATATGAAATTTTGAGTGATAGTATGAGGAGATCTTGGAATTTTTTGGGTTAAGATTTGCATTAAGAGAATGATTGATTCATTGAATGATTAGATATATAATAAGTGATGAATTTTTAAGAGATTTTGAAAGCTATAGTTTGCTTATTCAGATAGTAGAATATATGATTTGGAGTTCGGTATGGTGATGAAGAGATCTTTGTAGTAATATATTTTTGGTGTAATATTATTTGAGAACTAATTTGATTCTAGGTTATGATATTTTGAAACTCTTGAGTACTTAGTAAGAGTTGGTGATATAATTTAAGTTGTTTCGCTTATCTGATGCCCTTAGAGTTTTGCATGAATTTATGTTGAATTAAATAAAAATAATTTGTTAAATCTTTGTCATGTGTGGAACATAATCGTTTTACGAATTAAAAATAATTTTAAATATTTTGGGTATTTGAATCGTATCTAGATGAAGAATTTTTTTTTTGTTGATTTTGAATTATGTTCCGAAGAGTACGTTTACAAAGATTAAACTCAAAGATATTAGCGATAGCCGCACCAACGATAGATCATGTGATCTAATTTGATGCAACACGAACAACCTTATTAAGGCTTGACACGGCAGGTGACGAATCTTTTACAAGTGCATTGATAATTACGTGGACCGATGACTTATTCGCGTTGATCGTTACAAATGGCGACACTACGTCGTAACTAAATTTATTTATTTATTTGTAGCTTATTTGAATTCCGAGGACGGAATTATTTTTAAGGGATGAAAGATGTAATAACCTATTTTTTTTAATTAAATATTAATTAATTTTATTGTATACAATTGCATTTAAATTGAAAAAGATAAATGATTTTGTTTCCCTCTTTTCTTCCTTGTTTTGATTGGAAAATTATATTCTTTTAGTAGATAATTAAATAACTGATTAAATTAAAATTGAGGAAGATAATTCCTTTTGTTAAAATCTTATGGTAAAATCATTCAGAGCAGGAAGCTACTTGGAAAATAGAGGAGTCTATTCGAGCGGAGTATTCATATCTTTTGATAATTTGGTGCGTTCCATTCTTTTGATTCCGGGGACATAATTTTTTTAAGGGGTAGGTGATGTAATACCCAAAAAAAATTAAATAATAAAAAATTATTTTATTTGAAAACATATTAATTGGACTTTGTCCATTATTTTGGATCAAAATAGTTATTTAATTTGTGTGGGCTAATAAATATTAATAAAAGATGGGTAAATTAATTTAGTACAATTTGGGCCTTAAAATTAATTGGGTTTAATTTAATTAAATGTGGGTAATAATAAATCCTATTATAATTAGGAGAAATAATAAGACAATAAATAAAACCTAACCCTCCTCATCTTTTGCGAACTGGAAAAAAAAAAAGAAGAAGAGAGGAACGACACTGTTTCGGAGGAGGAAAAAGGAGCATCAGGTTTGTCTTTCTTTATTTTGGTACGTTGGTACGTTTCTGTATATCAATGGGTTTTATGTTTCAAACTTCTTTTAGTTCCTGATTTAGAATTTGAAAGGCATATATGATATATTGGTTTGACCGGATGTATATATGTATGTGGCTATGACAGACTATATATATAGTATAATTTTATAGAACCAATATAGAAGTACATGTGTGTGGCGATTTTTGGAAGAGAGAGTAATGTAATTGTTATCATATTATATATATAAGGAGTGTTCATTGAATAAGCCAACTGAAATGTAAACTTGTGGATTATAATAATAATTTTATACATTAATTTGAACTATATTAATATGTATATGTTGAACCTAAAAAAAACATTCCGAATCATGATATGTATGTTAACCACCACTAACTCATGATATATATACTTATATCACAGTATTACTTTATTGATTGGATAAAGTTTATTATATATATATATATATATATATAATATATTTAGATTATTAATTTGTTAAAGTATAATAAAAAGGAAAAAAATGATTAGAAGATAAATTATAATTTAATTAAAGTTATTTTGTAAAATTGATGAAATTGGAGAATTAATTTCATATTATATAAATTATAATTATTAAATAACTTATAATTGTATTATTATTACCTTTTTATTAGATCGGACGGAGGGAATTTTAAGAGTTATTTTTAGAATATAAATTTTGGAGTATTAGTAATTGATAAAAGGCGATGAGTAAAGGCATATTAAATAGATTATGAATTACTTTGGAATTATTAGTTTGGATTGTTTTTAATTTGAGGTGAATATGTTTAGGTTGTGAATAACGTTTCGTATTTGATATCGTTGGCAATTGAGGGTAAGATTTTGTTGAGTGTGCTATAAATGGTTTGGAAGTATCAGGTACGGATTCTGTATTCTTTCAGCGATACTCTTGTTAAATTTGATTTGTTCGTTTGTTTTCCTTATTTCGAATTCTGTTATGATTTCACAAAATTGTTTCCTGTGAAATAAATATATTAGTTTCATTTTAGAGTTGACACATATGACTCGTATTTGTACTCTTTGAATTAGGTTATCATGTTTAGTACTATTTATTTTGATAATTGTAGAGCGGTACATGTTGCTACCTTCTTTTTGAAACCTTGTGACTATAATTTGATTTGGTTCAACATGTACACATAAAACCCTTTAGTTGGTATTATGTCTCATGTGTTGTGATATGGTATTTTTGTTAGAATATACCGTAGGGTATACCTGAGCTATAACCACCTGCGGGGGTACCACAGGCATGTCGTCTTGGCACGAGAGACATGACACTTTCCGTGGCGGTGTGATTAGTCCACGGCATCTCCGTTTTGGGCTCCGGAAGAAGTGGGCCATTTGGTGTTTTGTTGTGGGAGGCGTATGGGTTAACACTAGTTTTCTGTTCTACGAATTTGTGATGTTGTGCCAAACACACTTATTCAATTTGCATACGTTTAGATTCGCGGTCCAATGTGTGATTTGCCCGTGTGGCATTATTTTGACTTGCCTATGTGGCATTGTTTTGATGTACCTGTGTGGCATTATTTTGGTTGCCTATGTGGCATCATTTGACTTGCCTGTGTGGTATTATTTTGACTTGCCTGTGTGGCATTGTTTTGACTTGTCTGTGTGGCAAGATATATTTCTGAGCTCAATCGGTATGAAATAACCCCAACCATTTGTTTCAGCCTATTATTTCATTGTGTTAGTTTTGTTCGTTTCGTTTCAGTTCGTTTCGTCTCCTTTCAATTAATTGGGTTAGTTATTTCAGTTCATTATTTTCTTTACTCTTCTATTTGTTTCGTTAATTCTGTTGGTTCAGTTATATTCTATTCAAATCTTTGGGGATTTTATTTTTTTCGTCAGAGGCAATATTTTATCTTTATTGATTTCATATTTCAGTTGTATATCTTTTGTATCTTTATATCCGTACTGGGCAATTGGCTCATGCTGTGTTTTTCTTCCGGCAGGTTTGCAGGGGTGATTCAGGACTAGTGTGATGAGAGAGTTGTCTTTGACCATATAGGTTGTTTCAAATTTTAAGTTTTGATTATTTTGACTCTATTTGCAGAATTGTTTTTAGTACGCTATTAATGTATCACCACTGTTAATATTTTGAGGTTATTAGTGCTCTGTTTTCTTATTTTGAGGTTTGTTGTTCTTTGCATGTGACCTCCCTTTCCTTCCCGGGAAGGGGGTGTTACAAGTTCGATCCTTATCTAAAGATGAAATCGATCCTCACTGTTGATAAATCGTGGATTATTTTTGAGTTTTGGTCGATTGAGACTAACGGTCGAAAGGTATGGCCCTTTTATTCCCTCTTCTGGCTTTGATCAATAATTATTGTTATATTGTTGTAGTATCGTCCTTTTTTGATAAACCCTAGGTTAAAGATTCTCTTCCTTTTCAGATTTTTAAAACCCTTATTTATGATAAGCACTACTACATATATATTATACATATACACCCTATATATATATATATATATATATATATATATATATATATATACACACACACACATACATACATACCCCCTGTATGCTATGGATGGATAAGTTGTTCTTGTTTTATTCTTTGTATGTTTTGTTTTTCATTATTTTTTATATCTGTGTACAGATGGATAATATTATGCAATTAAATGTAAACTTTGGTAGGAAGTTCATCAATGTTCCTTTTTGTGACTGTGTGGGAGATAATGTTCATCACTTTCCATGCTTGGATCCTGACTATATATGTGAGATCCCAAATTTTATGAAATAAAAGTATTCAATTTTCTTATAATTATTATTTTATTTCGTAAATGGTTAAATTGATAAAAGGTTAAAGTTAAGGGTGATATTTGAAATTTTTTTCAAAGTAAACAAGTTGTTATTCGTTGTGTCGGGAAATATTCGATTGGTCGTGGAATATTCGTTTTCACAGGGAATATTCGTACGATGACATAATCATTGGACCCCACAACGAAAGTATTATCGTATTTAGAAAATGACAGAATTATCTTTTTATAAAAATAACGGCGAAAGTGTTACCGTTAAAACTGTTGAACTACCCGGTAGTAAAAGTACAGTAATACGCGTGGTTGCATAGTAGCACACAGTATTGATTATTGATGCTTACGTAAGAAGTCACCCAGTTATACTCAATTATTGCTACAGTAATTGCTGCATCATATCTCTCATATTATTGATTCAATTATTGTCACAGTATCATCTGCATTATTTATATTATTATATCAATAATTGAGACGACAAAGTTATTCATATTATTATTTGCAATATTGATAATGTCTAGAAGTTCTGTCAAGGAGAGGTTTGGTCACCTAATTGCGCGCCAATAAGGAGAAATCCTTATCGGAAAGCCCCCTCTTTTCTGGGAATGACCTGGTTGTTAAATATTGTGAATTATAATATTAATGATGAATAAGTTCGTGTTGATTAAAGATGAAATTGATAGTTCTATTTTGTTGAAATTATTAGTGTTAGTGAAAATCGACATTTATTTCGATAATAATTGATGTCTGGAAGTTATATTGACCAATCAGGTAATTAACCGGATAAATGAGAAATTAATTGCTATTGATTCACATGATTATGACTATTTGTTCACATGTGTGTACTATTGATTCACATTCATTTACTATTAGGGGAGTTGGTGCAAGATTGATAATACTTTCATGAATAAGTTAAAAATAGAGGTATAGTTGAAGGTACTATACTATAATTAATTTTTTCACATGTTTAGAACTATTGAGTCACATGATTTACTATTGATTCACACGATTTACTATTAGGGGAGGTGGTGCAAGTTTGATAATACTTGCATGACTAAATTAAAAATGATGGAAAAGATGAAGGTATTATACTGTAATATTTCGAGCCCCAAAACGTGCAATTATCGAAACTATATTTTTCTAGAAATAGAAGCTCATTCCTTCATTATTTTTCACCAATTCACTAAGTCTCACAAGAAGCGAAGTCTGCTACTTCAATATTCTAGTATCCAATCTTCTTCTACGGTAAGTGATATCATTATTGTGTAAGGGGTATTATTCTTTCGTATTCATGAAGAGAGTTATTTTCTTTCAATACTTGTAAGGGTTGTTATTCCATTCTTTATTATTATGAATTGTATATCTTTGGCTTACGTGCAAAGATGGACTGTTGGTTGTTGGTTTTATAGTTGTATATCTTTAGCTTACGTGTAGAGATGAACTTGGTATGATTATGACTAGGGATTTTTCGGTATAGTCATTACCATTGATTATTTAATGAATATCCTTGGCCCGTAGTACAGGGATGATTAGAAGATATGGTTTATTTATTAAGCTGAGTCTTAGCGATAAAAGTTGATGAAAACATTTTTTTTAAATCATAGAAGATAATAGGTTTTATTTTCTACTTGACTCTTCTAATGGATTGCTTATTCCACTGCAGTTAAACTTGATGTCTATTGTATTTTATCAGTTTAACATTGTTGAAGACTATTGATAATTTATTCAGCATTATTTTAGTCATAATATTTCTTACTGGGCTAGTTGAGATCACCCTTTCTTTCACTATTCTCTTCAGAAAATGAGAATATAGTTGGGATGAGTCGGGAAAAGGAATGACGGTCCAGATGATATCATTAGTAGTCCTCACTATTCTGATTAAATAGTGTGACAATAAATGTAATGAGGACTCCTTTGAGTTTGTATACTGTCTAGATGACAATATAGGTATTAAAACTCTTAGATTATGTTTTGACGTATTTTACACTACAGTTGTATTATTAAGTTGTATTTGAATTTTGTACCAAGTATTTGACGACTCAAAATGGGTGATGAATACCTATTTTTTGGGGCGTCACATGTGGCACTAGTGACGTGTACATTTTTGCCACGTGGAACCGCTTACTTGTGCATTTTCCAATTAATTGTTTAAAAGCTTAGTTTTCCCAAGAATTTAACCCAAAACCTCAACTTTGAAACTTTGATCATCAAACCACCTAAGCTACATAAAACTTTAAATTATTTTAACAAAAGAATTAAAATTTATACCAAATCAATTCATTATTATTATTATTATTATAATTATTATTATTATGATACGATTATTATTATTTTTATTATTATTATTATTAGGATTATTAATATTATTTTGAAAAACTCCCCCAAGATCTGTTAGTAATTAGTCTTTAACATATCCAAAATCCGGCCAAAAATAGAGCATCAAATCATAAATCGTCCATGATTTATGACAATATGTATAAAAATAAAAAATAGATACAACATGAACCCAGATCAAGACAAAACACAAATCAACGAGAGCTTGTAAATTAGTTTTAATATCAAAACCAAAATCACTGCCATGAGTTCTACAGCAGGCAAGGGTATAGCCGGAAGAGGCAAATCCAAAGGCACAAAGTCAGTCTCCAGATCCTCAAAAGCCGACCTTCAGTTCCCTGTCGGCCGAATTCCTCGTTTCCTCAAGGCCGGCCGGTATGCTCAGTGTGTCGGGTCTGGTTCTCCAGTTTACCTTTCTGCCGTTCTATAATACTTGGCCGCTGAGGTGCTTTAATCTCTTTCTCTCTCCTCATTTATGTCTCTGTTTTGATTATTTGTGGCTGATTTTGTTGAACGAAGAGGAACGATGAAGAGTTAAGCAAGTTGTTGGGATCTGTGACTATTACTAATGCCAGGGTTTTGCCCAACATTCATTCAACTTTGCTGCCGAAGAAGGCTGGGAAAGGGAAGGGCGAAATTGGCTCTATTTCTCAAGAGTTTTAGGGGTTTCTATGGTTTTTCGCTCGTAACTTTTTGCTACGTAGTAGAAATGGGCGGTGGAGTTGGGGATTTTGAATTTTGGGTTTCTCTTTGGTTGGGTAATGATGGAATAATAGATTGTTAATAGTGGTAGAGTGTGTAATGAAGTAGATTTTCTGACTTCGATTTTCTAAATTTTGGGTTTCTCTTTGATTTTTTGCTTTTTTGAACTTGTAAAATATGGGATATTTATAAGTTTTAATTTTAAGCTTATTTTTAAATATATTCTTTTTAAAATTTGTAAATTAGTTTTAATTTCAATTTTAAAATTTCAATCTATAAATTTGTTAATGTTAATTGTTTAATTATAATCGTATCATAATAATAATAATTATAATAATAATAATATAATAATAATAATAATAATAATAATGAATTGATTTAGTATAAATCTTAATTCTTTTGTTAAAATAATTGAAAGTTTTATGTAGCTTAAGTGGTTTGATGATCAAAGTTTCAAAGTTGAGATTTTGGGTTCAATTCTTGGGGAAACTAAGTTTTTAAACAATTAATTGGAAAATTCACAAGTAAGCGGTTCCACGTGGCAAAAATGTACACGTCATCGATGCCACATGTACCACGTAGGCAGGTCAACGCACATGTGGCACCTGGGGGCTCAATATCCAAATTTTTGAACATAAAAAGGCTCAATTTGCGTTAACCAAAATAAAAGGGCTCAATACCCCAAAACACCTAAAGTTCAGTGGTCACATTTGTATTTTACCCTAAAAAAGCTGATATGATAGGAATTATGTGACGTGGCCATGAGTATGTGGATCTAGAGGTTATGTGACGTGGCCATGAGTATGTGGATCTGGAGGGAAATACTCCCTCCTAAACAGACCCACATGTACAAAACACATGTATTCGTTGGAACCTAAATTGTTTCATCTGATTCAATTTGTTTGTGTAAGAAAATTGAAAAAGGAGAAACCCTCACACTTGATCAAATCGATCCAATAATTGAGAGTAACGACCCTAAAGGAGTTCTGTAATACCCGAAAAAAAATATTAAATAATAAAAAATTATTTTGTTTGAAAACATATTAATTGGACTTTGTCTATTATTTTGGGTCAAAATAGTTATTTAATTTGTGTGGGCTAATAATTATTAATAAAAGATGGGTAAATTAATTTAGTACAATCTGGGCCTTAAAATTAATTGGGTTTAATTTAATTAAATGTGGGTAATAATAAATCCTATTATAATTATGAGAAATAATAAGACAATAAATAAAACCTAACCCTCCTCATCTTATGCGAACTGGAAAAAAGAAGAAGAGAGGAACGACACTGTTTCGGAGGAGGAAAAAGGAGCATCAAATTTGTCTTTCTTTATTTTGGTGCGTTTCTGTATATCAATGGGTTTTATGTTTCAAACTTCTTTTAGTTCCTGACTTGGAATTTGAAAGGCATATATGATATATTGGTTTGATCGGATGTATATATGTATGTGGCTATGGCAGACTATATATATTGTATAATATTATAGAACCAATATAGAAGTACATGTGTGTGGCGGTTTTTGGAAGAGAGAGTAATGGAATTGTTATCATATTATATATAAGGAGTGTTCATAAATAAGCCAACTGAAATGTAAACTTGAGGATTATAATAATAATTTTATACATTAATTGGAACTATATTAGTATGTATATGTTGAACCTGAAAAAAAAAACATTCTGAATCATGATCTGCATGTTAACCACCACTAACTCATGATATATATACTTATATCACAGTATTACTTTATTGACTGAATAAAGTTTATTAAATATATATATATAATATCTTTAGATTATTAATTTGTTAAAGTATAATAAAAAGGAAAAAAAATGATTAGAAGATAAATTATAATTTAATTAAGGTTATTTTGTAAAATTGATGTAATTGGAGAATTAATTTCATATTATATAAATTATAATTAGTAAATAACTTATAATTGTATTATTATTACCTTTTTATTAGATCGGACGGAGGGAATTTTAAGAGTTATTTTTGGAATATAAATTTTGGAGTATTAGTAATTGATAAAAGGCGATGAGTAAAGGCATATTAAATAGATTATGAATTACTTTGGAATTATTAGTTTGGATTATTTTTGATTTGAGGTGAAGATGTTTAGGTTGTGAATAACGTTTCGTATTTGATATCGTTGGCAATTGAGGGTAAGATTTTGTTGAGTGTGCTATAAATGGTTTGGAAGTATCAGATACGGATTCCGTACTCTTTCAGCGATACTCTAGTTAAATTTTATTTGTTTGTTTGTTTTCCTTATTTCGAATTCTGTTATGATTTCACAAAATTGTTTCCTGTGAAATAAATATATTAGTTTCATTTTAGAGTTTATACATATGACTCGTATTTGTACTCTTTGAATTAGCTTATCATGTTTAGTACTATTTATTTTGATAATTATAGAGCGGTACATGTTGCTACCTTCTTTTTAAAACCTTGTGACTATAATTTAATTTGGTTCAACATGTACACATAGAACCCTTTTGTTGGTATTATGTCGCATGTGTTGTGACATGGTATTTTTGTTAGAATATACCGTAGGGTATACCTGAACTATAACCACCTGTGGGGGTACCACATGCATGTCGTCTTGGCACGAGAGACATGACACTTTTTGTGGCGGTGTGATTAGTCTACGCCATCTCCGTTTTGGGCTCCGAAGGAAGTGGGCCATTTGGTGTTTGTTGTGGGAGGCGTATGGGTTAACCCTAGTTTTCTGTTCTGCGAATTTGTGATGTTATGCCAAACACACTTATCCGATTTGCATACATTTGGATTCGCGATCCAATGTGTGATTTGCCCGTGTGGCATTATTTTGTTTGCCTATGTGGCATTATTTTGACTTGTCTGTGTGGCATTGTTTTGATGTGCCTGTGTGGCATTATTTTGGTTGCCTATGTGGCATCATTTGACTTGCCTGTGTGGCATTATTTTGACTTGCCTGTGTGGCATTGTTTCGACTTGTCTGTGTGGCAAGATATATTTCTGAGCTCAATCAGTATGAAATAACCCCAGCCATTTGTTTCAGCCTATTATTTCATTGTGTTAATTTTGTTCGTTTTGTTTCAGTTCGTTTCGTCTCCTTTCAATTAATTCGGTTAGTTATTTCAGTTCATTATTTTCTTTACTCTTCTGTTTGTTTCATTAATTCTGTTAGTTCAGTTATATTCTATTCAAATATTTGGGGATTTTATTTTTTTGTCAAAGGCAATATTTTATCTCTATTGATTTCATATTTCAGTTGTATATCTTTTGTATCTTTATATCCGTACTGGGCAATTAGCTCATGTTGTGTTTTTCTTCCGGCAGGTTTGCAGGGGTGATTCAGGACTAGTGTGATGAGAGAGTTGTCTTTGACCATCTAGGTTGTTTCGAATTTTAAGTTTTGATTATTTTGACTCTATTTGGAGAATTTTTTTAGTACGCTATTAATGGATCACCACTGCTAATATTTTGAGGTTATTAGTGCTCTGTTTTCTTATTTTGAGGTTTGTTGTTCTTTGCACGTGACCTCCCTTTCCTTTTCGGGAAGGGGGTGTTACAGAAATGGTATCAAAGCTTAGGTTCTTTCTTGTAGAAAACCTATTTAGGTTTGACCTGTGAGTTGTGGGTAAGTCACTGGGTAGACGTAGGAGTTTGATTTGATTTTATTCTCTGTTTGGTTGGTCTTGATTTTGACCAAGTGTTTTTAGCTCTTTAAGTTGCAGTTGATTGGAGATAATTTGTTAAGATTATTATCGTTATGCGTTGGAGCAATAATATTAATTAAGGATTGCGATTTGATCATTAAGGAGAATAATGTCATATTTTGTTCAGTTAAAAAATGATTATACGATTATGATATGAGCATTCGTATCAGCGAGTTTGATATTGGACAATTATTTGTTAGAGTTATTTCAGGTAATTACAAATTATTATGATTTTGGAATTGAGGATTTTATTTGGGTTAGATTTCTATTTTTGTTAAGTTGTAAATAATTTGAGGTATGTGAATCGATGGGATAATATGATAAAGTGAAAACTATTAAATACAGATGATCTCTTGTAATTTTGAGTTATTGTAAAGATTTGAGGTAATTAGATTAATCTTTTGGAGTAAATGAATTTTACGATTATTTCCTAGTAGAATATTGGAGTTATCTTATATGAAATTTTGAGTGATAGTATGAGGAGATCTTGGAATTTTTTGGGTTAAGATTTGCATTAAGAGAATGATTGATTCATTGAATGATTAGATATATAATAAGTGATGAATTTTTAAGAGATTTTGAAAGCTATAGTTTGCTTATTCAGATAGTAGAATATATGATTTGGAGTTCGGTATGGTGATGAAGAGATCTTTGTAGTAATATATTTTTGGTGTAATATTATTTTAGAACTAATTTGATTCTAGGTTATGATATTTTGAAACTCTTGAGTACTTAGTAAGAGTTGGTGATATAATTTAAGTTGTTTCGCTTATCTGATGCCCTTAGAGTTTTGCATGAATTTATGTTGAATTAAATAAAAATAATTTGTTAAATTTTTGTCATGTGTGGAACATAATCGTTTTACGAATTAAAAATAATTTTAAATATTTTGGGTATTTGAATCGTATCTAGATGAAGAATTTTTTTTTTGTTGATTTTGAATTATGTTCCGAAGAGTACGTTTACAAAGATTAAACTCAAAGATATTAGCGATAGCCGCACCAACGATAGATCATGTGATCTAATTTGATGCAACACGAACAACCTTATTAAGGCTTGACACGGCAGGTGACGAATCTTTTACAAGTGCATTGATAATTACGTGGACCGATGACTTATTCGCGTTGATCGTTACAAATGGCGACACTACGTCGTAACTAAATTTATTTATTTATTTGTAGCTTATTTGAATTCCGAGGACGGAATTATTTTTAAGGGATGAAAGATGTAATAACCTATTTTTTTTAATTAAATATTAATTAATTTTATTGTATACAATTGCATTTAAATTGAAAAAGATAAATGATTTTGTTTCCCTCTTTTCTTCCTTGTTTTGATTGGAAAATTATATTCTTTTAGTAGATAATTAAATAACTGATTAAATTAAAATTGAGGAAGATAATTCCTTTTGTTAAAATCTTATGGTAAAATCATTCAGAGCGGGAAGCTACTTGGAAAATAGAGGAGTCTATTCGAGCGGAGTATTCATATCTTTTGATAATTTGGTGCGTTCCATTCTTTTGATTCCGGGGACATAATTTTTTTAAGGGGTAGGTGATGTAATACCCAAAAAAAATTAAATAATAAAAAATTATTTTATTTGAAAACATATTAATTGGACTTTGTCCATTATTTTGGATCAAAATAGTTATTTAATTTGTGTGGGCTAATAAATATTAATAAAAGATGGGTAAATTAATTTAGTACAATTTGGGCCTTAAAATTAATTGGGTTTAATTTAATTAAATGTGGGTAATAATAAATCCTATTATAATTAGGAGAAATAATAAGACAATAAATAAAACCTAACCCTCCTCATCTTTTGCGAACTGGAAAAAAAAAAAGAAGAAGAGAGGAACGACACTGTTTCGGAGGAGGAAAAAGGAGCATCAGGTTTGTCTTTCTTTATTTTGGTACGTTGGTACGTTTCTGTATATCAATGGGTTTTATGTTTCAAACTTCTTTTAGTTCCTGATTTAGAATTTGAAAGGCATATATGATATATTGGTTTGACCGGATGTATATATGTATGTGGCTATGACAGACTATATATATAGTATAATTTTATAGAACCAATATAGAAGTACATGTGTGTGGCGATTTTTGGAAGAGAGAGTAATGTAATTGTTATCATATTATATATATAAGGAGTGTTCATTGAATAAGCCAACTGAAATGTAAACTTGTGGATTATAATAATAATTTTATACATTAATTTGAACTATATTAATATGTATATGTTGAACCTAAAAAAAACATTCCGAATCATGATATGTATGTTAACCACCACTAACTCATGATATATATACTTATATCACAGTATTACTTTATTGATTGGATAAAGTTTATTATATATATATATATAATATATTTAGATTATTAATTTGTTAAAGTATAATAAAAAGGAAAAAAATGATTAGAAGATAAATTATAATTTAATTAAAGTTATTTTGTAAAATTGATGAAATTGGAGAATTAATTTCATATTATATAAATTATAATTATTAAATAACTTATAATTGTATTATTATTACCTTTTTATTAGATCGGACGGAGGGAATTTTAAGAGTTATTTTTAGAATATAAATTTTGGAGTATTAGTAATTGATAAAAGGCGATGAGTAAAGGCATATTAAATAGATTATGAATTACTTTGGAATTATTAGGTTGGATTGTTTTTAATTTGAGGTGAATATGTTTAGGTTGTGAATAACGTTTCGTATTTGATATCGTTGGCAATTGAGGGTAAGATTTTGTTGAGTGTGCTATAAATGGTTTGGAAGTATCAGGTACGGATTCTGTATTCTTTCAGCGATACTCTTGTTAAATTTGATTTGTTCGTTTGTTTTCCTTATTTCGAATTCTGTTATGATTTCACAAAATTGTTTCCTGTGAAATAAATATATTAGTTTCATTTTAGAGTTGACACATATGACTCGTATTTGTACTCTTTGAATTAGGTTATCATGTTTAGTACTATTTATTTTGATAATTGTAGAGCGGTACATGTTGCTACCTTCTTTTTGAAACCTTGTGACTATAATTTGATTTGGTTCAACATGTACACATAAAACCCTTTAGTTGGTATTATGTCTCATGTGTTGTGATATGGTATTTTTGTTAGAATATACCGTAGGGTATACCTGAGCTATAACCACCTGCGGGGGTACCACAGGCATGTCGTCTTGGCACGAGAGACATGACACTTTCCGTGGCGGTGTGATTAGTCCACGGCATCTCCGTTTTGGGCTCCGGAAGAAGTGGGCCATTTGGTGTTTTGTTGTGGGAGGCGTATGGGTTAACACTAGTTTTCTGTTCTACGAATTTGTGATGTTGTGCCAAACACACTTATTCAATTTGCATACGTTTAGATTCGCGGTCCAATGTGTGATTTGCCCGTGTGGCATTATTTTGACTTGCCTATGTGGCATTGTTTTGATGTACCTGTGTGGCATTATTTTGGTTGCCTATGTGGCATCATTTGACTTGCCTGTGTGGTATTATTTTGACTTGCCTGTGTGGCATTGTTTTGACTTGTCTGTGTGGCAAGATATATTTCTGAGCTCAATCGGTATGAAATAACCCCAACCATTTGTTTCAAGCCTATTATTTCATTGTGTTAGTTTTGTTCGTTTCGTTTCAGTTCGTTTCGTCTCCTTTCAATTAATTGGGTTAGTTATTTCAGTTCATTATTTTCTTTACTCTTCTATTTGTTTCGTTAATTCTGTTGGTTCAGTTATATTCTATTCAAATCTTTGGGGATTTTATTTTTTTCGTCAGAGGCAATATTTTATCTTTATTGATTTCATATTTCAGTTGTATATCTTTTGTATCTTTATATCCGTACTGGGCAATTGGCTCATGCTGTGTTTTTCTTCCGGCAGGTTTGCAGGGCTGATTCAGGACTAGTGTGATGAGAGAGTTGTCTTTGACCATATAGGTTGTTTCAAATTTTAAGTTTTGATTATTTTGACTCTATTTGCAGAATTGTTTTTAGTACGCTATTAATGTATCACCACTGTTAATATTTTGAGGTTATTAGTGCTCTGTTTTCTTATTTTGAGGTTTGTTGTTCTTTGCACGTGACCTCCCTTTCCTTCCCGGGAAGGGGGTGTTACAAGTTCGATCCTTATCTAAAGATGAAATCGATCCTCACTGTTGATAAATCGTGGATTATTTTTGAGTTTTGGTCGATTGAGACTAACGGTCGAAAGGTATGGCCCTTTTATTCCCTCTTCTGGCTTTGATCAATAATTATTGTTATATTGTTGTAGTATCGTCCTTTTTTGATAAACCCTAGGTTAAAGATTCTCTTCCTTTTCAGATTTTTAAAACCCTTATTTATGATAAGCACTACTACATATATATTATAAATATACACCCTATATATATATATATATATATATATATATATATATATATATATATATATATATATATATATATATATATATATATATATACACACACACACATACATACATACCCCCTGTATGCTATGGATGGATAAGTTGTTCTTGTTTTATTCTTTGTATGTTTTGTTTTTCATTATTTTTTATATCTGTGTACAGATGGATAATATTATGCAATTAAATGTAAACTTTGGTAGGAAGTTCATCAATGTTCCTTTTTGTGACTGTGTGGGAGATAATGTTCATCACTTTCCATGCTTGGATCCTGACTATATATGTGAGATCCCAAATTTTATGAAATAAAAGTATTCAATTTTCTTATAATTATTATTTTATTTCGTAAATGGTTAAATTGATAAAAGGTTAAAGTTAAGGGTGATATTTGAAATTTTTTTCAAAGTAAACAAGTTGTTATTCGTTGTGTCGGGAAATATTCGATTGGTCGTGGAATATTCGTTTTCACAGGGAATATTCGTACGATGACATAATCATTGGACCCCACAACGAAAGTATTATCGTATTTAGAAAATGACAGAATTATCTTTTTATAAAAATAACGGCAGAAAGTGTTACCGTTAAAACTGTTGAACTACCCGGTAATCCACCTATATGGTCAAATGATCCTTTGTATTCATTCTTTATTAAATTGTGGAAATGATCTGTCTACGTGGATTACCGCATGGTAGGTGAAAATCCATTTGCAGTTTCGTATATTCTATTATACTCATCTAGGATATCATTTCTTTTGTACTCGTTATGAAATATCGTTTTCTTTGGTATTTTTTTGTTATGAGTTATTATTCACGGGTTACTATTCACTCGGTTATTATTTACTCTAGTATTATTCACTCAGGTATTCAGGGCACTTTTTGTGCCGGTGTACTATTCACGAGTTATTATTCATGGGTTACTATTCACCCAAATTACTATTCACCCGAATATTATTCACTCGGGTATTTGGGGTACTTTTCATACCGGGGTACTATTCACGAAGTACTATTCCCGAAGTACTATTTATAGGTGTAAGACCCCAACTTTTATGAATAAAAATGAATTTCTATAATTATTAATTTTGAATATTATGGAATGAATTTGATATAATGTTATAGTTGTGGGTAATATTTATAAATTTTGCAAAGTACGCAAGTTGTTATATAATATTCGATTGGTCGGGGAATATTCGTTTTAATAGTGAATATTCGTACGACGGCGCAATCATTGGTGGACCCCACAACGAAATTATTGTCGGATTGAGAAAACGACAAAAATATTTTTTATTAAAAATAACGGCGAAAGTTTTACCGTTAATACTGTTGAACTACTCGGTAGTAAAAGTACAGGAATATGCATGGTTGCATAGTAGCACAGGGTATTGATAATTGATACTTACGTGAGAAATCATTTAGTTTTGTTCAATTATTGCTTCAGTAATTGTTGCATAGTATTTCACGTTAATTGATTCAATTATTGTCAATATTTTATTTATTATTAAATCAATAATTGAGATAACAAAGTTATTAATATTATTATTTGTAATATTAACGATGTCTAGAAGTTCTATCAAGGAGAGGTTTGGTCACCTAATTGCGTGCCAATAGGGAGAAATCCTTATTGGAAAGACCTCTCTTTCCTGGGAACGACTTGGTCGATTAATATTGTGAATTGTAATAATGATGATAAATGTTGTTAAATATATTAAGATGATTTTTATGAAGTATTTGTAGTATTCAATCAAGGATTTTTATGAAGTATTATTATTTTTTCATATTCATGAAGAGAACTTCTGTTATTCCATTATTTATTATTCTGTTGGAATAACATGTATACGCGGTCTACCCTATACTTGGTGAAATTCTTCTGTTATTCCATTATTTATTATTCTGCTGGAATAACCTGTCTATGCGAAGTACCGCATACATGGTGAAATTTTGTTGTTATTCCATTCTTTATTATTCTATTAAAATATCATCTCTGTGCGTTTTACGCCGGACCTGATTTCGTCTTTATTATTCTATTGGAATATCCTGTCTGTGCGTTTTACGCCGGACCTGGTTCCGTCTTTATTATTTTGTTGGAATATCCTTTCTGTGCGTTTTACGCCGGACCTGGTTTCGTCTTTATTATTCTGTTGGAATATCCTGTCTGTGCGTTTTACGCCGGACCTGATTCCATCTTTATTATTCTGTTTGAATATCCTGTTTGTGCGTTTTATGTTGGCCTGGTTTCATCTTTATTATTCTGTTGGAACATCCTGTCGGTACGAATTTTGCCTGACCTGGTTCTGTTATTTAGTATTCTGTTGGAATAACCTGTCTATGTGAAGTACCGCATGCATGGTGATTTCTGTTGTTATTCCATTCTTTATTATACTTAGTTGGTTAAAGTTTTGACTTCTATACTCCATGAAATTAGTGGAATATCCTTGATATTTGCGCTTCTTCCAGTATCTTTTCATGAAAATATTCTTCTGAGCATTCTTGAATTTTACTCTACAAAGAAGTATAATGTTGACAATTTGGACGTTATTAGTTCCTGAATAAATTAATTCTTGAACTTGTTTTATTGAATTCTTATATGATTGTCATCATCCTCATGTTTATATTTTTTTTAAAGTCATCTGTGGCCTGTAGTGCATAGATGGACTTGGTATGATTATGACTAGGGATTATTTGGTGTAATCATGACCGTAATGTTACCAATGATGTGGTAAAAGTCCTCATTGGCCCGTAGTGCATTGATGGATAGTTGTTAGCATGATCATGACCATTGATGAATACACGAATATCCTTGGCCCGTAGTGCATGGATAATTTGTGGTTGTGATACTAATGAATATCCTTTGTCGTAGTGCAGGGATGATGTGGATTATTTATTAAGCTGAGTCTCAGCGATAAAAGTGATGAAAAACCTTTTTAAATTATAAAAGATAGTAGATTTTATTCTCTAATTGAGTCTTTTAATGGATTATTTGTTCCACTGTAGTTAAACTTGATGTCTATTGTATTTTATCATTTTAACATTGTTGAAGACTAATGATAATTTATTCTGCATTATCTTAGTCATAATATTTATTACTGGGCTAGTTGAGCTCACCCTTTCTTTCACTGTTCTCTTAAGGAAATGAGAACGTAGCTGGGACTAGTTGGGGAATGGAGTGACGGTCCAGATGATAGTATTAGTACTCCTCATTATTCTGTTAAATAGTGTGACAATAAATGTAACGAGGACTTATTCTGAGAGTGGATATTATCTAGAAAACAGTATTTGTATTAAAACGCACAGCTCTCTTGTTGTATATTAAAGATTGTATTTGTATTCTGTACCATGTATTTGGCGACTCAGGATAGGTGATGTATACCTATTTTGGGGGCGTCACAGTTGGTATCAAAGCTTAGGGATATGATCCCTGGCTGAGATGTGAGACAAGAACTAGGAGGGGAGAGACGGGGAATTCCTTCACTAGTATGACCTACCTAAGTTTATTTGGCATTTAATTGGTCGGTCAGAGTATAGGGATAATATATTGCATGTCAATTAACCTTTGTTTTGTGGCGGTATTTGAAAATGACATCCGAGAATGTTGAGATTAGCAATGGAGCACAGGAGACCGTTGAGTCTCCACAGATCAATAATCAGGATAATGTGCATCAGGAAGGCGACAATCCACGGGCAAACAACAACACTAACGAGATGATGAACGATGGAATGTTCAGAGGCTTTATGCAATTCATGCAACATCAGGCAAGAACGGCTCCTGTACAAAATGCAGGTGGAAACACTGGCAACTCTCGGATGGTCACCGCTAAGCAGTTTAAGGAACTGGGACCACCGGAGTTTTTGGGAGAGCCAAAACCACGTAAGGCAGAGACAAGGATAAAACAAATCTGCAAGATATTTGATGTCTTGGCATGCTCCGAGGAGCAAAAGTTTCCCTTTTCCACCTTCATGTTGCGTGCAGAGGCAGATTACTGGTGGGAATCTGTAAAACGTACTCAACCTGCCGCACTGAAGATGACTTGGGAGAAGTTTCAAGAATTATTCAACGACAAGTACTTTCCCGAAAGTATTCGTCACATGAAAGAGGTAGAGTTCATCAAGCTGGAGCAAAACAACATGACCGTGTCGCGGTACGAAGCCAAGTTTGTCGAGTTATCCCGGTTTGCATCCCATTTGGTTGATAATGAGGAGAGAATGACGTGAATGTTTCTAAGAGGTTTGAAACCTGAGATACATCAATATCTTATCTCTCATAAACTGTGTTTGTATTCAGATGTTGTTAATAGGGCTCAGTTATTGGAGCGCGATAATGAGTCAACCTAATCAAAAGAGAGCAGTCAACAAAATGATAATACTAGTGAGATCAGTCATCGAAGCGGTGACAACAAGCGTGGAGGGAATCAACAGGCCAGAAATGGTAACCACTTCAGTGGTAATCAGGGCTAAAACAATAAGAATGGACATTTTAAGAAGAGGAGATTCAACAATGATGGAAAGACATCAGCACCAGCACCCGTTGTTAAGGAAGGAGAACGACCACCTATCATATGCTTCAAATACGGAGGGGAGGGATATATTAGTCAAAACTGCGCGATGCCGTCCAAAGCATGTTATAATTATCGGAGAGAAGGTCACCTAGCCCGATTTTTTCGTCCACCGAAGACAAGTTCAGCCAGGTTGGAGGCACCAAAAGCCGTCCCAAAAAAGTTAAAGCCGATAGTGCAAGGGAGAGAGTTTGTTATGACCTCCCAGAAAGCAAGGAACCCGAATGAGGTCATCACGGGTAAGCTTATCATAAACTCTAACGAAGTCTATACTTTATTTGATACCGGTTCTACCCATTCTTTTATTTCTCCTACTTGCACTCATCGATTAAATTTGACTCCGGAGAAATTAGACTTTGACTTATCTGTGGAAACTCTGTTGGGAGAAACCTTCATTACATCCACGGTTTATAAGTCTTATTTGGTTCAAATCGGTACCCTCGTATTACCTGTCGATCTTATTTCATTGAAAATACTTGCATTTGACGTAATTCTAGGGATTGATTGGTTAACCACTCATCATGTAAAAATTAATTATTTTTGTAAGGTTGTTAGCTTTCATATTCCTAACCAACCTATTATGCGAATTCAAGCAACCAAACCATTAAAATCAATCATTGTCATCTCAAGCCATAAAGCTATTCGCTTATTGAAAAATGGATGTTAAGCTTTCTTAGCTCATGCCACGGATCTAAACAAAAATACGTCAGTTTTGAATGATATTTCTATTGTTAATGAATTCCCTGATGTATTCCCTGAAGAACTTCCTAGCCTACCCCCGGAGCAATAAATTGAATTTTGTATTGACCTTAAACCCGGTACAAAACCCATTTCCAAAGCCCCATATCGAATGTCTCCTATTTAACTTCAGGAGTTAAAGACCCAACTGCAGAAATTATTAGACATTGGCTTTATTCATCCTAGTACTTCTCCTTGGGGTGCTCCTGTTCTATTCTGGAAAAAGAAAGATGGGAGTATGCGACTTTGTATTGATTATCGGGAGTTGAATCATGTCACCATCAAAAATAGGTACCCATTGCCACGTATTGATGACCTGTTTGAATAGTTGCAAGGCACCAAATTCTTTTCAAAGATTGATCTTCGTTCCAGATATCACCAATTGAAGATTAGAACTAATGACATTCCAAACACGGCTTTCAGAACTCGGTACGGGCATTATGAATTCCTAGTCATGTCTTTTGGATTGACTAATGCTCCTACTCCCTTCATGGATATGATGAACCGAGTATTCAAGGAATATTTGGATCACTTTGTGGTCGTCTTTATTGATGACATCCTTATTTATTCCAAAAGTCTTGAAGATCATGAGAAACACTTGAGGCTGATACTTCAAAAGCTTCGTGAATATAAGCTTTATGCCAAGTTGAAGAAATGTGAGTTCTGGCATGAGGAAGTAGCATTCCTTGGGCACGTGGTATCAAGTCATGGAATATATGTTGACCCGACAAAGATTGAAGCTATTCAAAGCTGGGAACTACCTAAATCAGTGAACGAATTACGTAGCTTTCTTGGCTTAGCTGGTTATTATCGGAGATTCGTAGAAGGGGTTTCTCGAATCGCTACTCCCTTAACTCAACTGACTTGAAAAGATACAAAATTCAGTTAGAACGAGGAATGTGAGAAGAGTTTTCAAGAACTCAATAGAAGACTCATTTCAGCACCTGTTCTGACAATACCATCTGGCTTGGAGGGATTTGTCATCTACAGTGATGCTTCAGGCAAAGGGTTAGGATGTGTTCTCATGCAACATGGGAAAGTCATAGCCTATGCCTCTCGATAACTCAAAGAATATAAGAGGAATTATCCTACTCATGATCTAGAGTTGGCAGCTGTTGTCTTCGCACTTAAAATTTGGAGGCATTACTTGTATGGGGAGAAAGTAGAGATCTTTACAGATCATAAAAGCCTCAAATATTTCTTCACTCAAAAGAAACTCAATATGCGACAACGACGTTGGCTTGAACTATTGAAAGATTATAATTATACCATCCAATACCATCCTAGAAAAGCAAACGTGGTAGCTGACGCATTGAGTAGAAGATCATATGCGGGTACGAGTGCGATATTGTCAATGCAAAGGCCCATTTTGTATGACTTGCAAAGGATGGAGATAGAGATAAAGACTCCAGGGACCCACGTAATGATGGCGAACATATGAGTAGAACCGACTTTAATCAATAAAGTTAAAGCTGCTCAAGTTACAGACCTGGAGCTGATGCATATGAGGAAGAAAGTACAAGAAGGTGCTATGCCAGAAGCAAGAATCGATGAAGAAGGAATACTTCGAGTCAACTCCAGACTTTGTGTTCCTAACGACCCGAATTTAAAGTATAAAATCATGATGGATGCGCACAACACACCGTTTGAAATCCATCTTGGGAGTACCAAAATGTATCATGATCTTTGACATACATTTTGGTTGGGAAATATGAAGAGAGAGAGATATCGTTGTTTATCTCAAGGTGTCTAACTTGTCAACGAGTCAAGGTGGAACATCAGGTACCAAAAGGTCCATTACAACCACTTGAAATTCCAGAATGGAAGTGGGAACACATTACCATGGATTTCGTTACTGGTATTCCCAAGGTTTCTCAAGGCATAGATGCAATTTGGGTCATTGTTGATAGATTGACCAAGTCTTCTCATTTCTTACCTATATGAGAAACTTATACACTTGAACGTCTTGCTCGTATGTACATAAACGAGGTTGTAAGATTGCATGGTATGCCAGTATCCATAGTTTCTGATCGGGACCCAAGATTCACTTCACGATTTTGGGTTAGTTTTCAAAAAGCTATGGGCAGAGATTTATAATTTAGTTTGGCATATCATCCTTAGACGGACGGACAATCATAGAGGACTATTCAAACTCTTGAAGATTTATTAAGACTCTGTGTCCTTGGCTTCAAGGGAAGTTGGGACAAGTTCTTACCATTGGTGGAGTTTTCTTACAACAACAGTTATCAAGCAAGTATTCACATGGCTCCATTTGAGGCGTTGTATGGAAGAAAGTGTCGTTCTCTAGTATGCTGGGATGAGGTGGGTGAAACAACGATGTTGGGACCAGAATTGGTACGTATGACTACGAAAAAGATTCAAATGATCTGACAACGTATTAAAACCTCACAAGACCGACAAAAGAGTTATGCTGATCTTCATTGAAAGGACGTGGAATTCAATATTGGAGATCATGTGTTGTTACGTGTTGCTCCATGGAAAGGAGTTACGAGATTTTGAAAAAGAGGAAAGCTCAATCCCCGATTCATTGGTCCATTTTTAATTCTCAATAGAGTAGGGACTGTAGCCTATAGACTCGCTTTACCGTTAAATATGTCTCATGTTCATAACGTTTTTCACATATCCATGTTGCGTAAATATGTGGAAGACCCGAACCACATTATTGAGTTAGAACCGGACAAAATAGTGGAAGATTTAACGTATGAAGAGGTTCATGTTCAAATATTGGATAAGAAGGAACATATTCTACTCTCCAAGGTTATACCTCAAGTCAAAGTTTTATGGAGGATCCACGATGTAGAGGAAATGAGACCTGGGAGTTAGAATCTGAAATGAAATCAAGGTATCCTTACCTCTTCGACATACCAGGTACGTACCCTAATTTCGAGGGCAAAATTTCATAAGAAGGGGAGATTGTAAGACCCCAACTTTTATGAATAAAAATGAATTTTCTATAATTATTATTTTTGAATATTATGGAATGAATTTGATATAATGTTATAGTAGTGGGTAATATTTATAAATTTTGCAAAGTACGCAAGTTGTTATATAATATTCGATTGGTCGGAGAATATTCGTTTTAACAGTGAATATTCGTACGATGGCGCAATCATTGGTGGACCCCACAACGGAGTTATTGTCGGATTAAGAAAACGATAAAAATATTTTTTATTGAAAATAACGGCTGAAGTTTTACCGTTAATACTGTTGAACTACTCGGTAGTAAAAGTACAGGAATATGCATGGTTGCATAGTAGCACATGATATTGATTATTGATACTTACGAGAGAAATCATTTAGTTTTGTTCAATTATTGCTTCAGTAATTATTTCATAGTATTTCACGTTAATTGATTCAATTATTTTCAATATTTTATTTATTATTAAATCAATAATTGAGATAACAAAGTTATTAATATTATTATTTGTAATATTAACGATGTCTAAAAGTTCTGTCAAGGAGAGGTTTGGTCACGTAATTGCGTGCCAATAGGGAGAAATCCTTATTGAAAAGCCCCCTCTTTCCTGGGAACGACCTGGTCGATTAATATTGTGAATTATAATAATGATGATAAATGTTGTTAAATATATTAAGAGGATTTTTATGAAGTATTTGATGTTATTATAAGGACCCCCATTTACCCATTTTTCAAAATAATCGGTAGAAATTTATTCTTTATAATAAAGGTGGAGCCCACATGTGGGGGCCACGTGTAGAAGGAAGATGTCTTTGATGGAATTTGCAGGCACGGGTGAGAAATGGGGGGAGTGGAAGATTACTTTTCAAAAAGGGAATTAATATTATATATATATATATGTATATAACATGTGTTTATATATATATATGTTATTTTTTTTGTTTTTTTGTTGATTGAATGAAGTTGTCAAGCGTCCGTGCTTATTAGTAGGTAGTCTGTGAAATTTTTATGTTGCGTCCGTGATAAATTCCTAACAGTGGCCCTTCAATTCTCCTATAAATAGGATGCTTAGTTAGAATTGAAATCACACCAGAAATTCAAAGAAATTCTCTTCTATAATCTTGAGCGTATTTCTTTAGAGTTTTAAGAAGCTTTGAACGTAGTGCAAGTTTCTTCAAGAATATCCTCGCCCTACCAGTCGGAATACTCTTCTTTTACGGTAAGGGGTATTATTATTTTTTCATATTCATGAAGAGAACTTCTGTTATTCCATTCATTATTATTCTGTTGTAATAACATGTATACGCGGTCTACCCTATACTTGGTGAAATTCTTTTGTTATTCCATTATTTATTATTCTGCTGGAATAACATGTCTATGCGAAGTACCGCATACATGGTGAAATTTTGTTGTTATTCCATTCTTTATTATTCCATTGGAATATCTTGTCTGTGCGTTTTACGCTGGACCTGATTCCGTCTTTATTATTCTGTTGGAATATCCTGTCTGTGCATTTTACGCCGGACCTGGTTCCGTCTTTATTATTCTGTTGGAATATCCTGTCTGTGCATTTTATGCCGGACCTAGTTTCGTCTTTATTATTTTGTTGGAATATCCTACCTGTGCGTTTTACACCGGACCTGGTTTTGTCTTTATTATTCTATTGGAATATCCTGTCTGTGCGTTTTACACCGGGCCTGGTTTCGTCTTTATTATTCTGTAGGAACATCCTGTCTGTGCAAATTTTGCTTGACCTGGTTCTGTTATTTAGTATTCTGTTAGAATAACCTGTCTATCCGAAGTACCACATGCATGGTGATTTCTGTTGTTATTCTATTCTTTATTATACTCAGTTGGTTAAAGTTTTGACTTCTATACTCCATGAAATTAGTGGAATATCCTTGATATTTGCGCTTCATCCAGTATATTTTCATGAAAATATTCTTCTGAGCATTCTTGAATTTTACTCTACAAAGAAGTATCATGTTGACAATTTGGACGTTATTAGTTCATGAATAAATTAATTCTTGAACTTGTTTTACTGAATTCTTATATCATTGTCATCATCCTCATATTTATGTTTTTTAAAGTAATCTGTGGCCTGTAGTGCATAGATGGACTTGGTATGATTATGACCAGGGATTATTCGGTGTAATCATGACCGTAATGTTACAAATGATGCGGTAAAAGTCCTCATTGGCCTGTAGTGCATTGATGGATAGTTGTTGGCATGATCATGACCATTGATGAATACACGAATATCCTTGGCCCGTATTGCATGGATAATTTGTGGTTGTGATACTAATGAATATCATTTGTCGTAGTGCAGAGATGATGTGGATTATTTATTAAGCTGAGTCCCAGCGATAAAAGTGATGAAAAACCTTTTTAAATCATAAAAGATAGTAGATTTTATTCTCTACTTGACTCTTTTAATGGATTGCATGTTCCGCTGCAGTTAAACTTGATGTCTATTGTATTTTATCAGTTTAACATTGTTGAAAACTAATGATAATTTATTCTGCATTATCTTAGTCATAATATTTCTTACTGGGCTAGTTGAACTCACCCTTTTTTTCACTTTTCTCTTAAGGAAATGAGAACGTAGCCAGGACTAGTCGGGGAACGGAGTGACGGTCCAGATGATAGTATTAGTAGTCCTCACTATTCTGTTAAATAGTGGGATAATAAATGTAATGAGGACTTATTCTGAGAGTGGATATTGTCTAGAAGACAGTATTTTTATTAAAACTCACAGTTCTCTTATTGTATATTAAAGATTATATTTGTATTCTGTACCATGTATTTGGTGACTCAGAATAGGTGATGTATACCTATTTTGGGGGCGTCACAATAGGGTACTATTTACCTAAAAAATATATTTCTTTTCTGTCCAAATTATTTTTGGTATATGAATATTATTCTTGAATTTTACTCTACAAAGCAGTATTATGTTGACAATTTGGATATTTTTAAACTCTGGATAAATTTAAAGTCTTTAATATTTGTCTTTGATTTCGTTTGATTAATGCTTATATCATTGCCATCATCATCATGCTTATATTATGATGAAAGTCATCTTTGGCTTACGTGCAAAGATGGACTGTTGATTATTGGTTTTATAGTTGTATATCTTTGGCTTACGTGCAAAGATGGACGGTTGATTATTAGTTTTACAGTTGTATATCTCTGGCTTACGTGCAAAGATGGACTGTTGATTATTGGTTTTACAGTTGTATATATTTGGCTTACGTGCAAAGATGAACTGTTGATTATTTATTTTACAGTCGTATATCTTTGACTTACGTGCAAAGATGGACTGTTGATTATTGGTTTTACAGTTGTATATCTTTGGCTTACGTGCAAAGATGAACTATTGATTGATGAGTATCTTTGGCTTATGTGCATAAATGAACTGTTTATTGGTATGATTATGACTAGCGATCATTCGGTGTAATCATGACTCGTAATGTTATAGATGATGTGGTAAAAGTACTCATTGGCCTGTAGTGCATTGATGGACAGTTATTGGTATGATTATAATCAGAGATTATTCGGTATAATCATGACCATTGATGATTACATGAATATCCTTGGCCGTAGTGCAGGGAAGATTCGATGATGTGGATTATTTATTAAGCTGAGTCTTAGTGATAAAATATTGATTATACACTTTTAATTCGTAAAAGATAGTAGATATCATGCTCTACTTGACTCTTCTAAAATACAGGTTGTATGTAAAGGCCTGTAGTGCAAAGATGAATTGTTAATGAATATCTTTGGCCGTAGTGCAAAGATGAATTTATTAGTATGATTATGAGCAGAAATTGTGATTTGGTATAACCATGAATTTTGATGTTTCAGGTGAATATAGGTGATAAAAATTATCTTCGTCCTGGGTGTGAAGAGGAATTTAGAATCACAATTATGATTATGAGTTATTCATATGATTGTGGACAGGAATTGTTGATTGATGTTACAGGGATAAAACATTATTGGTGGACTTTTAACATGGAGAAGATAATAGATCTGATGGTCTATTTGACTTTTCTAATGGATTGCTCGTTCCGCTGCAACTATGGTTGAAAAGTTTTATCATCTACCATATGTTCTAAATCTCTGATTTATTACCGATGAAGGCTATTGATGATGTACATTATCTTTAATCAAGATATTCTTTACTGGGCAAGTTGTGCTCACCCTTTTTGCTTCACAATTCCTTTCAGGTAATAAGAGTGTAGCTGGGTCGAACGGGGATAACAGGAGAATAGAACGGTGGTCTATAGCTATTGAGGTTCTCCCTAAATAGTATGGAAATAATTTTATTGAGAACTTTAGTTAAGTGTGTCGTATTGTATACGTCATTTGATATTTAATTTTGGTGAACCGAATTGGGTGAGGTGAACCTAACTTTGAAAGGGTGTTTTGCCACTATCATACAACATGTCTAATGACATACAAGCTTGTGTTATCATAAGACAGGGTTGTGCACATCCACTTGCTGAGTATATCTATGAGCACCACCTATATGATCTTGGAGTTTGGTTGAAATATAATTTCAATTGCAGACAGTGGAGATAAGTATATGTCAAGAGAAGACTCACCATTGGAGAGAACATGATAGTAATCTTCTTGTTTTTCTTTGGGGTCAATTGGGTCAACCAAGGATAATTCTGTGGAAATATGATATCTATCATAACCAAGACGCATAGCCTCCCATGTACGAAGGTTTCCTTGAGCACTTCCCAAAGATTTTAATTTCTAAAATAATTTTTGATTGTACTTTTATGTAAAGTACCTTTGTAAGGTTGTGGTCGAGACACCATGAGAGTTACATACATTTTTATTAAAACTCACAGTTTAACTGTGGTCGTATTCTGCACGACAGCTCAACAGTTGTATAAATGAAGTTTGTATTTGATTTTATAGTATGATATCTGGCGACTCAGAATGGGTCGTGTGGACCTATTTTGGGGACGTCACAATATATGTATGGGTGAAATAGATGACTTAGCTATTCAACTTATTTATCATCGTAAGTCATCTGTTTACTTTAAAACTGATGGAGTAGAACTTAAAAATGGTGTTAGACTTGTTTATGATGATGCTAGTATAAGAGACATGGTTAGTGTTTGCTTGCCAATTAGTGTCATTGATCTCTATGTAGACCATGTATTACCATATAATACTGACCAAACCTCCATATTGGATGAACAAACTAGTATTAATGTGGTTGAAATTGTGGATGAAATTGATGAAACTGTGGTTGCTAATGTTATTGCTAATGTGGTTGAAAATGTGGGTGATAATGTCGTTGAAAATGTTGCTGAAAATGAAGTTGGGGAGAGTGAGGGTGAGGGTGAGGCTGATAATGAAGATGATAAAGAGGGAGATATCGTGGGCGACAATGTGGATAGTGAGGCTGGGGATAATGTGAGTGAACGAAAAAGGACTAAAAAACAAAGAATGTAAAAAAGAGTGTTAAAAGGAAATCCAAAAGGGGTACTGTTGAGGAATGTGCTGAGACAGATGATAACTCTAATAGTGATGTTGATGCAGACTGCAGTGATAAAGAATTAGTAGAAGCTAGGAGGAGATGTAGGGAATAGAAGAGGGAGATGAAAAAGAACACAGAGTTAAAGGATGTAGGATATAATGAGGGAGATGAGGCAGGAAATGATGGAGAGGAAGGAGAAAATCAGCAAGATGAAGGAAATGATGGAAATGAAGAGGGTGAGGATGTGCCTGTAAATGAGGAAGAAAATGTGTGAGGACATGAGCCAAAGATGAATCAAATAGTGGTAAAACATGCTAGGAAAGATGGTGAGGGCAATAAAAATTATGATGAGGACAATGAATATAAGAATAGCGATTCAAATGATACATCATGGCAAAGTGAATATGAGAACAGTGATCATCTCAGGTCTCTTTCTGAAACTAGTGAAGAAGATGAGGATGCTTGCTATGTAGAACATCCCCCTAGTAAAGCAAAAAAAATATAGTTGAGATATACAATAGTAAGATAAAAAAGAAGTTAATAAAGTTTAAGGAGTACATGATATTTGGCAGCATAAAGGAGTTTAAAGATGCCATTAGAGACTAATCTATTGTAAATGGGAAGAAATTAGGGTATTCAGTCAATAATTCCAAGAGATGCCAAATTAGGTGTGAGAAATGATGTCCATGGAGGTTATGGGCTAGTTACATACAAGAGACTGAAACATGGCAGGTGAAATCTCTCTTAGACATTCACAATTACACCAGAGTCTTTAAAAATAAGTTGGCTACAGTCAAGTCCTTGGCTGATTACTATGGGGATAGGATTAGGAGGAATCCTAGTTGGAAATTAAGGGAAATTCAAGAAGAGATAAAGTTAAAATTGGATTTGGATGTTACAGAGGTGAAGTGCATGAGGATTAAGCAGTTAGCATTACAGGGATTTTAGTAGGTTATAAAGGATCATTATGAAAGGGTATGAGACTTTGGGGCTAAAATAGTTAAGAGTAATAAGAATAACATAGTTGACATAAAAACAAAAAGATTGAATGTTGATGATGTGCCAAGATTTAAGAGATTTTATGTATGCTATGATTCCTTGAAAAAGGCTTGGAAAGGTGGATGTAGACCTGTTATTAGCTTGGATGACTGCTTTTTGAAAACAGTATGTGGTGGACAACTATTATCTGCAGTGGGAAGGGGATGGAAACAATCAAATGTTTCCTATAGCTATGGGGGTGGTTGAGAGTGAGAATTATGAAAACTGGAGTTGGGTCATAGAGTTGTTGGTGGCTGATCTCGATTTGGGAGATGGCTATGGGTTGACTCTAATATGTGACCAACAAAAGGTTAGGATCTTTGTTCATATACTAGGCTTTAATATATGAATCTAATTTTTTGTGTAGCTGTTGACATTTGTGAAATAACTTATGTGTATTGCAGGGACTGAAATGAGCTATTCAGGACCATCTTCGTCACAGTGAGCATAGAAACTGTGCAAGGCACACCTATGTAAATTGGAGAAAGAAATATCCCTCATAAACTCTAAAAGGAGCATTTTAGGAGGCATCCATTGCTACATACCCTGTAGCTTTTAAAAGGGCAATGAGGGAGGTAAATCGGTGAGAGTAGTATGAACACAAGTCAATCATGTTTGATGATAAAATATATACTTTGTAACAATCTTATTCATTTATTAATAAAAAGTATTAATTTATTAAAGGCTTTTAATTATATATCTAAATGATGCTGCTTTATAATATGTGATAAACCCATAGTTTTAAGCAATGTTTTTAGAATCATGATGAGATCATGCTAATGAGATCTAAATTCTTAGATAGCTTAAAAACTAAAATGTTCCCAATCGATGGATTACTAAAAAGGGGATTAGTGAATCCGAATAGATTGGTAAATATGTTACTTGCTCATTGGATGAGGATGATTGATCTCATGATCATTTGTGTGGAGACACTAAAGCAAGTATGTAGGTGCTTTTTGGAGAATAAGTTCACTGAACGTGGCTCGCTTAGAATACCTAATGGAGTTTTACTTGCTTGTCAATAGGAATTCTTGTAGTGATAGTAGTACAAGTGATCCTTGGACTTGAGATCATCATAGTATCTTGTGTATGATGATTTATACTTTGACTTATTCCTTAAGACCCTTAGGGTATATCAAAGGGATAGCTTAGGTATAATAAGTTGTACATAAAGATAATGTATAATCAATAAAGGATCTACCACTTCTAATAAAAGAAGAGAAATGTCCTATGTGATTCGATAAATGACAACCCAGTAGTCCTTAGCCAAGGTAGAATGAAATTAGAAAGGAGTTTCTAATTTGTATTATTTGGAGTTGTGCATTTAAGAGTTGAAATACATATAATTAAATAAAATAAGACTTGACATTAATTCCATGCCTTATATTTAATTGGGACATTGTATGGTGGAAGGATTGAATTGTACGGTAACTATTTACTCAAAGGTTCTTTTATGATTAATGTTAAAATCTATATTATCTAGAAAGTAGTTAATCGCTAAGAAAGTTTATCCCTATTTTAGAATAAATATTAATTATATAAATAAATTAATAGTTTAATTTATTTATTTAAATAAGATTAGAATTCTTCTAATTGATTTATTCACAACCGGTTTAATATGGAGAACCTAAAGGGTCACACCATAAAAGGAAGAATAATTATTTAAGAAGTTAATGACATAATCGTAATAATAAGTTAATGATATTTAATTTAATCTATAATGATAGAATAAATTAAATAGCTTAATATTTATTATTTAATATTTTAGAAATATTAAATATAAATTAATAGGAGGAGTCTTATTATTATTACTATTATTATTATGTAATTCCTAAAGGAGTTTGAGAATTAATTAATAAAAGTACTCTCATATATTCCTAATAAGACTAGGAGATTAAATTAATTAAAAGCGTTTAATTAATTATATTTAATAAGATTAGGAAGCTTAATTAATTAATTAAATAACAACCTATTTTCTAATTAGATTAGAAAAGTTAACTGATATTTTTATAAAAGGAGTCTTATATCCGATATCAATATACGTGATTCCAATTATTGGAGAGTACACTTTTTTTCTATATAGATAAAAAACTAGGGTTTAGCCAACTACCCTTCTTCTTGAATATTTCTTCTTCCTTGGTGGATCACCTCTAGAGGCTAAACATTTAGGTGGCTAACATTGATCAAATGAAGGATCCAAACCCGGTAGATTCAAGTTGAACACGAAAAGGATTGGAGGTGAACTTGTACTTGAGAAATCTCGAATTTTCAAGGGTATAATTCTTGTTCTTTATCTTTTCGTTTAATTAATAATTATGCGTAAAGGATGATCTGGATATATGGTTTGTAAAATTTTTAAACTCTAATTTTCCATGCTTTCGCTTATTTTGTGCAATTTGATTGCGTTCCTGAATATTACAAACCTAACAGTGGCATCATAGCCAAACCATTATGCAAATTATTAATTGTTCAAATTCGATATGTATGTCGATATGTGTTTAGAACAATTTAATTGGGCATAATTTATTGTATAAATTATTATTTTATGAAAGAAAATAAAATTTAATTCGCGATGCCTGTTTTAAATTTCGTGGTTCATTGATTTATTTTTTTACAAAAAGCTAACAGGATTACTTCGTTTAATTTAATAGTATACATATACTACGGTAATTTGTTTATATGATTACAATAGCGTGTATTTCGGAACGGGTTATATATATATATATATATATATATATATATATATATATATATAATATTCTCTATAATTTTATAATTAAAATAAAGAGTTTATTATAATTTTAAAATTGGATTTTATGCTAACTAATTAGAGTTAGAATTGGATTCCATGATAACTAATTAGAGTTGAAATTGGATTTCATGTTTCCTAAAATAAAGGAGTTTATTTGTGAATAGGAAAGTGAATTCATGTTTCCTTAAATAAAGGAGTTTATTTGGATATAGAATAAGATTTCACATTATTCAAAATAAATGAGTTTATTTGTGAATAGGGAAGAAAATCCGTGTTTTCTTAAATAAAAGAGTTTATTTAGATATGTAATAAGATTTCATATTATCCAAAATAAAAGAGTTTATTTGACTTAGAATTGGTTTCCATAATTAATTAAAATAAATGAGTTTCTTTTGATTAAAATAAAATAGTTTATTTTATTCAAAATTAGATAAATTAAAATAAAAGAGGTTTATTTTGATTTAAATTTGGAATAAAATAAAGGAGTTTATTTTGATTCAAAATTAGATTTTATGTTAACTAAATTTGCTCATTAAATCGATATCAATATATATATTGAATGTTTATTATTCGTGAGATGAATGTTATTTATTGATGCATATGATGATGTGCATAATAATAAATGGGATTGATTATGGACTATTGACCAATGTGATTAGATTTTATTTTAGTTAGATGCGTGAATGTATGGGTTTTATTAAATGGGGTATGCGTACTTCGTCTTCTCTAATTTTTTAATGTAAATTCTATCTCCCTCCTATGTACTTCCCATTGACTGTTAATCAAGGTTTCTATTTATTTTAAATAATTTTGTAATAGAAATAGTTAGAATTAATTTTGAAGAATTAGAGATTATTGCCTTGTTTTGGATTTAACAAAATGGACTCTAACTCATGCAAGTATACACGGGTCAACAAGTAGTACAAAGTAAGAAAGTATCGATCCCACGGAGAAGGGTGATAAATTTAAATTATCATGCAACAACCTAATCACTATTTCTGTATGCTCAAACTATCAATCAAATAATAAATTGATATCTAAATTAATTAATAACATAAAAATAATAATTACTAAAAGAAGGTAATCAAATTGGAGAAATATGGGATTCTAATATCATTTAATGTTTCATCTAAAATGAAAACCTCATGTTTTGTTTAATTATTTATTATGGAAAGCTAGTCAAGAGCATAAAAGTGGAATATAACCATCTTTCAATGAACTATATCCAATTTACACAAAATCCACAATTGATAGAATTCATATAAGCATCATAATTACCAAACTCACTATATGTCTATGTGAATTTACAGCAATAATGATTTTAAGTACAAGTTATTTAAATAACTACACATGGTAAACTGGTATATGCCTATCCGGGTCACGAATCACAAAACATAATACAAATAAGCCTTATGAACATATGTCATCATGGTCTAATCTATACTTATATTTCATTTTCCAAATTCATACAAGCAATTAGTGTGAATGGTGATCAAGCATTCAAGCATTTAGCACAACCATAATGGACAATCCACTGATAAATATATAACATCACAATCAGGCATATATGTTTAGACTACACATCAAAATCCATTAGAATCCCATAATGAAATTTAGTTCATTTCTGAACCAACAACCATTATGGGATTAAAGCAAACCATTAAAATGAACAATGTAAACAAGAGATTAAAGAGAATTGAGAGATCAAATCTGTAACTCCTGCTGCAAAGTCTGTTTCCAGGCTTGTTCAAATCAACATTTGTCTCCAAAAAAATGAAAACTAATCTTATTAAGCAATCTAAATAAAGAGAGGAGCTTAAAGTAGTAATCTAAATGCTCAAAACCTCTCTATAGTAAACTAAACTTAAGAACAATAGTGAAAACTCAAAAATCATGTCTCTGGTAACCAACCATATCGTCTCAAATAACAAACACATTCAATATTCAAATTATAAAAAGTTAGTAGTTTAAGCTGAATATGATCGTCACGACCGCGCGGTATTATACTGCGGTTTCGGCGCGGACATGCTGTAGGATTTTGTGTCGAGTGCATGGCGCGGGCGCGCCATGTTCCTTTGTTGCTGAGACGCGTCCGCGCGACTGCTTGATCTGCCTCTGTATTTCCTTTGGCGTGGGCGCGCCATGTTTAGCTTCATTGGCAGCGCGGCCGCGCTGCTGCTGTTTCATATTTGCTATATTTGCTGCTACTTTCTGCTTCTTTCTTAGTCTTCATTTCTTCTCTTCTTCAGTTCACCATTTCATTAATCCTCTAAGTTTTCCCCTCATTTGTTGTAGTCCAGCTACTCTTTATTCTAGCTCATGTCCACCGTGCCATGTTAATGCTATCTCCATGCCATTCTATGCCATTAGTTGCTAAAGGAGTTCCAGCTATACATACTGCAAAATAAACACAAAAAGCAAATAAAACATAGTAAAACTAATTAAGTTGAGCATAATTCTAGTGAGTTGATAACCAATAAGGAGGTATAAAACCTATTTATCAAATACCCTCAAACTTAAATTATTGCTTGCCCTTAAGCAATACATACAAAAATAAAATAAACAATGCAATTACATGCTATGCAAACTACATTATGATGCAAGTGAGTCCCAAGATTTCCAGCCAAACTAGAATTCCAATCAAGTATGCCTCAGAGAATTATCCAGATTAAAGAATAAAGTATCAACCAAGCTACACACATAACATCATACAATTAAATAATCCAAACTCACTAAAAGATGCTCTGTGTGTGTGTGATGTGTTCAATATATAAGCTTGACAGAGGCAAAGACTACACATGTTATACTGCTTAAAAAAGAAAACTAAAGTCTAAATTAGGAATTATGCATATTAATGAAACAACAACTATTCCAACACATCAATATAAATTAAGGTTCAACAATAGGTTTATTCTGCTTTATTCTTACTCACGAGGGCGATTTTTGCACTTTTCCGCGGTGTTTATTTTATTTTTATTTTTTTTCTTTTTCCCATGACTGTGCAATGCCTTATTCCATTAGGCTAACAGTGCTACCCCTTAGCGAACTTTCAACCAACGACTCCCAAACCATAAAAGACCTTAGGGCGCTAGGTGTAAAGAAAATCTCCTCGGCGTACTTGCTCAAGTAACAAAGACCCCGAAACAAGACTAGTCACGGTATTTTTTCATATTTTTCTCTTTTTCTTTTATTTTCTTTTTTTTTATATAGCAAGCATACCCATGTGTTCCCAAAGTTTGAATATCCGTGTTTTTATAGTCTATGTCCACTTTCTACGCAATTCTATCTTTATAAACAAAATTTTCTACTCAGCAAGCAAACAAGTTATTCTTATACCACCAAGCAGATATGAACACCTATGTGCTACCCGATAGCATATAAATAACAAGCATGAATCAAATCATTTAAGACATTATAACTAAGCTCATGTTATCCACCAAATTCAAGAATCCATCAAATTTCAAATTCATCATTGGCTAAACTAAAATTCCACAAAACTAGATACTTGGGATATACAACTAAACAGTAAACTAAAACAGATAATAATCACTAAAATAAAAAAAAATCTGCATAATTAAACTAAACACATAAATATGCAAAAATTATACTAAATATGCAAAAATGATGCAAACTAACTACACGAACTACACTACACTAATAAACACCCAAAACCCCCAAACTTATAATATTCATTATCCCCAATGAATGAAGATAAAGGATTAAAGGAACTCCCCTAATTATCAGTTGTACAACCCTCCTCGGGTGGTGAATCTAGCTGTGAAAACGACATTACTATCACGAAATGAGTCCACTCAAGCATGGTTCCTTGCTGTGCAAAAGCCTCGACTAAGGACCTCGATAATTCATTGGCAAATACGGAGAAATTGTCATACATATCATCCACTTTCCTCTCTAGCCTTCTAAGATTGCAATCATCATTTTCAACAAAGGTTTGGGCTGAAGTTCCTGCTTCAGTTGGCTGCGTGGTTGGTGGAGAAGGCGCCAATGATGCTCTTGGAAGAATGAAACCCCTGCCCCTCGTATGTGGTTTACCTCCTGCCCAATCCTCGAACTTGGCAATTATAGCATGAGTGATATCTTGGCTTAGAAACTTCATTTGTTTATCACCCCAAGTGACCCCTGCTCATACACATAAGTGAGCGACAACTAATGCATGTGGGATGCTTCCTGTGGTGCTCCCACTCATGTAGTGTTAAATGTTTTGGTGTAGGAGATGGCCAACATCTATATATTTTCCTGTGTTAATTCCCCATAAAATGATAGCACGTTCGACTGTGACCTCATACTGGTGTGTTAAAGGCATTAACTTTGCACAAATAAACAAATTTCAAGCTTTGACATATCGGTTAAGGGTTGAGGATGGAAAAGTTATAGGCTGATTTGTGCCATACTTATATTTCACTGTGTACCCGGTATGCACAAGTCAGTGATAACTCTGTCTAGATCGGTCTCGAACCGTGCATCCTCGACCCAATTAGCACGTCCAGTTGGCGGGTCAGGTAGGTTGAACACGCCCCTTATCGCCTGTGGGCGATAATCCACTTAAAAACCTCTGACAAAAGACACCACACTCATCGTTTCTTTGGCGTTGGCATAAAACTCACGAACAACACCCATGGGCGCAGGCATTGGGGTAGTTACAACTCCAATCTAGCATATTTCTCTGGTCATATCCTTAAGTTGCCCATCTTGTGCATCAGGATTGAATCCACGCTCCTTCACAAAGGTCTTAGCCATTATCCTATAGTTTTCCATTTGAGCATCAAGACTAACGAACTTGGTGAGGTCTACTATATCCTCACTCTGACTGCTAAAAGATGATGATTCTGGAGTGCGAGAATGTGCCCTCTTAGGTTCCATGGAGGTTACTGAAAAAAAAATTTACTGAAAAAATGATTTTTATATACTCTGATGAACACAGACCACCCCCAAACTCGTTGTTTTCGCTCACCCTAACAAGCCCTAGTATTTCTCTGTAGTAGAATGGATAAGAAGAAGAAGAGTTTGAACGTGGGAAGGAGAATGTAATGCATAAAATTTGTAGTGGGGTGAGGAGTTAAGATTTAAAAGGGAACCATTTGGGAGATATGAAGAGATAGAGACGTCATTTTTGAAAATGAGATGGGGAGGCACACGTTGGAGAATGGTAACTGAAATAAGAATTGAAGTGGGGCACGCTTCAAGGACTTTTTTTTGAAACCAGACACGGGCGCGGTTGCGCCGACTTTAAGCTGGCTGATGGCGCAGGCGCTCTATTGGTAAACATGTGAAGAGCGCGGGCGCGCTGTGGACCAGACTACAAATAAGTATGGCGTGGGCGTGCCATATTTAAAATGCCAAGCCACGCGGTCCCGCTGCCCAATACCCTGACAAGAATTGAGCTGCACATTAGTAGTTAATGACTTTCTTCACTAAACCTGAACATAAAGCATTTACATTTATAAGATATACCAATTCCTCAAATTAAGATATGTACTAAATAACATGTAAAAATGAATATATCCAAAAGAATGCTCTATATGTTACTCCTAACCAAAGTGATATGCACATTCAGCTCCAACAAAACTTATATCAAAAAATTTATGATGTCAAGAATTAAACATGAAAATGGAGAATAAACATGATTCATAAAGAATTAAACAAGAGGAGAGAAGAGAAATAATGGGGTGCCTCCCATTGAGCGCTAATTTATAGTCATTTAGCTTGACTATCTCTATTCTGATCATGTAGAGGAAAGAATTGGGGTGATCTTCTACATGTCAACCTCACTACTATAATAGTGCTTAAGCTGTTGTCCATTGACCTTGAAATGCTTATCTAGGAACTTATCAAATGTCTCAATCGCATCATGCGGATATACCTACTTCACAGTAAACGACCCTGACCACCTTGACATGAGTTTTCCGGGAAAAAATTAAGTCTAGAATTAAACAATAATACTCTTTTCCCTGGTTCAAACTATGAGATCCCAAATTTTATGAAATGAAAGTATTCAATTTTCCTATAATTATTATTCTATTTAGTAAATGGTTAAATTGATAAGGTGATATGTGAAAATTTTTCAAAGTAAGCAAGTTGATATAAAATATTCGTTTTGTCAGGGAATATTCAGGGAATATTCGTACGACAACATAATCATTGGTGGAACCCACAATGGAAGTATTGTCGTAGTTAAAAAATGACAGAAATATCTTTTTATAAAAATAACGGCTAAAGTTTTACCGTTAAACTGTTGAAATACCAGGTAGTAAAAGTACGATAATACATGTGATTGCATAGTAGCACATGGTATTAATTATTGATGCTTACGTGAGAAGTCACTCAGTTATACTCAATTATTGTTACAGTAATTGCTGCATAATATCTCTCATATTATTGATTCAATTATTATCACAGTATCATCTGCATAATATTTTATATTTTTAAATCAATAATTGAGACGACAAAGTTATTCATATTATTATTTGCATTATTGACGATGTCTAGAAAGTTCTGTCGAGGAAAGGGGTTTGATCACCTAATTATGCGCCAATAGGAAGAAATCCTTATCGGAAAGCCCCCTCTTTCCTGGGAATGATCTGGTTGTTAAATATTGTGAGTTATAATATTAATGATGAATAAGTTCGTGTTGATTAAAGATAAAATTAATATTTCCATTGTGTTGGGATTATTAATGTTAGTGGAAATCGACATCTATTCCGATAATAATTGATGTCTAGAGGTTATATTGATCAATCGAGTAATTAATTCGATAAATAAGCAATTAATTGCTATTAATTCACATGCTTATAACTATTTGTTCACATATGTGTACTATTGATTCACATAAATGTACTATTAGGGGAGGTGGTGCAAGATTGATAATACTTGCATGACTAAATTAAAAATAGAGGTATAGATAAAGGTACTATACTGTAATTATTTTTTTCACATGTATAGAACTATTGAGTCACATGATTGTACTATTGATTCACATGATGTACTATTAGGGGAGGTGGTGCAAGTTTGATAATACTTGCAGGACTAAATTAAAAATGAAGGAAAAGATGAAGGTATTATACAGTAATATTTTGAGACCCAAAATGTGCAATTATCGAAACTATGTTTTGCTATAAATAGAAGCTCATTCTTCCTTCATTCTCACCGATTCACTAAGACTCACAAGAACAATTATAGAGAGAGAAGCTATAAAGAGAGAAGCTATAGAGAGAAAGAAAAAGAGACGTCTGCTACTTAACTATTCCAGTATCTAGTCTTCTTTTGAGGTAAGGGGTTCATTGTTCGGGGAATATTCATTTTAACAGGGATTATTCGTACGACGACACAATCATTGGTGGACCCCACAACGGAATTATTGTCGGATTGAGAAAATGATTAAAATATTTTATGAAAATAACGGCGAAAGTTTTACCATTAACTGTTGAAACACCCGCTATTAAAAGTATAGTAATACGCGTGGTTGCATAGTAGCACACGATATTGATTATTGATGCTTACGTGAGAAGTCACTTAGTTTTGTTCAATTATTGCTACAGTAATTGTTGCATAGTATATCACGTTATTTGATTAAATTATTATCGATATTTTATATATTATTAAATCAATAATTGAGACGATAAAGTTATTAATATTATTATTTGCAATATTAATGATGTCTAGAAGTTCTGTCAAGGAGAGGTTTGGTCACCTAATTGTGCGCCAATAGGGAGAAATCTTTATTGGAAAGCCTCCTCTTTCCTGGGAACGACCTAGTCGATTAATATTGAGAATTATAATAATGATGATAAATGTTGTTAAAAATATTGAAGGGATTTTTAAAAAATCTTTGATGTAAATTTTACTTATTATATGAACCCCCATTTATTTATTTTTTTAAATAATCGGTAGAAAGTTATTTAGTATATATATATATATATATATATATATATATATATATATGTGTGTGTGTGTGTGTGTGTGTGTGTGTGTGTGTGTGTGTGTGTGTGTGTGTGCAGGTGTGTGCATGTGACTATGTGTTGCGTGTGTAAGGAAATGGGAGGATTGAATTAATAGTGGTGGGAGATATATATATATATATATATATATATATATATATATATATATATATATATATATATATATATATATATATATATATATATACGGGAGCCCTTTCATAGCAGCCGGTTGCTATGAGTACTGTGCAACACCCCCTTTTCGGACCGTTGATAAATTGAATTGATGGCTGCGATTAACTTTTCTATTTGATAAGTCGGCACAGGTTGTTGTGCCTAATTATCTACCTGTACCGGCTTCTATTTTCATAAGTAAGGCCCATGTAAAATTAACTTGTCAGTATAGTTATAAAAAATGAATATTTATTATTAAAATAATCCGGCCGGAATAGCTTGTACCGGCTTATACATATTTTTTTTAATTTTTTTTATTTCTCCATTATATGTCATGACTCAGCACATTAAAATGGAATAAAAAAATAAAATAAATTCCGGCCAGAAGAGCTTGTACCGGCTTACACATATTTTTTTAATTTTTTTTATTTCTCCATTATATGTCATGACTCAGCACATTAAAATGGAATAAAAAAATAAAATAAATTCTGGCCGGTACAGGCTGATACGACCAACATTAAAATAATAAAAAAATTACGGCTGGTACAGGCTGATACGGCTGGCATTAAAATAATATTAAAATGTCGGCTGGTACAGGCTGATACGACTTTCAATAAAAAATTGAAAAAAATAGGCGGCCGATACAGCTTGTCACGGCTGACAATAAAAAATTGAAAAAATAATTTTATTCAAGCAATTCGCTGCTAAATAGATTTGAACTCGCAACCTCAAACTCCATACACTCGTCATATGACCACCCGAGCACCACGGGCCTAGCTGTTAATTTCAACCAAGGAATAATTTTTTATTGTCAGCCGGTACAGCTTGTCACGGCTGACAATAAAAAATTGAAAAAAAATAATTTTATTCAAGCAATTCGCTGCTAAACAGATTTGAACTCGCAACCTCAAACTCCATACACTCGTCATATGACCACCCGAGCACCACGGGCCTAGCTGTTAATTTCAACCAAGGATATATCTTTATATTAAAACTTCACCATCCCCCAAAATCTATATTCTTGCATTATTATTATATTAGGATTTATTATTATTAATAAGTCTATATAATACATATGGGGGTTTTCTATTTAGAAATAAGTTAATATCTATATTTATTATTATCCCCTTTAATATTTTTTCTTATTTTTGTAATAATATCAATAAAAGGATTATTAATATATTAAAAAATATCATTCTTTAAAAAAATATAAATAATTATTTTATATTTATGTATTGCTATTATTATTATTATATTCATGTATTACTATTATTAAAAATAATATTAATAATGATTTTTAATATTAATATAAATAATGTGATTATTAATATTAGTCCGAATAAAAATATCCATACAATTCAACAAAATAGATAATTTTTTTTTCGTATTAATAATATGAAGTGGTTTTATGTGATTCATATTACTAAGTTATGAATTTGAAAATCCCATAAAGTTCAACCAAATAGACATTCTTATTAATTAATATGTACATTAGATAACGTTGGATAAGTTCTATATCTCAGAGGCCGGAAGTAATCTTGCGGATTTCTTGTAGAGCTCCCATGCGACGCGGTAACGAAAGACTGTGACATCTTCCAAGGACCACTTCTCTTCAGAAATATTACCATTGGCCCTAACGAAATAGTCAACATACTTGCATACAAAAATGCCACAGTCTGAGTTGTTGTGTTGTTTCGGTCGAATCTTTAAGGTCTGCACAGTAGGATTACCGCTGGGCCACTCACACATCGGATTACCATTTTGCAAACAAAATGGTATCAAATGTACCTGCATGTACAAAGTAGTTGGTTAATAATTTTTTAATATTAAAGGACATTATAAAATTAAAATATTTTAAAACTAAACATACCACAACTTTAACGAATTCTGAGTACATTTCATGTAACTTAATATACTTAGTGTCATTGTAGTGCGGGTCAATTATGGTAACCATCCAATCTTCAACTGCGAATAGGAACAAGACAAAATGGCGTTGATTGGTACTACACACCGGCATGAATATGTATTTGCATTCGTGTAAAGGTGGACCAACATCTTGGTTAACATACGGATCGCAAAAACTCCATGTAGTATTCACGTTAGTGCAGGGCACATAGCTGTGCCCAACATGCATAAAGAATAAATTCATGAAACCAAATTGGGACCACCTTTGTATTCCCCGCGACCTGTAGTATTCCTCTCTGTCTCGTAGCAACAACATATAAGCGTCGATGACATGCTCGAATATCCAACTCCCAGACCCTAAGGATTGCACTGCATTGTGTTCTAATTCATATAACTGGCGCGGATGTAATAAATGATATAAATCCCCTTCTGGTGCCACCACGTTTCCAAACATATGTTTATTTACAAATGTCTCCTTCCAATCTTTAAGTCTTTTGGATAAGGACCCTTTTGGTCCATAAGAGATGTGGTCTCCCGCATCTTGTACCTAATTGAGACACAAATGTACATTATTATTATATAGCAATAATAATTAAAACCATCACTTTTAACATAACTATATATACCTTTTGTGAACTAGATCCCTTGGCGTCAGAAAGTCCCGCAAATGAAGAGTTGGTTGGAATGTAACACTCCTCATAGGTTTGGAAGGTTGGAATGTAACACTCCTCGTAGGCTTGGGTGGTGGGAATGGAGCTCTCCTCGATTATTTGTGGGGTGGGTATGTAGCTCTCTTGTACAACATAATCAGTTTATTTTCCAAGCCCTTCATTGAGTTGTGTGTATTGGGACTGTGGTCCAAAATTTGTTGGACCCCCCTGTCGAGGTATTTGTTTGCCTCTTGCTTCGAAGTCGTATAGGGCGTATTGGAAATCCCAATTATTTTTTGCAGAACCAACTCGGGAGGCAGCTGAGTAAGTACTGAAAATTTATCAAGTAACGACTTTGCACTCTCAACCTGTCATGTAAGATAAACACAAACAAATATTATTAACAATAAATATGAATAAATGTAATATTAGGTATTTACTCCAATACATGATTTATTAAAGAAGAATATAATTTTATACCATTTGAATAAGGTGTTGTTGGTTGTAAATGGCCCGAGGGTCATAACAACTGTCGTGGTCGCTTGCCTGTCGAGGTCGGTGGATTTTTTAACTTGTAAATTTCCTATACCAGACCATGTAATCATCTATTGGGACATAATCAGAAATTTCAGTTTGTTGTCCTTCGAGATGATCCATGTATGCCTCCCACATCGAAATATATTCCCCTCTCAAGGCCATGCAATCCTCGACATCAATAAATTTAAACTTTTTCTCCTTCCTAAGGTCACCGTGGTTTTTGGCTGTTGATGGTATGCCTTGCATGAACCCGAACTGTCTCATCACACAATCTGACATCTAAAATTTCACAATATCAAAGTGGATCAAGGGGACCCCACTAGATCCCAACAACATGCCTTCAAAATTAAATCCACTGATATCATCATCCCACATTATGTAAGGCCGCCAAACCACATCCCACATAGACTTAATATCTATCTCCCCTCGATAAAATGACAAATGGTGATGGGGATTCTCACGTCTACCAGGGTAACTGTGGGCTCCAAAATAGTACCATGCTAAAGCCCTAGGTAACCATAAGGATGATTGTGGCCAAGGGTTTGGCTTTCCAATACTTACACGCTCATAAGCCCAAATTTGTAACAATGTAACACAACCATTAATGTATTTAACTCCTTTCCTAGTAGCAGTATATAAAGATCTGTACAGATATCCTAACACTGCCGCGCCCCAAGAGTAAGTTACACAATCTTCAGCGTTGGCAATAAAAGACATATATCGTGGGTGCACACTATTTCTATTCCTATTAGGGAATAATATTGCCCCACACAACCACAACATGTATGCCTTTGTGTGTCGCCCTACAACATCTTTACTTGCATTCTCGGGACATTTATTAAAATGTTCGTGCAACCACACTAATGAAATTGCACTGCGTTTTTTTGAACTAAAATATTCACCAGCTAATTTATCTCCAAAAGAATCCCTAAAATAATTTAAATTGGTGACAGCAAGGGGACCCGTTAAGGGTTTTCCCACCACCGATAATCCAAAAATAAAGTGAACATCCTCTAACGTGATTGTTATTTCTCCACAGTTTAAATGAAAAGTATTGGTCTCCGGGCGCCATCTCTCGACTAAGGCAGATATCAGACCAAGATCAGTTTGGTGAACAACACCTTGATAACTAAATACTCCAAATCAACATTTATCTAAAAGGATTTTTTGTTCTTTTGTCAAAGCCCACTGATTATATTTCTGATCAGTATATTGACTGGAGCTTGGTTTTCCCCTATCTCTCCCATGATATATGTCATCTGATACATGATCTTGTTGATCATGCAGAACACTTGGATCAATTGGCCCATATTCCCAACTATCCATCTTTTACCTAAAAAAATACATCAATACCATATTAGTATTAAGATGAATGACAAAATGAAGTTGAAAGTAACATGCTGCAAAATGACAGCAATAACAATACACACTAACATGCATTAAAAACTGAACAACATGCATGTAATAATAACATGCATGTATATAATGTAATAATATTAACATGCATTTAAAACTAGTAAAAACAGAAACTATTAAAAACAAAAACAATAAGAAGAAAAATAAATTAAAATAATAAGTGAACAATTGAGTACACTGGAATAAAATAAAAACAGTAAATGAAAAATAATAATAAAATAAATACTTATCAATGCATGCTATGCTGCAAAAGTTTTCTTTTTTTTTTCGGCCGGTACAGCTTAAACCGGCTTAGCTTTTTAATTTTTTTTTCTTCTTTTCTCCATTGTATAATGATGACTCAGTAAATTAAACTAAAAAAAATAAAAAAGCATCCGACCGGTACAGCTTCAGCTAGCTTGGTAAGACCCTGCAGGTACAGCCTGTCCCGGCTGACAGCTGGAATATAAAAAAATTCGGTAATAACATGCAGTGATAAAAAAAATGGCTGGATTGAGTACACCGTAATAAGTTTTTTTTCATTTATATAATGTAATAATATTATTTTACTATTATACGAAAATAATAACAACAACAGAAACTATTAAAAATTGAACAAATTACAATAAATAAAAACTTACTTGTTGAAGTTTTTTGCTCCTCTCTTCCAAAATACTCCCTCTCTTCACTCTCTGTTACTGTAATTTTATCTAGTTATATACTGAACTTTTAAGTTGAACAACGTGTGTTCTCAATAGATCACAATAGATGGTTAAATAAGCTCATGCAAGCCGGTACATGAAATACATTTAGGACCAAATTCAAACACTTATACTATTGTTTAATTCAGCTTTTTAGTTTACCGAGCTTACAGCTTTTCTTTCCCGAAGTGATGTTGCAGAAAAAGTGGTCAAAAACATCTGGGAATATGCATTAGTAATAAATTGTTTCGGCCGGTACAGGCTTAACCGGCTGGGAATATATATTATTAATAAATTGTTCTTTCCCGAGGTGATGTTGCAGAAAAAGTGGACAAAAAAATCTGGGAATATGTATTAAATTGTTTCGGCCGGTACAGGCTTAACCGGCTGGGAATATATATTATTAATAAATTATTCTTTCCCGAGGTGATGTTGCAGAAAAAGTGGACAAAAAAATCTGGGAATATGTATTAAATTATTTCGACCGGTACAGGCTTAACCGGCTGGGAATATATATTATTAATAAAAACCGTTCGGCCGGTAGAGGCTGTATCGGCTGGGAATAAATATATATTTTTGCTGCTAGCTAGACTCGAACCCGCGACCTCAAGCTCCAAACATTCGTCATATGACCACCCGAGCACCACGGGCCTAGCTGTCATATCAGACCTTGGATTTGTATATATCTTAAACCATTCCATCTCCCCAAATTAAATTTCTCAATATTTTATTATACTTATTCGATTATTATTATTATTCTATTATTATTACGAATTGAGTATAAAGTCGTACCGGCTTAACCGCGACAAGCTGTACTGGCTGGTCTTTTTACCTTTAAATATTGTCTAGGAAGCTGCTATTTTCTCATGTTTATTCTGAGCACCCATCTTCTTATCATTCCATAGAATTTGTTCTCTGATATTATTTTCTCTTTTCTCCTCTACTCATAATTTGTTTCATCTGGTTGCCCACTTTCACTTCAGAAAATCAAGTTGAAGTTCTGATCGAGAAAAATTCATCACTATTATTCACAAATAAGTTTTTCAAAATGTCATATAATACATCTGAATTTGTTAGTGAAGTTAAAAGTAATAAATCTGATATTGTTCCGTACGTTGGTCAATTATTTTGTACGTTGGAAGAGGTTGAATATTTTTATAGATCATATGCTCGCAAAAATGGATTTGAGATTAGAATTGCAACTAGTCATAAACATGCTAATACGAATGATATCAGATCTAGGCAGTATGTATGTAAGAAAGCCGGTACACCAATTGTTGGCAAGAGTTTACCTGATGATGAAGATAGTAGTAATAAAATAACTAGACAGAGAGACTCTATAGGACGAACAATGTGCAAAGCTAGAATATATGTTGTCCACAATAAGAAAGAAGGCAATTGGCGTATATCTACTGTTGAATTAGAGCACAATCATCACTTAGTGACCCCCACCAAAGTAGATTTGATCGAGACTCACAGAAATATTACTCCTGTTGCAAGAAATTTAATTGACACTTTAAATAAGTCCGGTATTGGTCCTAGTAAGATGATGAATGTTTTGAGCACAATGGGAGATGGGTTGCAAAATGTTCGTTTCTCTACTGCTAATTTTGAGAATGTGGTGTGAGATTTAAGGCGTGATTCTGCAGATGAAAATGATGCACAAGCTGCTGTCAATCATTTGAACAAACTTGCATCCGGAAGTGCCAGCAAATTTTTTTTCCGAGTGAAACCCGGTGAAAACAACCGCATAGCTTGTATTTTGTGGGTTGACGCCCGATCAAGGTTTATGTATTAACGATTCGGAGACGTTGTGACATTTGATAGTATATACCGGACAAATAAGTATGGCATGCCGTTTGTTCCATTTGACGGGGTCAACTACCATTATCAGTCTATATTGTTTGGATTTGCACTGTTACGAGATGAGACAGAGGACACTTTCGTTCGGGTATTACAGACATGGCTTGAAGCCATGGACTACAAGGCACCTACAACCATCATCACTGATCAAGACAGAGCCATGAGTAATGTTATTGCTACGGTACTTCCAACTAGTTATCATTTATTGTGTTCTTGGCATATTAGCAATAAATTTCCTGAAAAATTGCATCATGTTTATTCTGAGCACCCATCGTTCAAAAATGATTTTAACAACTGTATGTATAACTCATTGTCCATCGAGGAATTTGAAGAGCGTTGGCATATTCTGATAAGTTCCTATGAATTGTATACTAATGAATGGCTTGGAAGTTTGTATGATGTACGACAGAAATGGATTCCAGCATATACAAAGAGATATTTTGTCGTGAGAATGACTACCACTGGAAGAAGCGAGAGCATGAATGCCTTTTTTGATGAGTATGTTAATGCATCAACAGGTATGCTATGTTTTTCACTGCAGAGTCAAAAGACTGTAGAAAGACAGTTTATCAGGGAGAGGAAGGCCGACTACATAACAAAACATCATAAAAGGATTATTGTACCCGGTTCATCTTTAGAAGTTCATGTTGCACAAGTGAACACAAAAGAGATGTTTAGACGTTTCCAACGTCAATTTGTCGATTCCATGAAATACAATGTTCATAAACTTAGTGAGTTGTGTGTCACTGATACTAAGGTTAATGCAGTGTATAATGCAGATGCAACTGATAGTGGTGGAAGATATAAAGAAGTTGTCAACAATTGACAACTGGGATCTGTAACATGTAACTGCCAAATGTTTTCTCACTCTGGTGAATTATGCAGGCACATCTTGAGATATTTCATAGCAAAGAGTATTTCACAAATACCAACCGACATGATCCTTCATCGGTGGACAAGAGACGCGAACAAAAGCAACGGTGAAGACTTACTCTTTAACCCCACATCTGCTGACTTCGAACAAAATCAAGCAATGCACTATAATCATTTGATGGGTGATTACCAGGAGTTAGCGAGCAAAGCGGCTTGCTCAGTCCGAGGTTACAAAACTGTTCTTAAACTGAATGCACGAGGAAAAGAGTTAGTTGACCAGTATGATCCGGATGAGAATATTACTGAACTGGCAGATGACGACATTGATTGCACAGTTGGAGATCCAAATCATGATATGGGATACGATAATGACGATGAAGATGCAGAGGTGGAAGAAGAAGAAGAGTTTTTTCCGCCTAATATTTCTCAAACAAAGGGCCACAAAAAACAATCTAGATTCAAGAGTGCACTCGAGAAAATCATTCCTTCTAAGACTCATCGAAAATGTGAAATTTGTGGCTTTGAAACCGACCACGATAAGCGAAATCACTATCGAGTGCTAGGGATTCCTGAGCCAAAAAAATAGGCGTCGATTGTATTAATCATTCTATGTTTTTTTTATTTTATGAAAATGAACATGTAATATGTACTATTCGTCTTAATGTTATGCAGTACTAGTATTGGTATAATCTGTACTTCTAATATTGATAATCACATTATTATTATTATTATAATACTTCATTACTTTTATAAATTTAATAAGTAAATTAATTTCCTGAAATGACTTGAAAAATTATCATCATTACTTATTAGACTAATTGAACTAGTTTTATTAATAATAAAATCATTTCTTAATAATAAAATCATTGCTTAATATACAAAATCATTACTAATAATCATTGCTTAATAATAAAATTATTAATACTAATAATGCTAGATTTATAATGATCATTATTTATATTTTATATAAGAAAAAATATTAAAGGGGATAATAATAAATATAGATATTAACTTATTTCTAAATAGAAAACCCCCATATGTATTATATAGACTTATTAATAATAATAAATCGTAATATAATATTAATGCAAGAATATAGAGTTTGGGGGATGGTGAAGTTTTAATATAAAGATATATCCTTGGTTGAAATTAACAGCTAGGCCCGTGGTGCTCGGGTGGTCATATGACGAGTGTATGGAGTTTGAGGTTGTGAGTTCGAATCTGTTTAGCAGCGAATTGCTTGAATAAAATTATTTTTTTCAATTTTTTATTGTCAGCCGTGACAAGCTGTATCGGCTGACAATAAAAAATTATTCATTGGTTGAAATTAACAGCTAGGCCCGTGGTGCTCGGGTGGTCATATGACGAGTGTATGGAGTTTGAGGTTGCGAGTTCGAATCTGTTTAGCAACGAATTGCTTGAATAAAATTATATTTTTCAATTTTTTATTGTCAGCCGTGACATGCTGTACCGGCCGCCTATTTTTTTTAATTTTTTATTGCAAGCCGTATCAGCTTGTACCGGCTGACATTTTAATATTATTTTAATGCCAGCCGTATCAGCCTGTACCGGTCGTAAATTTTTTTATTATTTTAATGCTGGCCGTATCAGCCTGTACCGGCCGGAATTTATTTTATTTTTTTATTCCATTTTAATGTGTTGAGTCATGACATATAATGGAGAAATTAAAAAAAATATCTGTAAGCCAGTACAAGCTCTTCTGGCCGGAATTTATTTTATTATTTTATTCCATTTTAATGTGCTGAGTCATGACATATAATGGAGAAATAAAAAAAAATTAAAAAAAATATGTGTAAGCCGGTACAAGCTCTTCCGGTCGGATTATTTTAATAATAAATATTCATTTTTTATAACTATACTGACAAGTTAATTTTACGTGGGCCTTACTTAATAAAATAGAAGCCTGTATAGGTAGATAATTAGGCACAACAACCTGTGCCGGCTTATCAAATAGAAAAGTTAATCGCAACCATCAATTCAATTTATCAACGGTCCAAAAAGGGGGTGTTTCACAGTACTCATAGCAACCGGCTGCTATGGAAGGGCTCCCTATATATATATAATATGTTTTTGGTTTTGGTTTTACTTGCAATTCCTTTCATCTGTGATTATTAGTAAGGCAACCCATGAAATTAGTTAATGTTGCGTCCGTGATAATTCCTAACAGTGCCCCTTCCATTCTCTTATAAATAGGATGCTTAATTAGAATTGAAATCACATCAGAAATTCAGAGAATTCTATTCTATAATCTTTAACGTATTTCTTTAGAGTTTTAAGAAGCTTTGAGCGTAGTGCAAGTTTTCTTAGAAAATATCCTCGCCCTACCAGTCGGAATGCTATTCTTTTACGGTAAGGGGTATTATTTCTTTCGTATTCATGAAGAGAACTTTTGTTATTCCATTCTTTATTATTCTGTTGGAATAACCTGTATACGCGGACTACCATATACTTGGTAAAATTCTTCTGTTATTCCATTCTTTAATATTATGTTGGAATAACCTGTCTAAGCGAAGTACCGCATACATGGTGAAATTCTTCTGTTATTCCATTCTTTATTATTCTGTTGGAACATCATGTCTGTGCATTTACGCATGACCTGGGTCTGTTATTTATTATTCTGTTGGAACATCTTGTCGGTGCGAATTTCTCCTGACCTGGTTTTGTTATTTATTATTCTGTTGAAATATCCTATCTGTGCGTTTACACATGACCTGGTTTCGTTATTTATTATTCTGTTGGAATAACCTGTCTGTGCGGTATATCGTATGCCTGGTGATTTCTTTTGTTATTTCATTCTATATTATACTCAGTTGGTTAAATTTTTGGCTTTTATACTCCATGAAATTAGTGGACTATCTTTGATTTTTGCGCTTCATCCAGTATCTTTTCATGGAAATATTCTTCTGAGCATTCTTGAGTTTTACCCCACAAAGCAGTATCATGTTGGCAACTTGGACGTTATTGGTTCCTGGATAAATTAATTCTTGAACTTGTTTTATTGAATTCTTATATCATTGTCATCATCCTCATGTTTATATTATGTTGAAAGTCATCTGTGGCCTATAGTGCATAGATGGACTTGGTATGATTATGACCAGGGGTTATTCAGTATAATCATGACCGTAATGTTACAAATGATGTGGTAAAAGTCCTCATTGGCCCGTAGTGTATTGATGGACAGTTTTTGGCATGATCATGACCATTGGTGAATACACGAATATCCTTGACTCGTAGTGCATGGATAATTTGTGGTTATGATACTAATGAATATCCTTGACCGTAGTGCAGGGATGATGTGGATTATTTATTAAACTGAGTCTCAGCGATAAAAGTGATGAAAAACCTTTTTAAATCATAAAATATAGTAGATTTTATTCTCTACTTGACTCTTTTAATGGATTGCTTGTTCCGCTGCATTTAAACTTGATGTTTGTTATATTTTATCAGTTTAACACTGTTGAAGGCTAAAGATAATTTATTCTGCATTATCTTAGTCATAATATTTCTTACTGGGCTAGTTGAGCTCACCCTTTTGCTTTCATTGTTCTCTTCAGGAAATGAGAACGTATCAGGGACTAGTCGGGGAACGGAGTGATGGTCTAGATAATAGCATTAGTAGTCCTCACTATTCTATGAAATAGTGTGATAATAATTGTAATGAGGACTCCTGTAAGTGTGAATATTGTCTAGATGACAATATTCGTATTAAAACTCTCAGTTTGTATTTTGTCGTATTTTACACGACAGTTGTATTATTAAGTTATATTTGAATTTTGTACCATGTATTTGGTGACTCAAGATGGGTGATGTATACCTATTTTGGGGGCATCACATTTGGTATCAAAGCTTAGGGATATGATCCCTGGCTGAGATGTGAGACAAGAACAAGGAGGGGAGAGACGGGGAATTCCTTCGCTAGTATGATCCTACCTAAGTTTATTTGGTATTTAATTGGTCGGTCAGAGTATAGGGATAATATGTGATATGTTAATTAACCCTTGTTTTGTAGTAGTATTTGAAAATGACATCCGAGAATGTTGAGAACATCAATGGAGCACAGGAGACCGTTGAATCTCCACAGATCAATAATCAGGATAATGTGCATCAGGAAGGCGATAATCCTCAAGCAAACAACAACACTGACTAGATGATGAACGATGGAATGTTTAAAGGCTTTATGTAATTTATGCAACATCAGGCAAGAGTGACTCCTGTCTAAAATGCAGGTGGAAACACTGGTAACTCTCGGACGGTCACCACCAAACAGTTCAAGGAGCTGGGACTACCGGAGTTTTTTGGAGAGCCAAAACCACTTAAGGCGGCGACGTGGATAAAGCAGATTTGTAAGATATTTGATGTCTTGCGATGTTCCGAGGAGTAAAAGGTTCCCTTTGCCACCTTTATATTGCGAGCAGAGGCAGATTACTAATGGGAATCTGTAAGGCGTACTCAACCTGCCGCACTGAAGATGACTTGTGAGAAGTTCCAAGAATTGTTCAACGATAAGTACTTTCCCGAAAGTATTCGTCACATGAAAGAAGTAGAGTTCATCAACCTGGAGCAAAACAACATGACTTTGTCGTAGTACGAAGCCAAGTTTGCTGAGTTGTCCTGATTTGTGTCCCATTTGGTTAATAATGAGGAGAGAATGACGCGAATATTTCTAAGAGGTTTGAAACCCGAGATACGTTAATATCTTATCTCTCATAAACTGTGTTTGTATTCAGATGTTGTTAATAGGGCTCAGTTATTGGAGCGCGATAATGAGTTAACCCAACCAAAAGAGAGCAGCTGGAAAAATGATAATACCAGTGATAGCAGTTATCAAAGCGGTGACAATAAGTGTGAAGGGAATCAACATGCCAGAAATGGTAACCACTTCGGTGGAAATCATGGCCAAAACAATAAGAATGGAAATTTCAAAAAGAGGAGATTCAACATTGATGGAAAGACGTCAGCATCAGCACCTATAGTTAAGGAAGGAGAACGACCACCTATCATATGCTTCAAATGTGGAGGGGAAGGACACATCAGTCCAAATTGCGCGATGCCATCCAAAGCATGTTACAATTGTGGAAGAGAAGGTCACCTGGCCCAATTTTGTCGTGCACCAAAGACAAGTCCAGCTGGGATGGAGGCATCAAAGGCCGTCCCAAACAAGAGAAAATCGGTAGTTCAAGGGAGATCATTTGTCGTGACCTCCCAGAAAGTAAGGAACCCGAACGAGGTCATCACGAGTAAGCTTATCATAAACTCTAGCGAAGTATATACCTTATTTGATACCGGTTCTACCCATTCTTTTATTTCTCCTACTTGCGCTCAACATTTAAATTTGACTCCGGAGAAATTAGACTTTGACTTATCTGTTGAAACTCCGTTGGGAGAAACCTTCATTACATCCACTGTTTATAAGTCTTGTTTGGTTCAAATCAGTAACCGCACATTACCTGTCGATCTTATTTCTTTGAAAATACTTGCATTAGATGTAATTCTAGGGATTGATTGGTTAACTACTCATTATGCAAAGATTAATTATTTTTGTAAGGTTGTTAGCTTTCATATTCTTAACCAACCTATTATACAAATTCAAGCAACCAAACCATTAAAATCCATCACTATCATCTCAAGCCATAAATCTATTCGTTTATTGAAAAATGGATGTCAAGCTTTCTTTGCTCATGTCACGGATCTAAAAAAAATATGTCAGTTTTGGATGATATTTCTATTGTTAATGAATTTCCTGACGTATTCCCTGAAGAACTTCCTGGCCTACCCCCAGAGCGTGAAATTGAATTTTGTATCGACCTTGAACCCGGTACAAAACCCATTTCCAAAGCCCCGTATCGAATGGCTCCTATTGAACTTCAGGAGTTAAAGACCCAACTGCAGGAATTGTTAGACATCGGTTTCATTCATCCTAGTACGTCTCCTTGGGGTGCTCCTGTTCTATTCGTGAAGAAGAAAGATGGGAGTATGCGACTTTGTATTAACTATTGGGAGTTGAATCATGTCACCATCAAAAATAGGTACCCATTGCCACGTATTGATGACATGTTTGATCAGTTACAAGGAGCCAAATTCTTTTCAAAGATTAATATTCGTTCTGGATATCACCAATTGAAGATTAGAACCGATGATATTCCAAAGACGGCTTTCAGAACTCGGTACGGGCATTATGAATTCCTAGTCATGTCTTTTGGATTGACTAATGCTCCTGTTACCTTCATGGATATGATGAACCGAGTATTCAATGAATATTTAGATCACTTTGTGGTCGTCTTTATTGATGACATTCTTATTTATTTTAAAAGCCGTGAAGATCATGAGCAACACTTGAGGCTGATACTCCAAAAGCTTCGTGAAAATAAGCTTATGTCAAGTTGAAGAAATTCGAGTTCTGGATAGAGGAAGTAGCATTCCTTGGGCACGTAGTATCAAGTCGTGGAACATTTGTTGACCCAGCAAAGATTGAAGCTATTCAAAGCTGGGAGCAACCTAAATCAGTGACCGAAGTACGTAGTTTTCTTGTCTTAGCTGGTTATTATCAGAGATTCGTAGAAGGGTTTTCTCAAATCGCTACTCCATTAACTCAGCTGACTCGGAAAGATACAAAATTCGGTTGGAGTGAGGAATGCGAGAAGAGCTTTCAAGAACTCAAGAGGAGACTCATTTCAGCACCTGTTCTGACAATACCATCTGGCTCGGAGGGATTTGTCATCTACAGTGATGCTTCAGGCAAAGGGTTATGATGTGTTCTCATGCAACATGGGAAAGTCATAGCCTATGCCTCTCGATAACTCAAAGAATATGAGAGGAATTATCCTACTCATGATCTAGAGTTGGCAGCTGTTGTCTTCGCACTTAAAATTTGGAGGCATTACTTGTATGGGGAGAAAGTGGAGATCTTTACGGATCATAAAAGCCTCAAATATTTCTTCACTCAAAAGGAACTCAACATGAGACAGCGACATTGGCTTGAATTGTTGAAAGATTATGATCATACCATCCAATACCATCCTTGAAAAGCAAACGTGGTAGCTGACGCATTGAGTAGAAGATCATATGCGGGTACGAGTACGATATTGTCAACGCAAAGGCTCATTTTGTATGACTTGCAAAGGATGGAGATAGAGATAAAGACTCCAGGGACCCACGTAATGATGGCGAATATACGAGTAGAACCGACTTTAATTGATAAAGTTAAAGCTGCTCAAGCTACAGACCTGGAGCTGATGCATATGAGGAAGAAATTACAAGAAGGTGCTATGCTGGAAGCAAGAATCGATGAAGAAGGAGTACATCGAGTTAACTCCAGACTTTGTGTTCCTAACGATCCTGAGTTAAAGTATAAAATCATGATGGAGGCGCACAACACACCATTTGCAATCCATCTTGGGAGTACCAAAATGTATCATGATCTTCGACATACATTTTTGTGGGGCAACATGAAGAGAGAAATAGCGCTGTTTATCTCAAGGTGTTTAACTTGTCAATGAGTCAAGGCAGAGCATCAAACACCAAAAGGTCCATTGAAACCACTTGAAATTCCAAAATGGAAGTAGGAGCACATTACCATGGATTTAGTTACTAGTGTTCCTAAGGTTTCTCAAGGCATAGATGAAATTGGGTCATTATTGATAGATTGATTAAGTTTGCTCATTTCTTACCTATACGAGAAACTTATACACTTGAACGTCTTGCTCGTATGTACATAAACGAGATTGTAAGACTGCATGGTATTCCAGTATCCATAGTTTCTGATCGAGACCCAAGATTCACTTTACGATTTTGGGTTAGTTTGCAAAAAGCTATGGGCACAGATTTATGATTTAGCTCGGCATATCATCCTCAGACGGACAGACAATCAGAGAGGACTATTAAAACTCTTGAAGATTTATTAAGACTCTGTGTCCTTGAATTCAAGGGAAGTTGGGACAAGTTCTTACCATTGGTGGAGTTTTCCTACAACAACAGCTATCAAGCAAGTATTGGCATGGCACCATTCGAAGCGTTATATGGAAGAAAGTGTCGTTCTCTAGAATGCTGGGATGAGGTGAGAGAAGCAACGTTGTTGGGATCGAAGTTGGTACGTATGACTACGGAAAAGATTCAAACGATCCGACAACGTATAAAAACCTCACAAGATCGACAAAAGAGTTATGCTGATCTTCATCGAAAGGACGTGGAATTCGATATTGGAGATCATGTGTTGTTACGTGTTGCTCCATGGAAAGGAGTTACGAGATTTGGAAAGAAAGGAAAGCTCAATCCTTGATTCATTGGCCCATTTTTAATCCTTGATCGAGTAGGAACTGTGGCCTAAGACTCGCTTTACCGCCAAGTATGTCTCGTGTTCATAACGTTTTTCACCTATCCAAGTTACATAAATATGTGGAAGAACTGAACCACATTATTGAGTTAGAACCGGACGAAATAGCGAAAGATTTAACGTATGAAGAGGTTCATGTTCAAATCTTGGATAAGAAGGAATATATTCTACGCTCCAAGGTTATACCTCAAGTAAAAGTTTTGTGGAGAAACCACGATGTTGAGGAAATGACCTGGGAGTTAGAATTTGAAATGAAATCAAGGTATCCTTACATCTTCGACATACCAGGTATGTACCCTAATTTCAAGGGCGAAATTTCATAAGAAGGGGAGGTTGTAAGACCCCATTTTTTTATAAAGATAATTTTTCTATAAATATCATTTTTGAATATTATGAAATAAATTTGATATAATATTATAGTTATGGGTATTATTTATAAATTTTACAAAGTACGCAAGTTGTTATAAAATATTCGATTGGTCAGGGAATATTCGTTTTAACAGGGAATATTCGTACGACGGCACAATTATTGGTGGACCCCACAACGGAATTATTGTCGGATTGAGAAAACGACAAAAATATTTTATAAAAATAACGGCGAAAGTTTTACCATTAACTGTTGAAACACCCGGTGTTAAAAGTATAGTAATACACGTGGTTGCATAGTAGCACACGGTATTGATTACTGATGCTTACGTGAGAAGTCACTCAGTTTTGTTCAATTATTGCTACAGTAATTGTTGCATAATATCTCACGTTATTTGATTCATTTATTGTCGATATTTTATATATTATTAAATCAATAATTGAGACAACAACGTTATTAATATTATTATTTGCAATATTAACGATGTCTAGAAGTTCTTTCAAGGAGAGGTTTGGTCACCTAATTGCACGCCAATAGGGAGAAATCCTTATTAAAAAGCCTCCTCTTTCCTGGGAACGACCTAGTCGATTAATATTGCGAATTATAATAATGATGATAAATGTTGTTAAAAATATTGAAGGGATTTTTATAAAATCTTGGATGTAAATTTTACTTATTATATGAACCCCCATTTACTTATTTTTTTTAAATAATCGGTAGAAAGTTATTCAGTATATATATATATATATATATATATATATATATATATATATATATATATATATATATATATATATATATATATATATATATATGTGTGTGTGTGTGTGTGTGCAGGTGTGTGCATGTGACTGTGTTGCGTGTGTAAAGAAATGGGAGGATTGAATTAATGGTGATGGGACATTTTTATACATTTATATATATATATATATATATATATATATAATATGTTTTTGGTTTTGGTTTTACATGCAAATCCTTTCATCCGTGATTATTAGTAAGGCAGCCCATGAAATTTGTTAATGTTGCGTCCGTGATAATTCCTAACAGTGCCCCTTCCATTCTCCTATAAATAGGATGCTTAGTTAGAATTGAAATCACACCAAAAATTTAGAGAATTCTCTTCTATAATCTTTAGCGTATTTCTTTAGAGTTTTAAGAAGCTTTGAGCGTAGTGCAAGTTTTCTTAAAGAATATCCTCGCCCTACCAGTCGGAATACTCTTGTTTTACGGTAAGGGGTATTATTTCTTTCGTATTCATGAAGAGAACTTCTGTTATTCCATTCTTTATTATTCTATTGGAATAACCTGTATACGCGGACTACCCTATACTTGGTGAAATTCTTCTGTTATTCCATTCTTTATTATTATGTTGGAATAACCTGTCTATGCGAAGTACCACATACGTGGTGAAATTCTTTTGTTATTCCATTCTTTATTATTCTGTTGGAACATCCTGTCTGTGCGTTTACGCATGACCTGGTTCCGTTTTTTATTATTCTGTTGGAACATCCTGTTGGTGCGAATTTCGCCTGACCTGGTTTTGTTAGTTATTATTCTGTTGGAATATCCTGTCTGTGCGTTTACGCATGACCTGGTTCCGTTATTTATTATTCTGTTAGAATAACATGTCTGTGCGGTCTATCGCATGCCTGGTGATTTCTTTTGTTATTCCATTCTTTATTATACTCAATTGGTTAAAGTTTTGGCTTTTATACTCCATGAAATTAGTGGACTATCCTTGATATTTGCGCTTCATCCAGTATCTTTTCATGGAAATATTCTTCTGAGCATTCTTGAGTTTTACCCCACAAAGCAGTATCATGTTGACAACTTGGACGTTATTGGTTCCTGGACAAATTAATTCTTGAACTTGTTTTATTGAATTCTTATATCATTGTCATCATCCTCATGTTTATATTATGTTGAAAGTCATCTGTGGCCAGTAGTGCATAGATGGACTTGGTATGATTATGACCAGGGGTTATTCAGTATAATCATGACCGTAATGTTACAAATGATGTGGTAAAAGTCCTCATTGGCCCGTAGTGCATTGATGGACAGTTGTTGGCATGATCATGACCATTGATGAATACACGAATATCCTTGGCCCGTAGTGCATGGATAATTTGTGGTTGTGATACTAATGAATATCCTTGGCCGTAGTGTAGGGATGATGTGGATTATTTATTAAGCTGAGTCTCAACGATAAAAGTGATGAAAAATATTTTTAAATCATAAAAGATAGTAGACTTTATTCTCTGCTTAACTCTTTTAATGGATTGCTTGTTCCGCTGCAGTTAAACTTGAAGTTTGTTATATTTTATCAGTTTAACACTATTGAAGGCTAACGATAATTTATTCTGCATTATCTTAGTCACAATATTTCTTACTGGGCTAGTTGAGCTCACCCTTTTTGCTTTCATTGTTCTCTTCAGGAAATGAGAACATAGCAGGGACTAGTCGGGGAACGGAGTGACGGTCTAGATAATAGCATTAGTAGTCCTCACTATTCTATGAAATAGTGTGAGAATAATTATAATGAGGACTCCTTTGTGTGGGGATATTGTCTAGATGACAATATTCGTATTAAAACTCTCAGTTTGTATTTTGTCGTATTTTACACGACAGTTGTATTATTAAGTTTTATTTGAATTTTGTACCATGTATTTGGCGACTCAAGATGGGTGATGTATACCTATTTTGGGGGCGTCACAGTATGTCTTTGTGTTGCCTCTTTTTCAGTTCTAACAAAAAGAGCTCTAACTCATGCAAGCATACATGTGTCAGCAAATACTACAAAGTAAGTAGAGTACGATCCCACAGAGAAAGTTGTCAAATTTAAATTACTATGCATCAATTAAATCACTATACTTATATGCTTAAACTAATGACTATAATGGGTGAATTAATCTAATTGCAGATAATAACTAAAATAAGAATAACAATGAAATAAACCAAATCTGGAAATAATGAGATCCTAACTTCATTTAATATTTCATCCAATTACCACTATCATGCAAGAATTGTTCACATATCACAGGAAAGTAACCAAGAGCACTAATAGAGTCATATCCATTTTACAATGCACTATGACCTACTTACACAACATCCACAAATGATAGACTCCATGTAATCATCAAATAACAAAGATCACTATATGTCTATGTGAAATTGCAATTATACTGAATTTAAGCACAAGCCCTTATTTTAACTCATACGGTGAATAAGTATATGTCTATCTCATTCACGAAATACACAAGCCATATAAAACAGCCCCATATACGTATGCTATCATGATTACAGTCCATACTTGCATGTTCATTGTCAATTCCATGCAAGTACTGAAATGAATGGTGATCAAGCATTCATACATGCAAAACAATTATAATAGAAATCCCATATGACATGTAAAACAGCCCCGACAATCAAGCATGCAACTAAACTACATATTAAAATCTGTTAGAATCCCATAATGGAGTTTAGTTCATGACTGAACCAAAAGCCATTATGGGATCAAAGCTAAACATGATTAACAAGCAAACAATTGAAAGATGAATGATAGAACGATCAAACTCAATTGCAGATTGTAAACCAAAGTCAACGATCAACTCCTCATAAAAATCCAGTTAAATAATAATAAAAATCCACAATGATAGAAAATCCCAAGAAGAATTAGAAAAGATAGAGTTTTGGCTTCGTTCTTCGTTGGAATCTCTCCCAATGTGTAAACCCAGTTACTGTTATGAAAAAATGTCAAAAGTTATCCAAGTTATCTTTGACGCCAGTCAGATATCGTTTAAATCCCATTACAACCCTTTAAAATTGGAAATTAAAATAAAACAAATCAGCAGCTTCAGTCATCGCGCGCGGCCGCGGGCTCCCCCAGTATATTCCTCGCGCGAGCGCGAGACGTGCAATAAGTCATGTTGTCTAGCCTGGCTCTCGCGCGGGCACGCGTCCCCAAGCTTATCCTGCCACGCGGGCGAGTGGCTTGCAGTATGTGGATTCTGGTTCTGCTGCTGCACTGATCTGGTCTACTGCTCCTTCCTTTGTTCCTCCATGCTTAGTCTTTTGCTCCATTTGATCCACATGCCATGCATATCCCAATTTGTGCCTCACCTCATGCATCCATTAGCCTCGTGCACTCTAATACCACCAAATTAGGTCGTTTCCTACACTTTTTCACCAAAAAGAGTTCTCAGTACATGCAATGCAAAATAACATAAAATGCAACTAAAATAGACTAGAATGTACTTGAGTTGGGTATAATTTGCGTAAATTGATATCCAATAAGTAGGTGTAAAACCCACTTATCAAATACCCCCAAACTTGAACTATTGCTTGCCCTCAAGCAATGCATGCTAAAATAATAATGACAATACAAAAGCAATAATATGTAGCTAAATTACTATGCAAACTGGTCTCACATCATTCCAACTTAAACAGAATTTTTGCCCAAAATGTCTCAACGAATTATCCAGATTCAAGAATACAAGTTCAAACTAAACTGTGGTCATAACATCATACACTCAGATAATTCATACATGCTATAGAAATGATGTGTGTGTGTATATAGTGTTCACCAAAACTTGATTCAAGCAAAGAATACACATGCTAGATTGTTCAAAACAGAAAATTATAGTCTAAATTAAGAATCATGTATACTTATGCAGCGAAGACTGTTCCAACATATCCAAACAAACTAAAGTTCAACAATGGGCTTACCTGCTTTATTGCTACTTTTCTTTTCTTTTTCTCTCTTTTTTTTTCACATGACTGTGCAATGCCTTATTCCATTAGGTAACACTGCTACCCCTTAGCGAGCTTTTAACCAATGACTCCCAGACCACGAAAGACCTTAGGGCTCTAGGTGTAGAGACAATCCCCTCGGGCGTACTTACTCAAGTAGCCATGGCCCCAAAATAAGACTAGCCACGTTACTGTTATTTGATTTTTTTTATATATAGCATATCAATGTTTTCCTAAAGTTTGAATGTCAATGTTTCATATAGTCTACATGCATGTTCAACATATTTCTCTTTTTAAAACAACATTTTCTAACAAGCAATGCAACACATAATTCTAATACCTTCAAGTGATTGTGAACACATCTATGCAAACCGAAAGCATTTAAACAGCAACATGAATTCCATCGTGTAAAACATTATAACTACATTCATGTTATCCAAGATACTCTAAAATCCTTCACAATTCACTATCATCATTGGCTAGGCAAGAATTTCTATAAATCAAGAATTTTTATGAGACATGCAAACTAATTAAAATAAAAAAATTTCTACCACATAAAACAAATAAACTTAAAATGCCGAATTTTAAACTGATCATGCAAAAACTAAACTACACGCTACTATACTACTTCCCAATACCCCCAAACTTAAAGTATTCAATGTCCCATTGAATGAAGGTAAAGGGTACAAGAGAACTCCCCTAATGATAGACTGTACCACCCTCATCGGGTGGTGAATCTAGAGGTGGATAAGGCACTGCTATCCCAAACTGAGGCCACTCTAGCATTGTTCCTTGCTTTGCAAAGGCCTCGGCAAGTGATCACGTGAGACCAGTGGCTAAAGCTCCAAAATTATCATACATGGCGTTGACTTTTCGCTCCAATCTTCGGAGCTGGCGATCACCATGAACAGTGTGTGCTTGGGTGGATGGACCTTATTTGTCTGTCCGAGGGGGCTGCTGTTGCGGTTCTGGAAATGTGGGGCGGAGAATAAATCCTCTACCACGCGGATGCGGTTCACCACCTGCCCAATCTTCGAATTTCGTAATGGTGGCATGAGTGATGTCTTGGCTCGAGTTTTGCATCTATTCATTATCCCAATTGCATCCCTGCTGAACACATAGCATAGCTACAATGGACGCGTATGGAGTGCTCCCTGTAGTCCTGCCCCGCAGATACCGCATTATGTTTTGGTGGATGAGATGGCCCACATCGATATATTTTTCGGTGATTATGCCCCACAGAATTATGGCCCTCTCCACTGTAATCTCATGTTGATGCGACGACGGTAATAGCTTGGCACAGATAAACAAATTCCATGCCTTTGTATATCGATTCAAGGCTGCGGCTGGGAATATACGAGGTTGATTCGTGACGACTTTGTATGTCCATTTTGTGCCTGGCACGCACAACTCCGCAATAACCAATTCCAAGTCCATTTGTAAATGTGCCCTTGTGATCCATATCAGCCCCTCTTGGTGGTGTACCGGTGATTCAGAAAATGGCTCTGATGGCAGGTGGTCGATAATCTATTTCAGAACTGCGGACTAGAGATATGCCGCTCATAGTGCCTTTCGCATTAGCATAAAATTCCTAGACTATGCCCATCAGAATTGGCATAGGAGTGGCAGCCAAGCCAGTCCATCCTCGTTCGCGAATCATGAAACACAACTGACCATCTTGTTCCTCCGGTTTGAACCCTCTTTCTTTCACAAAAGTTTTGGTAACGATTCTGTAGTACTCTTGCTGGGCTTTCAAATCCAGAAACTCTGTGTGATCAACCACATCCTCCCCTTGACTGCCAGAGGAAGATAAAGAAGAGGATGAAGCTGAGCAAGCTCTTTTCGAACCCATTTACAATTGATAACAATAGTGTAGCTGATTTGACTGAGGAGTGCTAGCAAAAGCTTTGATTTTTGTTTCCACACTGATGTCGCACCACCTCTCTTTAACCCTAGCTTTATACTGTAGTGATGAGGCGTGGGTAGATGTAAAACGTGGGTGGATGATTCCGTGGTGGAGAGATTGATGACTTTGATTTGTAACTGATAGAGAGGAAGTTGAGGAAATGTGCGTTTGTGGCAGAGAGCACTGTGATTTCGGTCTGTTTTAATTTCAAATAAGAGTCCAACTGATCACCATCACATTTTTAAACTTAAAAAATTTTCCACGTCTGACGTCGCGCACGGCCGCACGAATGTTCAAGGTGTTGCATGCGCGAGCACGCAGTGGGCTTGTTCAGTGTAGAGCTTTTGAACGCGCAGGCGCGTGGATGGTGTAGTTATTTCCTACGCGGTCACGCGAGCATGACTACTGCACTGCTAATGTTCAGTCTACTCTGTATATCAGTGATGACTTCAAGTGCAGGGACCTATATAGACATGAATGCACACTCTTAAGATATGAATTAATGATCAAATAAAGTCTAACCTCTTTCAAACATTCTCACTGCACTTCCTGCTACACACTCAATCATACAAATCTGACAGATTATCAAAAATGAACAAAATATAAACTACCACAACAATCTAAGCTGAATAAATAAAGAGCTAATAGAGATAGAAGTAATGGGTTGCCTCCCATCAAGCGCTAAGTTATAGTCAATTAGCTTGACTGTCTCTGAATCTCACGTCAAAGGAAGAATTGAGGTGACTTTCTGCTTGTCCACCTCACCCCAAAATTTAATGACTTCAGCTTTCGTCAATGGCTTTACCTTCAACTTTGAATTTTCACCAGTTACACACCTCAACGGTCCATAATTTCCCGATTTCTGTACCCCATCCTTTAGGCCCCGATCCACCAAGTCAACCAGAAAGCATTCTTCTTCATCCGTTGGGAACTTTATTTCCTTGAAGATATTAAAGGTAACCTACTGATCATGTGCACGCATAGTGAGTTCCCCTTTCTGCACATCTATCGAAGTCCTGCCTGTGGCCAAGAATTGTCTCCCCAGTATTATTGGTATGCTTTTGTCTTCCTCGTAGTCTAAAATGATGAAGTCAGCCGGAAAGATAAACTTGTCCACCTTTACCAACACATCTTCAACAATTCCCCATGGATACGTGATGGATCTGTCAGCTAGCTGTAATGATATGTTTGTCAGCCTTGGAGCTGGCAGTCCCAACTGATTGAATACTGACAACGGCATCAAATTTATACTTGCCCCCAGATCACATAAACACTTACTAAAGTTCATCTTCCCAATTGTTCATGGAGTTGTGAAGCTGCCCGAATCCTTCAGCTTTGGAGGTAATTTCTGCTGAAGCACTGCACTGCATTCCTCTATCAAGGCTACTATTTCAAACTAATCTATTCTTCTCTTCCTTGATAATATACCCTTCATAAACTTTGCATTGCTCGGCATTTGTTCCAATGCCTCGGCGAAAGGTATATTGATCTGCAGCTTTTTGAATACCTCCAAGAACTTACTGAATTGTTTATCTTCCCTCTGCTTATTTAATCTTTGCGGATACGGTACTTGAGGGTGAACTGGTGGTTCTGCATTCTTAAGTTTCTCCTCTGAACTTGTTTTATCATTCTCGACCTGCTGCGACTCAGATTTTTCCAGATTTTCTTTCTTTTCATTCACCTGCTCTGTCTCCCGCGGTCGCGTGACTTCCTCAGTGTATTCCTGTGTGGGCGCGCGACTTGCAGTACCTGCCAGATCTTTCCCAGATCTTAATGTGATTGCTTGACACTGTTCCTTCCCGTCTCTTCTTGGATTTGTCTCAGTGTTACTTGGCAATGAACCCTGGGGCCTGTTGTTAAGCATGCTCGCCATCTGCCCCATCTGAGTCTCCAAATTCTTGATAACCACTACTTGGCTTTTAATCATAACTTTCGTGTTTGCCATGTATTTCAATATCATCTCCTCCACTTCAGATTTCTTTTCTTACTGAGGTGCAGCAGGAGTGTGATGTTGTTGCTGAGAGAATCCCGGTGGAAACGGTGGTTTTGGTGCAAAATGCTGCTGAGATGGCTGTGGCTGAAACTGTTGGTTCTGCTAAAACTGATTCTGCTAATTTCCTTGGTTATTTGACCAACTAAAGATTGGATGATTTCGGTTGTTGGGGTGGTATGTGTTCTGAAACTGACCTTGGTCTTTTCTGTAATTGCTCACATACTGCACTGACTCTGAGCTGATGGCACATTGATCCATGGAGTGTGACCCCGCACAAATTTCACAAACGAAGGCAACTATTTTTGTCCTGCTTTTTGCTAAAGTATCTATCTTCATTGCCATAGCTGCCATCTATGCCGACAACTACGTAATAGCATCTACCAACACACCTGCAACCTTGGGCTGTGGCATCAGAGATGTAGGATTTTGAAAATCATTAGCTTCTATAGTCTCAATAAGTGTATAGGCCTCGTCATAGCTTTTTGCCCATAATCCCCTCCAAAAGCTGCATCTACAATAGGTCTCGATTGCCATCCCAATCCATTATAAAAGGTGTTGATCACAATCCAATCCGGCATACCATGATGCGGACACTTCCTTAGCATTTCTTTGTATCTCTCCCATGCTTTATATAAGGACTCGCCCTGTTGTTGCTCAAACTGACATATAGATGTCCTCATCTTTGCAGTTTTAGCCATTGGGAAGAACTTGGCTAGAAATTTCTTTGTTTAATCCTCCCATGTAGTGATTGATCCTGACGGCAAAGAGTGAAGCAAACTTCTTGCCTTATTCCTCAATGAGAATGGGAACAACCTCAGTCTAATAGCATCCTTCGTCACATCGTTGTATTGGAATGTATCACAAATCATGATGAAACTAAATAGGTGTTCATTTGGATCATCCGTAGCAGCATCCCCAAACTGAACCGAGTTCTGTACCATCCGAATAGTGCCCGGTTTAATCTCAAAAGTATTGGCTGCTATCGCCGGTCTGACTATGTTAGACTGTAGTCCGTTTATATTCGGCATGGAATAATCTCGTAAAGCACGATGATCTTCTCTTTGCTCAATTCTCTGTTCTTCTGCTATACTAACTGTAGTACTCTCTAATTGAGCTTGCAAATTTCTCCGCACACTTGTTTTCCAACCCCTTCCATTAATGTTATCCTGTGCTGGTGTTAATTCTGAGTTGGATGATCGCGTGTGTATAAAAATCTATAAATACCTGAAACCAAAAACAAAACAAAAATAGAAATGAGAAACGATCAGAATTGTCTAAGTCATATAATATAGCTTGAAACTGATGCTAATTATTTAAATTAACGCCTTTTCCCGGCAACGGCGCCAAAAACTTGTAGCCTCTTTTTCAGTTCTAACAAAAAGAGCTCTAACTCATACAAGCATACATGTGTCAACAAGTAATACAGAGTAAGTAGAGTATCGATCCCACAGAAAAAGTTATCAAATTTAAATTACTATGCATCAATTAAATCACTATACTTATATGCTTAAACTAATGACTATAATGGGTGAATTAATCTAATTGCAGATAACAACTAAAATAAGAATAACAATGAAATAAACCAAATCTGGAAATAATGGGATCCTAACTTTATTTAATATTTCACCCAATTACCACTATCATGCAAGAATTGTTTACATATCACAGGAAAGTAGCCAAGAGCACTTATTGAGTCATAGCCATTTTTCAATGCACTATGACCTACTTACACAGCATCCACAAATGATAGACTCCATGTAATTATCAATATAACCAAGATCACTATATGTCTATGTTAGTTCCCAGTAGGCACAATAGATCTAGAAAGGGGGTTGAATAGATCCTTTTTAATTTCAAATATTTTTCTAGTTTATTTTGTATTGCTAATAATTTAGCACGTGACAAATATGAGAATCTTTTCAAGCACAGTGGAATAAGTAAAAGATCCCTTTCATTGATATATTCATAATCATACATACATTGTTCGTAGAGTTAGTTCAGTGGTAAGTAGTTAAAACATACATAGCAGTTATAGCAGTTAATGTACATAATGTAAATGACATAAAGTAAAAGACACAAGGGGTTTTAAGTGGTTCTGAGACGCAAGCTCCTAATCCACTCTTCTGCTTTTAACTAGCAGGATTTCCACTATGGAAGGGCAGCACCCTGAATCACTAAGATTCCTTCAAGGCCAGTAGCCTCGGGACTTCAGTTAACTAAGAACTCGTCAAGGCCAGCAGCCTTGGAACTTCTCTAGTTCCCTAGGAACTCTTCAAGCCCAACTGGCTTAGAACTTCATTTAGTCCCTACGGACAAGGACCCCTCAGGCCTTGGCTTCTTGTTGTACTAGTTATTATTGTTGTTGGTGCTGAGCTGCTAAGATGTCATTAAACTCTGAACATCTTTTGTACTTAGCAGCTTGGTGTGGTCCTCTTTACATTCTATTTCAGGTCTGGACCACATCTTCTTTGGTGCAGCTAATCTTCACTCTTTTCTGCTCATCTTCATCAGGTATCAGCTGTGCACCATCACCATCTGGGTTTGCTAAGTCTTTGTGCTTTTAGTAGACTTTGTCTGGCACTTAGCAATCCCTGAACCCTTCTTGAATACTTTGTAGACATGGTTCCGCACTTGTTCATTTTCAGCTTTCGGTTCATGGTGATTCGTAGAGTGGCTCTCTTGATCTTCTTTGTACTTAGCCACTTTCCTGAATGCTATCTTCTTGGCCTTCCCGGCTCTCAGCTTGGGTGCCATCTTCAATGGCATTCTCATCTTTGTAGAGTGAAGCTTCGATCTATTTGATTCCTTCTTCAAAGCTGTTTCACTTCCACCTTGATAGTCTCACTGTCACTGAGACTTATTCTATTGATCTTTGGTGAAACTCGTAGAGTCAACAATAGCATTCACCAACTCAACGATTTTGCAACTATACAATCATCAGCAACTCTTGATCTTTGAAGCTCTATTGATTTATACTGCTTCTCAATCTTCCCGTTGGAAAGTAGCCATTTAAAGCTATTCAAATTTCTTCGCAAATCTCGAGTTATTTGGTACATACTGCAGATGTGACATGACATCTTTTTTTGACTTTCTGACACTGCAGTCTGTTGTTTTACCAACCCTGTCAGATATGTCACTTGATATCTTGGGCAGGTAGACAACTTTATTTTACCCTTCTGATTTCTCGATCAGAGGTTGTCATTTTGCATCGATGCTCTCAATAAGCTTTATTCGAATATCAATCTTTAGATTGAGCCGTTGCCAATGCCTCAATCTTCAGTTGTTCGAACTTTACGATTCTGATGCATACCTTCTTGGACTTGATCGTAGTGTCTTGTTTGACTTGCTTTTTGATTTATAGAATTAACACCACGATCTTGAAGAGTGTTCATTAGATCTCCAATGTGGAACACATCTTCCTTCTCTTGTGCAGTGCTTCGATACTTCTATTTTCCTCGACTGCTCTCAGATACTGATGGCTCGATTCCTTACTCTGGCCTTTTTTGAATAATAAGACACTTCAGATTTGTGGCGTGTCTAGCTCGCTTACTCCTTGTGATCTCCCGTTCACTTATCATCAATGGATTGACCCAATGCTTAATCACTTTAGCCTTGTTATTCAGAGGCTGACCAGTATTTCAGTGTGTACTCCATCAGTTCCTTTTTCATTTAGCAAACACTACGATCTTGGTTGCTTCCAAGAATGTTGTGGTCTTTCTACTTGACAGCTACTGCATGTGCTAACTTTCCTTAGTCAGCTATTGAAGTCTTCTTATGATCATCTTGTGGAAGACTTCATCTCGAATGACTTCACAACTCGATCTTGATACTAATTGAGTTGGTGCTTAGATCTTCTGTTAGCTTGCATGTCATTCGTTGAGTGTTCTCTGCTTTCCTTCAGGTGGGACGTATCTATGCAGTTCCAACCAGAGGCTTCATCCCGTTGAATATTCTGGGAGTGCTCATTCGTTGAGAATCGTATTTGCTCTACGATTCTGCCTTGGCATTGTGAGCACATCTGTTGAGGTCTTAGTTCTGTACTCTACGATTCAGCTTTGGCTGTGTAGACACTATGACTCCAAGATCAGATGTTGACAATCTATAATTTCTGTTGTTGTGCTTGTTGTCTTCATCTGATCTTGTTCTACTATGATCTCTGCCTCTGGTATGATTAGTAGAATCTACGACTCTGAGTGTAGTCTACGATTCTTGACTTAGCTTTGGCAGATACTCGGTCAGCTCGTAGGTAGGCTGTCTCTACGATTCTGAACATGACTTCCTCAGTAGACTAAGACCCTAAGGAAGTTCTCCTCGACACACTACGATCCTTCCTCGTCTCTCCTGGAAGTCTACGAACTCCAAGATCTACTATCTTGCAGACTACGATTCTGCCTCAATAGCTCTCGAGTTTTCCTCGACTCTCCTGGCAGAATACAATTTCTGGTGCAGTGCTCGACGATCAAACAAGCCTATCTATTACATCATAAGATCAACTTAACATGCTTGATCTTTCTATATTTATAGTCCTTGTACATCATTTCATTTTAAGGACTTTACAAAGCTATTTTGCTTATGTAGGATCAACCTAACACATTTGATTAATTCATTCTAAGTCCTTGTACATATGTTTCTATTATCTATCAAAGGACTTTACAGCTTTTCTTAATGTAAGCATACTTGCATATTCATTCATATATACATCATAATCAAATCATATATAAATAAGAATATCATTCACATGTTTATTCTTGACAATCTCCCCCTATTTGATTATGACAAAAACAATAAGTGCATATGCATGTTATGAATGAATCTTATATACAGTGAGTAGCTGTATTTATAAAACAGATAATCATGAATGTTATTATAATGATGTGGAATTTAATACACTGACATTTTACATCCTGGATCCAGAACATACCTAACTAGTTAGAGATGTACATCTTTGGTTCCATGTATGCTTCCAGGATGTCTGTTGATCAGTTATTCATCTGTTTGATTCCTTTAATCCTGATCCCTTGCTCCCCCTGGGATGTGGAGCTATTCAATTCTTCTTCTTCTGGTTCTAGCTCTGGCTCCCTTTCAGCCTTAGGCTCCCCCTCACCTGATGAACCATCTCTTTCTTTTGCTTTCTCCTTCTTTGTCTTCTTGACTTGTTTGCTCCTGCTCTCCTTGCTCTTTCTAGAGTGCTTCTTTTTCTTCCCCTTTCTATGCCTCTTTTTCTCCCCCTTTTTGTCATTAATCATTTGAGAGAGCTGCTCCATGTTGGACATAAGTTGCTCCATCATGTAGGAGGAGTTTCCAACTTCAATCTTGAGTTCTTGTTGGCTTAACTCAAGTTGCATGGAGAGGGACTGATTCATGTTGTCAATCTTGTCGGAGAAGACGTGTAGTTGCTCTTCATTTGTCTTTTGTGCTAGTAGAGCTTCAGCCTTTTGATCATGTAGAGCTTTGAGATAAATGTGATCTCTTTCCCTAATTTTGAGAGATACATCAGCCATCATTGCTTGGAGTCTCTCTTGAACTAGGTTACCTTCTGTTGTTGTTAGCTTCTTTGATTCTTCAGTGAATAGAGATATTCTCTCAATCAGTTCATCAGAATTCTTCATCAGTTCCTTTCTCCACAGATATTTGATCATTTAATTGTGCAGCCCCTGGTTGAGTATCGGATTAGACTCTACGATCTGCTTCCTTGGACAGATTTTTGAAGTTGTTGAAAATCTGAAGAATCATTGAGTTCCAATAACTGGTTGAGGATATAGGAATGTCTGTCAGTAGTGTTTGATCAGATGGAAGCTTTGTATCTTGTACTTGGAAACCATCAGTAGTAGAGTGAACTGACTCTTCGATTATTTCCTTGGTCATGATCTTTTTTCCTTCTGAGTCCACTCTACGATCGTAGGGAATATAATGGTTTCCAGCATGTCTGTAGACTTTGTAGTGAGGCTGGTCTTTGATCATCATTGTAGCGAAACTCTTTACCCTTAGGAAGTTTTGTGACACCAGCTCTAGATTTGGAAACTAAGAATATCACCAACCGAAGTAGCTCACATCATCATTAGTATGTGCCTTCAACTATGGCATCCACGGGAAGAACCATCTCATCAGAAGGTCTTCAGAGTCATACAGTATTGTTGTGCAGTCTAATTCCATGTTTTTCCAGTTGTGAAGTACTTCATCTGTGGTCATTTCTTACAACTCGAAGTTGTTCATTTCCTTGACTTATCCATCTTGTTGGTGGTTCTGCTGGTGGCTCATCAAAGACTTCCACTACAATTCTTCTGCTTATTCTGGTTGGGAGAGAACATGATGGTATTCTAGTTCGTCAGATTCCTGATGTGCATAATTGAAATCTTTCTCCATTTCTTCCCTTTTTGAGCTTAAATTGTGCTTACTCCTTTCATTAGATTCACCCATGAATTCTTCTTACTGCATTTCATTTCCAGAATCTTCTTCAGCAAGATCTTCCTTTGATTCATCTTCTTCTATGGATCCAGTTTCACCTTCATCATTGGATCCATTCTCAGGGGACTCGGTCTTGAGATTATCAGTTCCCTTCTCTTTCTTTGACTCTGCGTTCTCGTCTTTTGAAGATAGGCTTTCTTGGGGAACTAGGGATGGCCTATTCATCACCTTTACTTTCTTTCTGGGTGGCCCTTGAAGTAATCTGTTACTTCTTCTCTTTGTGATTTTTGCAGTTGAGTCTTTTTCTTCCTCTTCTTCCAAATTGTCAATTGAGAGACTTCTTGGTGGAGCCTCAGTTTTCTTCACACCTTTGGATTTCCTTCTGGGTGGTGTGGTTTCTGCTGGTACAGAGTTATCAGACTTAGAGTTTTCTACCTCCTTTCCCTTCCTCTTCTTTGCAGATGATTTGTTGCTGCTTCCAGTTGTCAGCCTCCTATTTTCTTTAGGGTTCTTCTTCCAATTCACAAATAGTTGTGGAGACACTACTTTGTGAACATTTAAGGGCTCTCCCTCATTATCCTTAATTTTTCTTCCTAGCTTCTTTTTCATCATTATGCTTAGCAGTCTTCCATGAAAAACTTTTGTAAGTGGTTTGTCTGTAGATTTCTTCAACTCAGCATTTTCTATCCATTTATAGATTTGGTCGAACAAGATGGCTCCAAAATTGATTGTCTTCTTCAGAACTATTGCAGACATAATCTTCAACTACTGGTCGAGCACAGTTTCATGTGCGGTATCTTTATATAGTGTACATTTTCCAACAATCTCAGCAAGAAACTCGAACTCTTCTGGAAACTCCTTTTTCTTCATGTCCTTCAGACTAGGGTTTCTTTGGTACCCCATAATCTTCTTTGTTTTCTCAGTGTCAATCTCATCAAGGTTTTTCAGTCCTAGGTCAGGAAAATCTAGGCATTGGTTGATATCGGAAGATTTCAGTTTTAGAGACTGACCCTTTAACCTTGGTTGAAAGAGTTCCGGTATTTACGGATGCATTTGAGTAGAATTCCTTAACCAGTTCAGTGTATACTCGAGTGCTTGCCTCAAGACATTCTGAGAATCCAGCTTTCTTCGTGAGTTCAAGAATGTCTCTGAACTTCTTTTTGGATTTCTCAAATGACTTGGTTCCAAGTTGAATGCCAGTGATTACTCGCCAATCTTCCATTCGAATGATTCGAGGAATATGGATATTGATTCAGGGAGATTTATGAAGTATGGCTGATTGTGATTTGAATTCTGGAAGTTTTAGTGGTTTGGCTTCGAAAAGACTTCTAGGGTTTGAAAATGGGAGGGAGAGAGGTTCAATGGATTTTGGTAACTGTTTGCAGATTTTGAATTTGTCTTTATGGCAGTTCCTTCTTACACTGCATACACTATGATGTGTCAACTAGTTATTGGTTGCACGATGCCCAGTAACGAGCTGTAACTCCCTAGTAACTTGTCAGTTAGCTGTCTCTTTCAGAAGAGTGGACGTTTATTTGACGTGGATTGACCTTTGACCTCTTTAGTTTATATAGTAACATGATAGGACAGCTATTGACTCTATGTATTCCTTGTTGGCTCACCGATCAATTCTCTGAAGGATGTTGCAGTGGATGGTTTTGACATTTCTCCTCATGTTGAAACTGCATAGCATAACCACCTATATACCCCAAGCCAGTTTTGGTACTTAAGTTCTTATGTGCGTTTGCAAGATGTCTTACCAAACTGTATTTGAACTGATCTCCTCATACTTCAGAATGGTAAAGCAATTGTCTCGTTCTTCCAAGCTCCTCATGAGCTAGAGTTTCTTCTGGTAAGTCTGCGATTGTTGAGTTTTCACTACAATCATTGATATTGCATCACGATCGTTGAGTTCTCTTAAAACTCTATTTTACAGACGTTGGCTTGGTCCTTGAGATGAACTTTACTAAGCATTCATTCTGGGTCAAGGTAGCTCAGGGAGGGCCAACCTCTTAGAGTGAGCTAAGGGTCAGGTTTGTCCCTGAGGCACTTTCCAGATGAGTTTTCATTTAGGAGTAATTTGTATTAATATCTCTTTTGATCTTTTTTGGTGAGGAGATCATTTGTCAATTTAGACAATTGCATTTGCTGTGATCGTGGTGTCTTCATGTTTTTACACTACGATCATATGTTTGATTATAGGCACTTCACGATTTTGAGTTGGGTGGCTGAAAGGTTATCAGTATTACGTTTTGAGACGTTCCTACTGACTATGGATCTTCATTTGGTTCATCAGCCACAAATTTTTGAGACTATGTAGCTGGTACGTTGCTTCAGAATATTTTAGTGCTGTTGATCTTTGATAGATCACTGCTCCCTCATGTTTGATGTTGTCTTTTCAGTGAGGTGTGTTTTCCTTTTCTCCGTGCAGGTAAGGGATCATCCCTGTATATCTCCTTCTGACGGAGGTCATTGAATCTTCTTGTATCGTAGAGATGAGTATCTTCAGGGTTGATCATTCTACAATCCTTTGTTGGCACTATGAACGTAGTCTTCCTTATTCGCTTATGCTCGTGGAGTTCTACTCCCGTAGCAGGTTCCTAAAGTTTGATGCTCGATAATCTTTTGATGTGAGCTTCTTTGAGAATAAGTTTTGCATGCTTGAGCATCTCAGACCCTTTTTCATCTCTGGTTGAGTGGCCTGCTTTCATATAATGGTTTGCAGCCATTTGAGCTTTATTTAGGTTAGCTCATCAGGTCTTCAAGGACAAGCTTTGAGATGTAGGAGTTTTGTCAGAATTATTTCTGATCAGTCCTAAGCCTTCTGCTGGTTGGCTCTTCTTAATTGAAGTCTTTTACTTTAGCATTCCTTAGTGTGATCATATAGATCAAGTACCTGCAAGTTGTACATTTCTATTTTTGGTACCCATTGTTAAATAGGTCCTGCTAGGTTAGTTTACTGAAACCCCTGTTCCTCATATATTTGGATGATCATCATATTGCCACCATCAGCCATATTCATGCATATACTCTATTTAGATAATACATTTTGTGATGCATGGGGATGAGTGTGAGAAAAATGTGTCATTTTAATAAAACACTCTTTTCCTTGATGGTTTTATCTTTTTTTGAGTTATGATCACATGGTTTAAATGTTCACAGAGTAAAAATCAACTCTACCATCTATTAGTATCTGGTTGATTCATGGAGGTGATCAGTTTCTATGAATCCTCAAGATTTTCTTGTAGATCTGATCATACTCTTTGTGTCATTAAACACTTATACCATAGGATGTACAAATCACATTAACTCATCAGCAAAGATTACTTCACTTTCAATCGACCTGTGAGGCTCTTAAAGCCATTTCAGGTCTCTTTCAAGTTATCATCTTCAACCTAAAACTTTGATGGAGAGAAAGTTTATAGACATTTGAGGTTCCATTATCTGTGTACATTCTCTCTTCACCTTTTTAGATAGATTATGAATACTTGAAGTAAAACTGTTATAGTTTATAAGTAAGGTGCAAATATGATGTTCATATCTATATTAGTGAGGAACCGTACCTTTTTGTTGTTAGTTCCTTATCAGTCATTTATCTTAGATATACTGAGTTTAGGCATTGATGTGTATGTTTTCTCATTTTCTTCTGACAGCCAGTTACTCCAGTTAATCTTCAGTCAATCAGTCGTGGTCTTGAAGATACAAGCTAAGAGACTGTCAGCATCTCTAATTCTTTGACATTCTTGTGTTCACAAGATTTACTTCCAGATGCAGTTTGACCAAACATATGATTGAGAAGTTCTTCTTTCTTCTCTGGATAAGTATCACTTTGCATGTATGGCCTTTTCATCTTTTCAAGCTGATGGATGTTTGAATCTTTTCTGTTGATATCTCTTGAAATTTCTATCCTGGTCTTCAGACAACAAGATTGACATCGAGCAGGGATTGGTCTTGTTGATATGATAATCAAAGAATAGGACCAATCTGAGCAGCTTCAGGTGTATATGCACATTTACATGTACACAATATTTCCAACGTGTGAGCTCATCTGCATATAACAAGTGAGTTACTACTAAACTAAGTTTAGAACAATGTTTGTGCCTAGGATCAGACTCAAAGCGATTAGCTTTTGAATATAGCATGAGAACCTGTTTTGATACCAATTGTTAGTTCCCAGTAGGCACAATAGATCTAGAAGGGGGGTTGAATAGATCCTTTTTAATTTCAAATACTTTTCTAGTTTATTTTTTATTGCTAATAATTTAGCAATTCACAAACATGAGAATCTTTTCAAGCACAGTGGAATAAGTAAAAGATCCCCTTCATTGTTATATTCATAATCATACATACATTGTTCGTAGAGTTAGTTCAGTGGTAAGCAGTTAAAACATACATAGCAGTTATAGCAGTTAATGTACATAATGTAAATGACATAAAGTAAAAGACACAAGGGGTTTTAAGTGGTTCTAAGACGCAAGCTCCTAATCCACTCTTCTGCTTTCACCTAGCAGGATTTTGACTAAGGAAGGGCAGCACCCTGAATCACTAAGATTCCTTCAAGGCCAGCAGCCTTGGGACTTCAGTTCACTAAGAACTCTTCAAGGCCTGTAGCCTTGGAACTTCTCTAGTTCCCTAGGAACTCTTCAAGACCAGCAGGCTTGGAACTTCATTTAGTCCCTATGGACAAGGACCCCTCAGACCTTGGCTTCTTGTTGTAGTAGTTGTTGTTGTTGTTGGTGCTGAGCTGCTAAGATGTCATTAAGCTCTGAACATCTTCTGTACTTAGCAGCTTGGTGTGGTGCTCTTTGCATTCGGTTTCGGGTCTGGACCACATCTTCTTTGGTGCAGCTGATCTTCACTCTTTTCTACTCATCTTCATCTGGTATCAGCTGTACGCCATCACCATCTGGGTTTACTAAGTCTCAGTGCTTTTAGTGAACTTTGTCTGGCACTTAGAAATCCTTGAACCCTTCTTGAATACTTTACAGATATGGTTCTGCACTTGTTCATTTTCAGCTTTTGGTTCATGGTGATTCGTAGAGTGGCTCTCTTGATCTTCTTTGTACTTGGCCACTTTCCTGAATGCTATCTTCTTGGCCTTCTCGGCTCTCAGCTTGGCTGCCATCTTCAATGGCATTCTCATCTTTGTTGAGTGAAGCTTCGATCTGTTTCATTCCTTCTTCAAAGCTGTTTCACTTCCACCTTGATAGTCTCACTGTCACTGAGACTTGTTCTATTGATCTTTGGTGGAACTCGTAGAGTCAACAATAGCATTCACCAACTCAACGATTCTGCAACTACACAATCATCAGCAACTCTTGATCTTTGAAGCTCTATTGATTTATACTGCTTCCCAATCTTCCCGTTGGAAAGTAGCCGTTTAAAGCTATTCAAATTTCTTCGCAGATCTCGAGTTATTTGGTGCAGACTGCAGATGTGACATGACATCTTTTTTCTGACTTTCTGACACTGCAGTCTGCTGTTTTACCAACCCTGTCAGATATGTCACTTGATATCTTGGGCAGGTAGACAACTTTATATTAGCCTTCTGATTTCTCGATCAGAGGTTGTCCTTTTGCATCGATGCTCTCAATAAGCTTTATTCGAATATCAATCATTAGATTGAGTCGTTGCCAATGCCTCAATCTTCAGTTGTTCGAACTCTACGATTCTGATGCATACCTTCTTGGACTTGATCGTAGTGTCTTGTTTGACTTGCTTTTTGATGTATAGATTTAACGCCACGATCTTGAAGAGTGTTCATTAGATCTCCAATGTGGAACACCTGTTCCTTTTCTTGTGCAGTGCTTCGATACTTCTGTTTGCCTCGACTGCTCTCAGATATTGATGGCATGATTCCTTACTCTGGCCTTTTTTGAATAACAAGACACTTCAGATTTGTGGCGTGTCTAGCTCGCTTAATCCTTGTGATCTCCCATTCACTTATCATCAATGGATTGACCCAATGCTTAATCACTTTAGCCTTGTTATTCAGAGGCTAACCAGTATCTCAGTGTGTACTCCATCAGTTCCTTTTTCATTTAGCAAACACTACGATCTTGGTTGCTTCCAAGAACGTTGTCGTCTTTCTACTTGACAGCTACTGCATGTGCTAACTTTCCTTAGTCAGCTATTGAAGTCTTCTTATGATCATCTTGTGGAAGACTTCATCTCGAATGACTTCACAACTCGATCTTAATGCTGATTGAGTTGGTGCTTAGATCTTCTGTTAGCTTGCATGTCATTCGTTGAGTGTTCACTGCTTTCCTTCAGGTGGGATGTATCTATGCAGTGCCAACCAGAGGCTTCATTCCTTTGGATATTCTGGGAGTGCTCATTCTTTGAGAATCGTATTTGCTCTACGATTTTGCCTTGGCATTGTGAGCACATCTGTTGAGTTCTTAGTTCTGCACTCTACGATTCAGCTTTTGCTGTGTAGACACTATGACTCCGAGATCAGATGTTGACAATCTATAATTTCTGTCGTTGTGCTTGTTGTCTTCATCTGATCTTGCTCGACTATGATCTTTGCCTCTGGTATGATTAGTAGACTCTACGAATCTGAGTGTAGTCTACGATTCTTTACTTAGCTTTGGCAGATACTCGGTCGGCTCGTAGGCAAGCTGTCTCTACGATTCTGAACATGACTTTCTCTGTAGACTACGGCCCTAAGGAAGTTCTCCTCGACACACTACGATCCTTCCTCGTCTCTCCTGGAAGTCTATGAACTCCGAGATCTACTATCTTGCAGACTATGATTTTGCCTTGATAGCTCTCGAGTTTTCTTCGACTCTACTGGAAGACTACGATTTGTGGTGCAATGCTCGACGATCAGACAAGCCTATATATTACATCATAAGATCAACCTAACATGCTTGATCTTTCTATATTTATAGTCCTTGTACATCATTTTTTTAAGGGCTTTACAAAGCTATTTTGCTTATGTAGGATCAACCTAACACATTTGATTAATTCATTCTAAGTCCGTGTACATATGTTTCTATTATCTATCAAAGGACTTTCCAGCTTTTCTTAATGCAAGCATACTTGCATATTCATTCATATATATATCATAATCAAATCATATATAAATAGGAATATCATTCACATGTTTATTCCTGACAGTCTATGTGAAATTGCAATCATACTGAATTTAAGCACAAACCCTTATTTTAACTCATACGGTGAATAAGTATATGTCTATCTCATTCACGAAATACACAAGCCATATAAAACAGCCCCATATACGTATGTTATCATGATTACACTCCATACTTGCATGTTCATTGTCAATTCCATGTAAGTACTGAAACGAATGGTGATCAAGCATTCATACATGAAAAACAATCATAATAAAAATCTCATATGATATGTAAAACAGCCCCAGCAATCAAGCATGCAACTAAACTACATATTAAAATCTGTTAGAATCCAATAATGGAGTTTAGCTCATGACTGAACCAAAAGCCATTATGGGATCAAAGCTATACATGATTAACAATTAAACAATTGAAAGATGAAGGATAGAATGATCAAACTCAATTGCAGATTGTAAACCAAAGTCAACGATCAACTCCTCATAAAAATCCAGTTAAACAATAATAAAAATCCACAATGACAGAAAATCCCAAGAAGAATTAGAAAAGATGGAGTTTTGTCTTCGTTCTTCATTGGAATCTCTCCAAATAAGTAAACCCTAGTTACTGTTATGAAAAAACGTCAAAAGTTATCCAAGTTATCTCTGACGCCAGTCAGATATCGTTTGAATCCCATTACAACCCTTTAAAATTGGAAATTAAAATAAAAAAAATCATCAGCTTCAGCCATCGCGCGCGGCCGCGCGCTCCCCCAGTATATTCCTCACGCAGGCACGAGACTTGCAGTAAGTCATGTTGTCTAGCCGAGCCCTCGCGTAAGCGCGCGTCCCCAAGCTTATCCTGTCGTACGGACACGCGGCTTGCAGTCTATGGATTCTGGTTCTGCTGCTGCACTAATCTGTTCTACTGCTCCTTCCTTTGTCCCTCCATGCATAGTCTTCTGCTCCATTTGATCCTCATGCCACGCATATCCCAGCTTGTGCCTCACCTCATGCATCCATTAGCCTCGTGCCCTCTAATACCACCAAATTAGGCCGTTTCCTACAGTTTTTCACCAAAAGGAGTTCTTAGTACATGCAATGCAAAATAACATGAAAGGCAACTAAAATAGACTAGAATGTACTTGAGTTGGGCATAATTCGCGTAAATTGATATCCAATAAGTAAGTGTAAAACCCACTTATCACTTTAGCCCATAGTGCAAAGAAGAACTGTTGATTGACATCTTTGGTCGTAGTGGAAAGATGAACTATTGATTGATACCTTTGGCCCGTAGTGCAAAGATGGACACGTGTATGACATGATCATGACCACTGGTGATACTAATGAATATCGTTGGTCGTAATGCATGGATAATTCGATGATTTGATTGGCAGGATTATGACCATTAGTTAACAGTTAAATGTCTTTGGTCGTAGTGCACTGACAGGCAATTGATTGGTATGATCATGACCATTGGTTTTATAGTTGAATATCTTTGGCCCGTAGTGAAAAGATAGACAACTGATTGGTATGATCATTGTTATTACATTTGAATGTCTTTAGCCTTTGGGGTAAGGATATTGAGTGAACGTTCTATTAAGCCTTTGTGGCGAGGAGGATGTGACAACCCCAAACCCAGGTACTTCATTCCCACAGGATTTGTTGTTCACTTAATTAAACATTCATATCTAACTACCCAAACACAATAAAACTGGATAAATAAAACCTTCCCCATTAAAGGGTTACATAATAAAATCTCCCAGGTTGTCTAACCTTTAAACACAATCATTCAAATGCGGAAAAATAAATAATCTTTATTACAACCATTCAATCAAAACTGATAATAAACTATCATATTACAAGTCTTCAAAACTTGTTCATCTTTCCTTTTCCCTTACTGGTGCTAGGTACATCAACCTTCTCATCCTTAACTGTAATAATTATATAAGCAAGAGTGAGCAAACAAAGCTCAATTGATATAATAATGAATGAAAAACCTTTACAACACATGTTAAATAAGAGGCTCAATAGATTTAAACAATTATGATTTGTCAACAATCTAAAGTAAATAACTAAGGGTCCTAAGACCACGAACTATGTCCATAGTTATAAGTAATGTTTCAACTTAAACTTTAACAGTCATAAGACTATAGGGACTCCTCGTACTTAGGGGGATCAGCCCTTCGTACAATGTATTGTGCATAAACATTTCAACGCTAAGCGTAAGTTACCCCTAATAATAGGGTTATTCATCTCAGTATTTAGAGTACAAGTCCTCACCAAAATGAGTTTGGTTTGGATACATTTCAGGGTAATTTGGAATTCAATGAACATCAACTAAGGATTAGTTGAATGAAACCAATAACATCATACTATAGAATAATTGTAATTGAATCAACATGGTAAATTAAAGTCATGCTTTAGGAATAATCTAATAGCATACAACTTGAATAACTATAACACACCTTGCTTGAACAATATTAAGCTAAGGTTATTTAGAATTGAATACTAAGCATGCATGTCAATATGAATGATAAAACTATTCAAATATATTTGGGCATGTTAAACAACAAGTTAAATACAAGAATAACTTGTTCAATATCAAAATCAAAGTTTAGAAAACTTGTATCAATTATAAGATAATCGAATTGAAAACCATAATTAGTTCAACAAGATAAAGGATTAGAAAACTTGCCTTGCTCGTAGGATAAACCGAATCAATTCGGATCACAATACCGTATAAATATATGTCTTCATGACATAGTTAGCCATTACCACTTTACAAACATAACAAAGTACGTTCATCATTTAAAAATTGGATTTTTAATCACATAATCAAGTTACAAAACAATTTAATTGTTAATAACATGTTTATTCTAGGTATAGAAACACTAAAATCAACATTTTACAGTCCTATTATCATCAAATAACAATTCCTTAAAATTTCGAGTACAAAAAGTACACTGTCAGACCATTCTGCTAACTCGCGCTGCGGTGCCACAGTTTAAACTGTGGTGCGGCGCTGCGGCGCGGAGATGGTGTTGCGGCGCGAGAATAACGCTATAAGGTCGCGCTGTGGCGTGGCGCCGGCACTGCGGCGCGAAAGATGAACTGTTGGGCCGCACCGCGGCGCCAAACTGCAGTTTCGACTGATAGTTTCGGCAACAGTATAAGAAAAAGCCAATTTTGGCCTACAAGTTCGTTTTTAACAGTCTAATTCACATGTAATTCACACAAAGACTTCATGTAAACATAATTCAAAGATTGTAAACATGTTTCTACTCATAAAACAATATAAACAACAAATTTAACACATACAATTTCCCTATTTTTGATAAAAACTCACTTTTTGATGTTTTTGATCAAAATAAACACTGTGATTTTGTTTGTCAACCAAAACAGTTAATTCAAAGCATTTTATCAATGTTTAAACATACTCTATCAAACTCAATAGTCAATTTATCAATTAAACAACTAATTACCCTTAATTTCTACTTTAAACTAAACAATATATATATATATATACACAAAAACTCTCTATAAAAATAGCTTTTCTTCCCAACCATATTCATAATACAAATACATGGACTATTCTCCATTATAGCTTAAGAAAATAGTTTAACAATACTAGATTATCATATGAAATCACATACATAACAAATAATTTATCCTTACACAAGGATTTTACAGAGAATTAGGGAAGAGAGAAAAAAAATTAAACCTTTAAAACTAAAAAGAATAAGATAATACCTTGAAGAAGATAATGATGGCTATTCCTTTTTTTGATTCTCAAGCTTTTCTTCTCACCAATTCCCTAGCCTTTCTTCCTCTCTTCTTTTCTCTCTCACTTTTCTTCTTTTCTTCTTCTTCCTCTGAGTTTTTCTCTTTTCTTCCTAACTCTAACTACGTACTAACAATATAACGTATATAGGATATAATTTATATTAATTATATAATATAAATATAGATATAACTGATATCAGTTATTTGAGTTTTGAAAACCAAAAGCCATAAGGCTTGTTTGGCTAGTCACTAAAAAAAATAACCAATTAATCCTTATGACTTGTTTGGTAAAACACAATTAGAATAAAGACTTAATAGGCATTAGGCATTGTTTGGCAAAACTGAATTAAAACTCCTTTAAGTTATTTTAATAACTCCTTTATAAAAGGTTATTTGTCACACTTTTATTAAATTAAATTAATCTTAATAACAATTTATTAAATTACTACATCACATAAATTAATACCACAAAATTATAACTTTTTATATAATTATAATATTATTTAATCAACTAACACATTCTTTTAATTACAAATTCACATAAAAAGAATAATAATTCAATTATTCAAAACTCTCTAACTTAATAATTAAATTAAATTAGCATAACATAAATAATTTCTTTAATTATTTATTCAACAAATAGTTAACCAAATTGAATCAAATTTGAACAATTACAAATTCAACCATAAACACATCCATTAAATACTTAAATAATTCAATAAATATTTAATATAACAATTAAAAATTCTGGAATGTTACAGAGGAACTATTGATTCACATTATTATAAACATGAATTGTGAATTTAACTAAAATTTTTGGTGGTTCAGGTGAAGACAGGTGATGAAAGTTCTCTTTGTATTGGGTATAATAAAGAACTGTTAATGGGTATTACAGCGATAAAGTTGATAAAAACTTTTTAAATCATAGAAGATAGTAGATACCATGCTCTACTTGACTCTTCTAATGGATTGCTTATTCCGTTGCAGTTGTTGATCTAAAACTTGATGTCTATTGTATTCTATCAGTTGTTATACCGTTGAAGGCTAAGGATAATTTATTCTGCATTATCTTAGTCATAATATTTCTTACTGGGCTAGTTTAGGCTCACCCTTTTCTTTCACTGTTCTCTTCAGGAAATGAGAATATAGTTGGGACTGGTCAGGGAACGGAGTGATGGTCTGAGGTGGTTGTTTTAGCAGTCCTCACTATTCTATGAAATAGTGTGATAATAATTATAATGTGGACTCCATTGAGAGTGGATATTGTCTAGAAGGCAATATTCTTGTTTAAACTCTCAGCTATGTTTTGTCTTATGTTACTCGATAGTTGTATATTAAAGTTTATATTTGATTTCTGTACCATGTATTTGGCGACTTAAGATGGGTGATGTATACCTATTTTAGGGGCATCACACAAACACCCTTTCTAAAATCTTGTGGTCATGCCATTTCTTCACCTTTTCCTTGTACAGTTTAGAGTTCTCGTAGGCTTGCGATCTGAATTCATCCAACTTATTGAGTTGGAGTAGATGTTTTTCTCCAGTAGCCCTCAAGTCAAAATTCAACTTTCTTATAGCCCAATATGCCTTGTGTTCGAGCTACATGGGAAGATGACAAGCTTTTCCATATACAAGCTGAAATGGTGACATTCCCAACGATGTCTTATAAGCGGTCCTATAAGCCCATAATGTGTCGTCTAGCTTTAATGACCAATAATTCCATTTGAGATTCATGATCTTTTCAAGAATTCTCTTCACTTCGGGATTCGATACCTCCGCTTGGCCATTAGTCTGGGGATGGTAAGTTGTAGCAATGTGATAACTCACCCCATACTTAGCTAATAGAGCTATGAAATGTCGATTACAAAAATGGCTGCCCTCATCACTAATAATGGCTCTTGGAGTCCCAAACCTTGTAAAAATACTCCTTTGTAAAAATCTTAAGACCACCTTAACATCATTAGTTAGAAGAGCTGCCACTTCCACCCACTTGGAAACATAGTTGACTGCCAATAAGATATATAGGTTCCCACATGATGAAACAAAAGGCCCCATGAAGTCTATCCCCCAAACATTAAAAATTTCTACCTCGAGGATTATGTTCAAGGGCATTTCATTTCTCTTTGATATGTTCCTGACTCGCTGACATCTGTCGTATTTCTGAACAAAACTATAAGCATCTTTAAAAATTGTCGGCCAGTAGAATCTTTCTTGCAAAACTCTAGTCGCTATCCTTTCACCACCGTAGTGACCTCCGTATAATGACGTGTGGCAATCCTATAATGTACCCTTTGTCTCACTATATGGAATACACCTCATTATCATCTGATTGGCGCACTGCTTGAACAAGAACGGTTCATCCCATATAAACCACTTCACATCAAGTAACAATTTTTTCTTTTGATGTCGAATCAAGTCAAAAGGGATTATCTTGCTCACTAAGTAGTTTGCATAGTCTGCGAACCATGGCACTTCACCTTTCACCATAAATAACTGTTCATCTGAAAAGGACTCATTAATCACAACCTTGTCATTTACATCCCTTCCCAGATTTTCCAATCTAGATAAGTGGTCTGCCACTTGATTCTTAGTCCCTTTCATGTCCTTTATTTCTAGATCAAATTCTTGCAAAAGAAGTATCCATCTGATTAAATGAGGTTTGGCATCTTTCTATGTCACCAAATACCGGATTACTGCATGGTCTGTGTACACTATCATCCTAGTCCCAATCAAATAGGCACGAAACTTATCAAAAACATACACAACTGCTAGAAGTTCTTTCTTTGTGGTGGTGTAATTTAACTGAACATCAGTGAGGGTCTTGCTTACATAGTAAATCACATGGAAGATCTTTTCCCTTCGCTGGCCCAAAACAGCCCCCACAGCAAAATCACTTGTGTCACACATAAATTCAAACGGAAGGTCTTAGTCTAGTGTTGTGATCACTGGTGTTGTAGTTAACTTTCTCTTCAAATGCTTAAATGCAGACAAACATCTTCATCAAACTTAAACTGCGCATCCTTCTCCAATAAACTACAAAGTGGCTTCGTGATATTAGTTAACTAAACTACCGTCATAACTTTGTAGCGGTAGACAGTGTAGCACATGAGCAAATGAGGGGCAAATGAGTAATTTCTCATGTCGTTACAGCCTGTAGCGATAAAGGGAAATCCATTTCAATCCGTGTCATCCAATATTGCGAACAATGGTATAGATTATGATTGTTGAAATAGTACCCGTGACAACCGATTGCCAAACATGTTAGTTTTGGGCCTCCGATCCAAGAACAACATTACATATCCATTAACTAAAGCTTATCCAACAGCAGGATAATCGTCACTTAGAGAAGAAGGATACGAGATACCATGACGATTGGCTTTAGTGCAAGTGGAAGATTGAAAGTAGTATGCACACAAGTCGATTATGTTTGATGATAAAGTATATACTTTGTAATAATCTTATTCATTTATTAATAAAAAGTATAAATTTATTAAAGGCTTTTAATTATCTACATGATGTTGCTTTATAATATGTGATAAACTCATAGTTTTAAGCAATGCTTTTAGAATCGTGATGAGATCATGCTAATGAGATCTAAATTCTTAGATAACTTAAAAACTAAAATGCTTTTAATCAATGGATTACTAAAAAGGGGATTAGTGAATCCGGATAGATTAGTATATACGTTGCATGCTCATTGGATGAGGATGATTGATCTCATGATCATTTGTGTGGAGACACTAAAGCAAGTATGTAGGTACTTATTGGAGAATAAGTTCACTGAACGTGGCTCGCTAAGGAATACCTAATAGAGTTTTACTTACTTGTCAATAGGAATTCCTATAGTGACAGTAGTACAAGAGATCCTTGGACTTGATATCATCATAGTATCTTGTGTATGATGAGTTATACTTTGACTTATTTCTTAAGACCCTTAGGGTATATCAAAGGGTATGATTGGGTATAATAAGTTGTACATGGAGATAATGTATGATCAATAAAGAATCTACCACTTCTAGTAAAAGAAGAGAAATGTCCTATGTGATTCGATAAATGACAACCCAGTAGTCATTGGCCAGGGCATAATAAAATTAGAAAGGAGTTTCTAATTTGCATTATTTAGAGTTGTGCATTTAAGAGTCGAAATACATATAATTAAATAAAATAAGACTTGACAGTAATTCCATGTCTTATATTTAATCGGGACATGTATGGTGGAAGGATTGAATTGTACGGTAACAATTTACTTAAAGGCTTTTTTATGATTAATGTTGAAATCTATATTATCTAAAAGTCGTTAATCGCTAGGGAGGCTTATCCCTATTGTAGAATAAATATTATTTATTTAAATAAATTAATAGTTTAATTTATTTATTTAAATAAGATTAGAATTGTTCTAATCGATTTATTCACAACCGGTTTAATATGGAGAAGGCAAAGGGTCACACCATAAAGGGAATAATAATTACTTAAAAAGTTAATGGCATAATCGTAATAATAAGTTAAGTATATTTAATTTAATCTATGATGATAGAATAAATTAAATAGCTTAATATTTATTATTTAATATTTTAGAAGTATTAAATATAAATTAATAAGAGAAGTCTTATTATTATTATTTAATTCTTAAAGGATTTTGGAATTAATTAATAAAAGTACTCTCATATATTCCTAATAAGATTAGGAGGTTAAATTTATGACGCCTCCAAAATAGGTATACATCACCCATCTTGGGTCGCCAGATACAAAGTACTGAATACAAATACAAATTAATTATACAACAGTCGTGTAAAATACGATAAAACATAAATTGAGAGTTTTAATAAAAATATTGTCATCTAGACAATATCCACACTCAATGGAGTCCTCATTACATTTATTGTCATACTATTTAACAGAATAGTGAGGACTACTAATGCTTTCATCTGGACCATCACTCCGTTCCCCTACTCGTCCCAGCTATATTCTCATTTTCTGAAGAAAACAACAAAAGAAAGGGTGAGCTCAACTAGCCCAGTAAGAAATATTATGACTATGATAATGCAGAATAAATTATCAAGTCTTCAACAATGTTAAACTGATAAAAATACAATAGACATCAAGTTTAACTGCAGCGAAACAAGCAATCCATTAGAAGAGTCAAGTAAAGAATAAAATCTACTATCTTCTATGGTATAAAATGTTTTCATCAATTTTTATCGTTGAGACTCAGCTTAATAAATAAAACACATCATCTAATCATCCTTGTACTACAGGCCAAGGATATTCATTAAATCATCAATGGTTATGACTATACAGAACAATTCCTAGTCATAATCATACCAAAAACTGTTCATCAATGCATTACAGGCCACTGAGGACTTTTACTATATCATTTATAATATTACAGGTCATGATTATACCGAATGATCTCTAGTCATAATCATACTAAGTCCATCTATGCACATAAGCCAAAGATGACTGTAACATCCCCAGATTCGGGTCCCAAATCACCACGAATCCGGTGTACTATTTCTATAACTATTGCGGAAGATATAAACATAAATTGTTTATACATTAAACATTACACACTATCCCCAAGGTCGAGAACCTTCACATAATACCTAAATCAATATCCTATCAGACATACAAAGCTATTATCATACATTACTGTTACAACTTTAGCTGCACATATAATCCAAAGCCGACTTGTCTTGGACTTTTCTTGTAACCGATGTATTCGTCATAATCTACAATGTTTATCATGATATAGCAAGGGTGAGAAACAATTTTTCCCAGCAAGTATAAGTTCAATTAAGGATATATCATGATCGAAAGAATTGAACAATAAGTTGGCTAACTTTATACAATATATACATTACAAAAGAGCATGATTAAATTTTCATAGTTGAACGAATAATGAACATGAATAAATCAACTGGACCAAATGGTAATGAAGGTGATCAGCCTTTCATACCTGATGAATACATGAAATGTGCACAGAGTGAGAATCAATAATTCATAGACATGGTATAATCAATAATGATTAACCCCAAGCATATTTCAAAAATATCAATCCGAGATCGAGTTAGAGAACTTGCCTGTACCATTGATTACCGTTACGCAACCTATATCGCTTTTTCTGAAGACCTAATATAGATAATACCGATCTCTAAATATTAGAATATCATCACAGTATAGTACTGTAAAATACAGTTATAATATAACCTAACAAATTACCACATAATCCTATCAGTCTATAAAATACCTAAAATTCGGTATCAAGTCAAACTATTTCAGTCTGAGTTGAATTCGGTATAATTTTTGACATCCCAAAAAGTCTAGTCAGATAATTCATGAGTCTAATTTCCATAAGACTTTGCCTAAATGCTTTACATTTACCTTAGATAATTTCATTTTCAGTCAAAATATTTTTCAATGACTTATAATAATTTTCAGATAATTATTATCATTTATCATGATTTTTCAATCATTAATATCATATTAATATGAATTAAATACTACTTAATTCCATTATCATTAATATTAATTTATTAATGAAATTCATTACAAAATATTAAAAGTCATAAAAAAGTAACTTAAAATATTTCCTTACACTTTAATATAATTTCAAATAATTTTTAAAGTATTAAAATCATTTTTATGTAATTTATTTAATATAATAATTAAATAAATTAACTATCATTAATATTTAAAAATATGAAAATATCAGTGAAATATATTTCAAATTATTAAAAACCCATTTTTAGGCTTTAAAATAATTTTTACAAATTTATTATGAATTTCTAATATTTATTCTATAATTTTAGTTTAAAGTTGGGGTCCTCTACAAAAACACTTGTAGACGGTGATCTACAAGTCCGATATGGGCCCACTTGGTATTGTTAGAATCGTGACTTCCCGAGCTAGGTTTTAGGCATAAGAAACGGTCCATTTGGCACAGTATAGCACCCTGAAAACAGGCCACTACCGACTGACCATTACATGCCTTGTAAACATTTTCAGTTTTGGAGTCTTTTACAGAAACGCTTGTATTACGAGATCCACAACTCCGATTGAGGCCCAATCAAACTCGTTGGATCCGTATCTTCTTGAACTACAGTTTTCAGTTATCAAATACCAAATTCTAATCTGTCTAGGTCCCTGAAATCAGGCCCAAAGTGACTGGTCCGCAAGGTTTTCTTCAACAGTTGGTTCATTTTCCAGATTTAGGGTCCTTAACGGAAACGCTTATAAAACGAAATCTACAAATCGGATTTAGGTCCAATAGGTATCGTTGGATTCGTAATTTCCCGAACTACAGTTTCCATGTATCAAACATATATTTTGGTTCTGTTTTGGTCCCGGAAAAATGGACAGAAGTGACTGATCAGTAGCTTGTGTTCAACAGTTAAGGTAGTTTGGGATTTAATTCATAACTTGCTCATTTCTTAACATATTTGAGTGATTCCAAAGGATTTTTGCCCTTAACTCATGTATCTAGCATGCTAACATGTTTTAAACCATTAATCACATGAACCCAAAGAATCTAACAAAATATATATATATAGCATACAAAGGAAAGCTTTTTCTTAAACCTTTTGGTACAAAACTTGATTTCCTCACTTTGGATCTAACTTTTGATTTCAAAAATACTTTGATACACATATAAAATACCAATACTCATGTAAATCATGAGTTTTTAATGATCCAAAACAAAAATTGCTTGGTTCATAAAGATCTAACAAAAAGAGCACAAAAAGTGAAAACTTTCATTTTCTTACCTTTTTCTTCTTGCAAGCCTTCTTGATCCTTCAAAGTAGCTTATGATTTTAAGTTGTATGAAGATCCAAGACCCCTCCTAGACTCCCTATAACTACCGAAATATGCAGTCTCCTTTCTCTCTCTATTGTTCTTAGTTTAGACTTAGGTTTAAAAATTAACATAACTTAGTGTATATACAATATACATATAACACATATAATTATAGAATATGTAACTCCCAATATAATTACATATACTTATTATCAATTTAATATATAGGTTACAAAAATTAGAATTTTTAATGCCCTAAGGCTTGTTTGGCAAAACCATATTAAAATAATGACTTAATCATTCCTTAAGCCTTTTTGGCAAAACAAGATTAAAATAAGAATTTCAAAAGCTCTAAGTTTTTGTTTGGTAAAATCAAATTAAAACTCTTTTAATAAATATAGTTTATTGTCCCACATTGTTTACTTGGATTTTCATATCCAATCTTAATTAAAGAAACTAATTACCACATACTAAATAAATTTCCCACATAACCAAATATCACAAAATTATAATCTCATTATAATTTTATTTAACAATTAATATATCACTTTAATTATTAAATTACAACATCAATATAGCAACTCATGTAATCTTTAACAACTCTCTAACTGTTAAATTAAATTAGAGTATTATTTAATTCACAAATATATACTAACAACAATCACATAAATAAAATATTTATTTAATTTAATAAATATTTTAAATTACAAATAAAATTTTGGATTGTTACATCATTCCCTTCTTACAAGGATTCTGTCCCCAGAATCACAACTCAAATAATTCATTCGTCATATTCTTCCTTCCTTATAAGGATTCCGTCCTCGAAATCAATGAAACCCTACCTTACTCGGTTTTTCATCAAATCTCTTCATTGAATAAGTTCAACACGTGACCTTAATATAGGTTTTATATTTCCTACTACATTCATTTCTTCAACAAATTCTAGGTTTTATTTCATAACTTTCACTTTAACTCAATTATATTCTGAGTATTATATATTCTTTAATCCATTTATTTCTTTTCTAAAGATTGTTATCATAAACACTCGGGATATTACATTCACCCATTCTTCTAAGAATTTCGTCTTCGAAATTTTTATTTATTAATCTTTAATCATTCATTCTATCAAAATAGATTTTACGTTAATACTTTATTCACTCATTAGGTTTTATAACCACTTCTTTCCACAAAGGCCTTTCTTCAATTATTAAACTTTTCTATTAAGAGATTTACATTATTCTTTGATAACTCATCTCCTTCTCATTTCAAAATTTCTTTTCTCACCTATTCTATATATTCATCATTCAGTGTCGCATTCTACGACTTACTTCTTTCCAAGGAATATCATCCTTACCACATTCACCTTTTAGAATTGCAAGAATCTTCCACAATTGCTCAATAATTATGAAGAAGTATGAATAACTCAGAAATTTTAAAAGATTCCAAATCATGTTGAGGGGTCACAAGACCGTGAACTGTATTCTCAGTTTACTAGTGCTTCAACTCAATCCTTCACACTGCAAACCAGAGTGTTTATCAATCACAAAACTGGAAACACCCTCCTCACGTACACTAGGTGGCCAGCCTATTGTACCACTACGTTGGGCCGCAACGTAGTGTTTTGTAACGACTATATGCGTTGCGCTCGGAACCATTGTCCCCGAAAACATGTCCCCTTATAGGGCTGTTCACCTCAGCTCTTCAACATTTGAATCCGCACCAAAACAATTTGGTTTAGCATAACTTTTCAATAAACGCTTGAATTTCATGAACATCTTTCAATATTTGTCTAGCTGAATCAAATAGCATAGACTTTTATAACAATTCGGACATCAATCAAAATATACATATATATATATATATATATATATATATTCTCATATCTTAAAGAAATCACAAAAATCTTTTTATGACGTCATGATACCGCACTGTATTTATAGTCCGTTGAGGATTCCGTCATTTGGTGATTTTATCATACTACATCATACCATAGTGGGCTGACGATCCTTAGATCACATCCAACACTAGGTAATACTGCATTGATGACTCCATCGTTTTTATCATCTTTGCACCAGGTTACATGATGCATTAATGATATAAAATACATTTTGATATATTACAAATCATTTTTGTCTAGCCGAAGCAATTAGCATAGACATACAAATAACAGTATTGTTGTTAAAACTCATTGGTTCCATCATTTGATCCAATGTTTTTCAAGAAAATAGAAATGTAAACATCAGTACAAAGTCAATAAATTTTGAAAGTCTAGCATAGCTAGTAGATTTAGAGTACCTATGCTTCCACCATCAACTCCACTTTCTATAATGATCCATTGCTTAATAGGTCTATCTATTCTTATCATCCTCAATACTCCATTTACAGTTATCTATACCTAGTTCGTCAAACTTACCACGCGTTATGAGTTCAGAAACTTGCCACAATTATATGAGTTTAAGAACTTATCCTAGTCAGACCATAGGCGTCCATTCGCTGAGGGGTTCAAAAACATTCCATATAATTATGAGTCACGAACCTACCATATGTATGAGTTTTAAGAACTCACACTTAACCTTATAATATTCTCTAACTATACTCTACCTATCTGTTATACACATGAGAAAAGAATCACCTTCTCAACAGTCATATAGCAAATAGCGCGACACAAACATTCCAATGATTATCAATGTGATAAACTGAGTGCAAACACAAAACCCTCGCCCATACAAAGGTTTGTACAACTCAGCCATCACATGAGTCCTCAATTGAAATCCCACCTAACTATATCTTGCTCTTAACTTGCTCTTTGCTCGATAAGAATTCCTCGTATCACATCATCTATAACTCCTCATGAGTTATCTCGTGCTACTTCATATTACTCCATCTTCATAGCATTAAGCTATAATTATTCAAACATTATAGACCATCTTTCTTTTATAACTTAAACAGACCACGTCGTGATCTTATTCTATAATCATCTCCCTTAAAATTCTTTTCTTAACTCGTGATCGTTTTGTTTTACGATCTTCTTTCTTTCTCTTTTTCATCATTTACGACATTATTCGTTATCTTGGCTTTTGGAGTTAGGAAACACCCATTTCTTATCTTTATATCTTTTAGATTCTTCTTTGAATCTTCTTGTTTAAAAAAAATTCTTCCTTTAAGAATTTCTAACTTCATTTACATCGCTCAAAATTTAATTCGAGTTCTACACTTTCATCATACGTATCCATTTCTACACTTGGAACACATCGAGTCTCTAACAGTTTCAATATGGTACGCTGAGTGGTTTCCCACAAACAACCAACAAACTAGGTTCCAAGTTACTTGTTCGTATATACCTCCGCTCTATGAAGGAATCGTTTAGCCAAGATACCATACCTCAACTACTAAAGAGTACAACTGTATCATACTTAACTATAACTTTTCATTCTTAACTTCGTTACCAATCTCTTCTTATAGACATTGTCTATTTGTTATCACCTTATATTCTTATTATTGGAGTTTGGTAACTCCATAACTCCGCGAGATTCTTCTTTGAATCCTCTCACACATGTTTTCATCCCTTCTTTATAAATTTCTTAAATTACTTCTTATTGTTCAAACTCTATTTGAGCGTATTCGTTCATTATCTTCACCTCTCTTCTCTAAGGTTATATCCTAAGGTACTCCTACCTAAGGCTTATAACCTACAGCTCTGATACCAACTGTAACATCCCCAGATTCGGGTCCCAAATCACCACGAATCCAGTGTACTATTTCTATAACTATTGCGGAAGATATAAACATAAATTGTTTATACATTAAACATTACACACTATCCCCAAGGTCGAGAACCTTCACATAATACCTAAATCAATATCCTATCAGACATACAAAGCTATTATCATACATTACTGTTACAACTTTAGCTGCACATATAATCCAAAGCCGACTTGTCTTGGACTTTTCTTGTAACCGATGTATTCGTCATAATCTATAATGTTTATCATGATATAGCAAGGGTGAGAAACAATTTTGCCCAGCAAGTATAAGTTCAATTAAGGATATATCATGATCGAAAGAATTGAACAATAAGTGGGCTAACTTTATACAATATATACATTGCAAAAGAGCATGAATAAATTTTCATAGTTGAACGAATAATGAACATGAATAAATCAACTGGACCAAATGGTAATGAAGGTGATCAGCCTTTCATACCTGATGAATACATGAAATGTGCACAGAGTAAGAATCAATAATTCATAGACATGGTATAATCAGTAATGATTAACCCCAAGCATATTTCAAAAATATCAATCCGAGATCGAGTTAGAGAACTTGCCTGTACCATTGATTACCGTTACGCAACCTATATCGCTTTTTCTGAAGACCTAATATAGATAATACCGATCTCTAAATATTAGAATATCATCACAGTATAGTACTGTAAAATACAGTTATAATATAACCTAACAAATTACCACATAATCCTATCAGTCTATAAAATACCTAAAATTCGGTATCAAGTCAAACTATTTCAGTCTGAGTTGAATTCGGTATAATTTTTGACATCCCAAAAAGTCTAGTCAGATAATTCATGAGTCTAATTTCCATAAGACTTTGCCTAAATGCTTTACATTTACCTTAGATAATTTCATTTTCAGTCAAAATATTTTTCAATGACTTATAATAATTTTCAGATAATTATTATCATTTATCATGATTTTTCAATCATTAATATCATATTAATATGAATTAAATACTACTTAATTCCATTATCATTAATATTAATTTATTAATGAAATTCATTACAAAATATTAAAAGTCATAAAAAAGTAACTTAAAATATTTCCTTACACTTTAATATAATTTCAAATAATTTTTAAAGTATTAAAATCATTTTTATGTAATTTATTTAATATAATAATTAAATAAATTAACTATCATTAATATTTAAAAATATGAAAATATCAGTGAAATATATTTCAAATTATTAAAAACCCATTTTTAGGCTTTAAAATAATTTTTACAAATTTATTATGAATTTCTAATATTTATTTTCTATTTATTCTATAATTTTAGTTTAAAGTTGGGGTCCTCTACAAAAACACTTGTAGACGGTGATCTACAAGTTCGATTTGGGCCCACTTGGTATTGTTAGAATCGTGACTTCCCGAGCTAGGTTTTAGGGATAAGAAACGGTCCATTTGGCATAGTATAGCACCCTGAAAACAGGCCACTACCGACTGACCATTACATGCCTTGTAAACATTTTCAGTTTTGGAGTCTTTTACAGAAACGCTTGTATTACGAGATCAACAACTCCGATTGAGGCCCAATCAAACTCGTTGGATCCGTATCTTCTTGAACAATAGTTTTCAGTTATCAAATACCAAATTCTAATCTGTCTAGGTCCCTGAAATCAGGCCCAAAGTGACTGGTCCGCAAGGTTTTCTTCAACAGTTGGTTCATTTTCCAGATTTAGGGTCCTTAACGGAAACGCTTATAAAACGAAATCTACAAATCGGATTTAGGTCCAATACGTATCGTTGGATTCGTAATTTCCTGAACTACAGTTTCCATGTATCAAACATGTATTTTAGTTCTGTTTTGGTCCCGGAAAAATGGACAGAAGTGATTGATCAGTAGCTTGTGTTCAACAGTTAAGGTAGTTTGGGATTTAATTCATAACTTGCTCATTTCTTAACATATTTGAGTGATTCCAAAGGATTTTTGCCCTTAACTCATGTATCTAGCATGCTAACATGTTTTAAACCATTAATCACATGAACCCAAAGAATCTAACAAAAAAATATATATATAGCATACAAAGGAAAGCTTTTTCTTAAACCTTTTGGTACAAAACTTGATTTCCTCACTTTGGATCTAACTTTTGATTTCAAAAATACTTTGATACACATATAAAATACCAATACTCATGTAAATCATGAGTTTTTAATGATCCAAAACAAAAGTTGCTTGGTTCATAAAGATCTAACAAAAAGAGCACAAAAAGTGAAAACTTTCATTTTCTTACCTTTTTCTTCTTGCAAGCCTTCTTGATCCTTCAAAGTAGCTTATGATTTTAAGTTGTATGAAGATCCAAGACCCCTCCTAGACTCCCTATAACTACCGAAATATGCAGTCTCCTTTCTCTCTCTATTGTTCTTAGTTTAGACTTAGGTTTAAAAATTAACATAACTTAGTGTATATACAATATACATATAACACATATAATTATAGAATATGTAACTCCCAATATAATTACATATACTTATTATCAATTTAATATATAGGTTACAAAAATTAGAATTTTTAATGCCCTAAGGCTTGTTTGGCAAAACCATATTAAAATAATGACTTAATCATTCCTTAAGCCTTTTTGGCAAAACAAGATTAAAATAAGAATTTCAAAAGCTCTAAGTTTTTGTTTGGTAAAATCAAATTAAAACTCTTTTAATAAATATAGTTTATTGTCCCACATTGTTTACTTGGATTTTCATATCCAATCTTAATTAAAGAAACTAATTACCACATACTAAATAAATTTCCCACATAACCAAATATCACAAAATTATAATCTCATTATAATTTTATTTAAAAATTAATATATCACTTTAATTATTAAATTACAACATCAATATAGCAACTCATGTAATCTTTAACAACTCTCTAACTGTTAAATTAAATTAGAGTATTATTTAATTCACAAATATATACTAACAACAATCACATAAATAAAATATTTATTTAATTTAATAAATATTTTAAATTACAAATAAAATTTTGGATTGTTACATCATTCCCTTCTTACAAGGATTCTGTCCCCAGAATCACAACTCAAATAATTCATTCGTCACATTCTTCCTTCCTTATAAGGATTCCGTCCTCGGAATCAATGAAACCCTACCTTACTCGGGTTTTCATCAAATCTCTTCATTGAATAAGTTCAACACGTGACCTTAATATAGGTTTTATATTTCCTACTACATTCATTTCTTCAACAAATTCTAGGTTTTATTTCATAACTTTCACTTTAACTCAATTATATTCTGAGTATTATATATTCTTTAATCCATTTATTTCCTTTCTAAAGATTGTTATCATAAACACTCGGGATATTACATTCACCCATTCTTCTAAGAATTTCGTCTTCGAAATTTTTATTTATTAATCTTTATTCATTCATTCTATCAAAATAGATTTTACGTTAATACTTTATTCACTCATTAGGTTTTATAACCACTTCTTTCCACAAAGGCCTTTCTTCAATTATTAAACTTTTCTATTAAGAGATTTACATTATTCTTTGATAACTCATCTCCTTCTCATTTCAAAATTTCTTTTCTCACCTATTCTATATATTCATCATTCAGTGTCGCATTCTACGACTTACTTCTTTCTAAGGAATATCATCCTTACCACATTCACCTTTTAGAATTGCAAGAATCTTTCACAATTGCTCAATAATTAGGAAGAAGTATGAATAACTCAGAAATTTTAAAAGATTCCAAATCATGCTGAGGGGTCACAAGACCGTGAACTGTATTCTCGGTTTACTAGTGCTTCAACTCAATCCTTCACACTGCAAACCAGAGTGTTTATCAATCACAAAGACTGAAAACACCCTCCTCACGTACACTAGGTGGCCAACCTATTATACCACTACGTTGGGCCGCAACGTAGTGTTTTGTAACGACTATATGCGTTGCGCTCGGAACCATTGTCCCCGAAAACATGTCCCCTTATAGGGTTGTTCACCTCAGCTCCTCAACATTTGAATCCGCACCAAAACAATTTGGTTTAGCATAACTTTTCAATAAACGCTTGAATTTCATGAACATCTTTCAATATTTGTCTAGCTGAATCAAATAGCATAGACTTTTATAACAATTCGGACATCAATCAAAATATACATATATATATATATATATATATATATATTCTCATATCTTAAAGAAATCTCAAAAATCTTTTTATGACGTCATGATGGTAGCACTGTATTTATAGTCCGTTGAGGATTCCGTCATTTGGTGATTTTATCATACTACATCATACCATAGTGGGCTGACGATCCTTAGATCACATCCAACACTAGGTAATACTGCATTGATGACTCCATCATTTTTATCATCTTTGCACCAGGTTACATGATGCATTAATGATATAAAATACATTTTGATATATTACAAATCATTTTTGTCTAGCCGAAGCAATTAGCATAGACATACAAATAACAGTATTGTTGTTAAAACTCATTGGTTACATCATTTGATCCAATGTTTTTCAAGAAAATAGAAATGTAAACATCAGCACGAAGTCAATAAATTTTGAAAGTATAGCATAGCTAGTAGATTTAGAGTACCTATGCTTCCACCATCAACTCTACTTTCTATAATGATCCATTGCTTAATAGGTCTATCTATTCTTATCATCCTCAATACTCCATTTACAGTTATCTATACCCAGTTCGTCAAACTTACCACGCGTTATGAGTTCAGAAACTTGCCATAATTATATGAGTTTAAGAACTTATCCTAGTCAGACCATAGGCATCCATTCGCTAAGGGATTCAAAAACATTCCATATAATTATGAGTCACGAACCTACCATAAGTACGAGTTTTAAGAACTCACACTTAACCTTATAATATTCTCTAACTATACTCTACCTATCTGTTATACACATGAGAAAAGAATCACCTTCTCAATAGTCATATAGAAAATAGCGCGACACAAACATTCCAATGATTATCAATGTGATAAACTGAGTGCAAACACAAAACCCTCGCCCATACAAAGGTTTGTACAACTCAGCCATCACATGAGTCCTCAATTGAAATACCACCTAACTATATCTTGCCCTTAACTTGCTCTTTGCTCGATAAGAATTCCTCGTATCACATCATCTATAACTCCTCATGAGTTATCTCGTGCTACTTCATATTACTCCATCTTCGTAGCATTAAGCTATAATTATTCAAACATTATAGACCATCTTTCTTTTATAACTTAAACAGACCACGTCGTGATCTTATTCTATAATCATCTCCCTTAAAATTCTTTTCTTAACTCGTGATCGTTTTGTTTTATGATCTTCTTTCTTTCTCTTTTTCATCATTTACGACATTATTCGTTATCTTGGCTTTTGGAGTTAGGAAACTCCCATTTCTTATCTTTATATCTTTTAGATTCTTCTTTGAATCTTCTTGTTTAAAAAAATTCTTCCTTTAAGAATTTCTAACTTCATTTACATCGCTCAAAATGTAATTCGAGTTCTACACGTTCATCATACGTATCCATTTCTACACTTGGAACACATCGAGTCTCTAACAGTTTCAATATGGTACGCTGAGTGGTTTCCCACAAACAACCAACAAACTAGGTTCCGAGTTACTTGTTCGTATATACCTCCGCTCTATGAAGGAATCGTTTAGCCAAGATACCATACCTCAACTACTAAAGAGTACAACTGTTCCATACTTAACTATAACTTTTCATTCTTAACTTCGTTACCAATCTCTTCTTATAGGCATTGTCTATTTGTTATCACGTTATATTCTTTTTATTGGAGTTTGGTAACTCCATAACTCCGCGAGATTCTTCTTTGAATCCTCTCACACATGTTTTCATCCCTTCTTTATAAATTTCTTAAATTACTTCTTATTGTTCAAACTCTATTTGAGCGTATTCGTTCATTATCTTCACCTCTCTTCTCTAAGGTTATATCCTAAGGTATTCCTACCTAAGGCTTATAACCTACAGCTCTGATACCAACTTTAACATCCCCAGATTCGGGTCCCAAATCACCACGAATCCAGTGTACTATTTCTATAACTATTGCGGAAGATATAAACATAATTATAGAATTATAGAATATGTAACTCCCAATATATTTACATATACTTATTATCAATTTAATATATAGGTTACAAAAATTAGAATTTTTAATGCCCTAAGGCTTGTTTGGCAAAACTATATTAAAATAATGACTTAATCATTCCTTAAGCCTTTTTGGCAAAACAAGATTAAAATAAGAATTTCAAAAGCTCTAAGCTTTTGTTTGGTAAAATCAAATTAAAATTCTTTTAATAAATATAGTTTATTGTCCCACATTGTTTACTTGGATTTTCAAATCCAATCTTAATTAAAGAAACTAATTACCACATACTAAATAAATTTCCCACATAACCAAATATCACAAAATTATAATCTCATTATAATTTTATTTAACAATTAATATATCACTTTAATTATTAAATTACAACATCAATATAGCAACTCATGTAATCTTTAACAACTCTCTAACTGTTAAATTAAATTAGAGTATTATTTAATTCACAAATATATACTAACAACAATCACATAAATAAAATATTTATTTAATTTAATAAATATTTTAAATTACAAATAAAATTTTGGATTGTTACAATGACTTTCATTATAATATAAGCATGAGGATGATGACAATGACATAATAATTCAATAAAACAAGTTCAAGAATTAATTTATTCAGAAATTAATAACGTCCAAATTGTCAACATGATACTTCTTTGTGGAGTAAAATTCAAAAATGCTCAGAAGAATATTTCCATGAAAAGATACTGGATGAAGCGCAAATATCAAGGATATTCCACTAATTTTATGGAGTATAGAAGTTAAAACTTTAACCACCTGAATATAATAGAATATATAAAACTGTCAGATTTGTAATATTCATGAACGCAATCAAATTGCAAAAATATGCGGAAGCGTGAAAAATCAGAGTTTAAAAATTTTACAAACCATAAACCCGGATCATCCTTTATGCGCAATTATTAATTAAACGAAAAGATAAGAACAAGAACCATACCCTTGAAGATCCGAGCTTCCTCAGGTACAAGTTCACCTCCAATCCTTTTCGCGTTCAACTTGAATCAACCGGGTTTGGTTCCTTCCTTTGATCAACGTTAGCCACCCAAGTGTTTGGCCTCTAGAGGTGATCCACCAAGGAATGAGAAGAATTCAAGAAGATGTGTATTTGGCAAAACCCTAGTTTTCTATCTCTCATAGAAAAGGAGCGTACTCTCCCAACTATTGGAATTACGTCTGTTGTTAAAAAGCCAACAACAACTCTCTTGCACCATAATAAGATTCCTCTTATTTATAGATGTAGGCAACCCTCCTTAACAATTAAAGAAATTTTTTTTTATTTTAATTAATTAAATTCCTTTAATTAATTAGGCTCCCTAATCTTATTAGAGATAATTAATTAAACATTTAATTAATTAGCCTCCTAATCTTATTAGGAATAAATGAGAGTACTTTTATTAATTAATTCCCAAACTCCTTTAGGAATTAAATAATAATAATAGTAATAATAATAATAAGACTCCTCTTATTAATTTATATTTAATATTTCCAAAATATTAAATAATAAATATTAAGCTATTTAATTTATTCTATCACCATAGATTAAATTAAATATACTTAACTTATTATTACGATTATGCCATTTACTTCTTAAATAATTATTCTTCCTTTTATGGTGTGACCCTTTAGGTTCTCCATATTAAACCGGCTGTGAATAAATCAATTAGAACAATTCTAATCTTATTTAAATAAATAAATTAAACTATTAATTTATTTAAATAAATAATATTTATTCTACAATAGGGATAAGCCTCCCTAGCGATTAACGACTTTCCAGATAATATAGATTTCAACATTAATCATAAAAGAACCTTTGAGTAAATAGTTACCGTACAATTCAATCCTTCCACCATACAATGTCCCAATTAAATATAAGACATGGAATTTCTGTCAAGTCTTATTTTATTTAATTATATGTATTTCGACTCTTAAATGCACAACTCCAAATAATGCAAATTAGAAACTCCTTTCTAATTTCATTCTGCCTTGACCAAGGACTACTGAGTTGTCATTTATCGAATCACATAGGACATTTCTCTTCTTTTACTAGAAGTGGTAGATTCTTTATTGATCATACATTATCTCCATGTACAACTTATTATACCCAAGCATACCCTTTGATATACCCTAAGGGTCTTAAGGAATAAGTCAAAGTATAACTCATCATACACAAGATACTATGAAGATCTCAAGTCCAAGGATCACTTGTACTACTATCACTATAGGTATTCCTATTGACATGCAAGTAAAACTCCATTAGGTATTCCTTAGCGAGTCACGTTCAGTGAACTTATTCTCTAATAAGCACCTACATACTTGCTTTAGTGTCTCCACACAAATGATCATGAGATCAATCATCCTCATCCAATGAGCAAGCAACGTATGTACCAATCTATCCGGATTCACTAATCCCCAATTTAGTAATCCATCGATTGGGAACTATTTTAGTTTTAAGCTTTCTAAGAATTTAGATCTCATTAGAATGATCATCATCATTATTCTAAAAGCATTGCTTAAAACTATGGGTTTATCACATATTATAAAATAGCATCATGTAGATAATTAAAAGCCTTCAATAAATTAATACTTTTTATTAATAAATGAATAAGATTGTTTACAAAGTATATGCTTTATCATCAAACATGATTGACTTGTGTGCATACTACTTTCAAAAACTGGAAATGGATTTTCGCCCGCCATGCGGTACTCCACGTATACAGATCAATTTCACAATTTAATAAGGAATGAATACAAAGGATCATTCACCATGCATGTGGTAATCCACATAGACAGGTTATTCTAACATAATAATAAATAATGGAATAACAGAAGGATTCACCATGCGTGCGATAGATAGCACAGACAGGTTATTCCCAACAGAATAATAAAGAATGGAACCAGGTCATGCGTAATACGCACAGACATGATATTCTAACAGAATAATAAAGAAAGGAACCAGGTTATGCATAAACTCACAAACAGGATATTCCGACAAAATAATAAAGAATGTAATAACAACAGAAATCACCATGCATGCGATAGACTGCACAGACAGGTTATTCTAACAGAATAATAAATAATGGAACCAGGTCCGGCGTAAACGCACAGACAGGATATTCCAACAGAATAATAATGAACGGAAAAATAAAAAAATTTCACCATGTATGCTATACTTCGCATAAACAGGTTATTCCAAATAATAATAAAGAATGGAATAACAGAAGAATTTCACCAAGTATAGGGTAGCCCCCGTATACAGGTTATTCCAACAGAATAAAAAAGAATGGAATAACAGAAGTTCTCTTCATGAATACGAAAAAAATAATACCCCTTATCTTAGAATAAAGTTGGATACAGGAGTAGTGAAGTAGCAGAATATTTTTCTTCTTTCTCTCTATAGTTTCTCTCTCTAGAGTTTCAGTGAATTCGTAAGAAATAATTAAGGAATGAGCTTCTATTTATAGGAGAATGGATTGAATAGTAACTAATCCATGAACGGTCCAGATTGATTTACTTTTAAACGGACGGTCCAGATTGGTTTACAATAAAATATTCTAATAAAACAAAATCTTTTAAATAAAATATAATATATTCTATTTATAATCTAATAAAACGAATAACTTTATAAAAGTATTCTGTTTTATATAAAAACTTTTCTGTTTTATTACAATAATAATACTAATAAAATAAAACTTCATCATCATTATTATAACTCACATTATTAATCGACCAGGTCGTTCCTAGGAAAGAGGGTGTTTTTCAATAAGGATTTCTTCCTATTGGCACGCAATTAGGTGACCAAACCTCTTCTTGGCAGAACTTCTAGACATCGTTAATATTACAAATAATAATATTAATAACTCTGTCATCTCAATTATTAATTTAATAATATATAAAATAGCGACAATAATTAAATCAAATAACGTGAGATACTATGCAACAATTATTGTAGCAATAATTAAACAAAACTGAGTGACTTCTCACGTAAGCATCAATAATCAATACCGTGTGCTACTATGCAACCACGCGTATTACTGTACTTTTAACACCTGGTGTTTTAACAGTTAATGTAAGACCCCAACTTATTATAAATAAAATTAAATTTTTCCTTTATTCATTATTCTAAATTAATAAGGTGTAAATTTGATATAATGCTTTAGTCATGGGTGAAATGTGCAAATTTTACAAAATAAGCAAGTGGTTATAAAATATTCATTTTTGTGGGGGAATATTCTTTTGGTCGTGAAATATTCTTTTTGTAGGGGAATATTCGTACGACGGCGCAGCCATTCGTGGGGCTCACAACAGAATAACTGTCGGATGAAGAAAATGACATAGTATGAGTTTTTATAAATAACGACGTAGTTGTTACCGTTAACACTGTTGGAATACCTGGTGGTTAAAATACAGTAATACGCGTGATTGCACAGTAGCACACGGTATTGCACAATATTATTGAATTATTGATTCGTACGTAAGAAGGCACTACTCAGTAATTGTTACAGTAGTTACTGTTCAATATTTTATTTTATTGATTCAATAATTGCTGCGTTGATATTTAATATTATTGTTGTTTCAATAATTGTCACTGCACAGTATTTCCCATTATCAGATTAATAATTCATATTATTTGAATAATATTATTAGATAGCATTATTGGCAATGTCTAGAAAGTTCTGTCAAGGAGAGGTTTGGTCACCTAATTACGCGCCAGTAAGGAAAAATTCTTATTGGAAAGTCCCCTCTTTCATGGGAACTGCCTGGTTGTCATAAGTGTGATTCTGTAATACTATTTATGAATAATTAATTATTGATTTATATGATAAGGAAATATTTATTTGATGTGGATATAAATGATGGATTTATTTATTTTATATGGTTATAAATGAAGGAATTAATACTGAGATGTTTTATCAGTATTCTATCGGAAGGGAAGTATTAAAAATCACCCGTTTATAGATTTTGGATATTTTTTGTTTGGAATTTAGAAAAACTCAAAGCTACAAAGTTGTAGAGAATTTGATTTCAGGCAGAATGGACATAAAATTCATATTTTTCTGATAAACGGGCTATATTTTATGAATTATTGAAGTTTCGGAAAATAAAATAATTTTTATTAAATTTATGGGTGGACCTACTTTTGGTTTTTCAAGCATGTGGGCTACTATTATTTTTTAGATTTGGCTGGCTTGGTTGGTGAAAGTGTGCGTAGGAAGTTTGAAAAGAAATATTATTAATTTATTATTTTAGTCTCCTATGGCGTTTTAGTATTTTCCTATAAATAGACGCTTAGGTTAGAATTGAAAATCACACCAGAAACAAGTTTTCTTTCTCTCTAGATTCTCGAACGTATTTTTGTGAGTATTTTGATACTTTGAGAGTTGATGTTCGGTACAAGTTTCCTTTGACTTTCTATCCGATATTCCAATCAAAAGTACTGTTATTTTGAGATAAAGGATGTTATTTTCTTCTTAAATGATATTATTTTCTTCAATATCATTATGCCAAAATATTGGTGAACTTTTTAATCAAATTTGGAATTTTTTGTGTAAGGATTACTATTCACGTATACGACACTATTCACCGAAAAATGAAATTTTCTTCTTTTTGTCCAAGATGTCTATTATGGTTACTATCTTTGACTGTATCCATGTTTTGATCTTATTTTGAATTCTGTTTTACAATTGGTTATTATGAACTATTATTGATCTTGGATAAACTGTTATACGAATCCCTAATATTTGTTCTTCTGTCTCACTGAATTCGTTTTTTTAAAATATTTTTCATCATCCTCAGTCCTAAATGATGATATTACTGAATATCTTTGGCCTGTAGTGCAAAGATCAATGATTAACTGATGAATATCTTTGGCCCGTAGTGCAAAGATGAACAGGTGTTAAGATGAACATGACCAACTGGTGAAATAAATGAATATCTTTGGCCTGTAGTGCAAAGATGAATATTTGATTAAAAGATGTATATTGATTGATGTTACAGGGATAAAATATTAATGATGGACTTTTAAATCTTAGAAGATAGTAGAATTCATTCTCTACGTGACTCTTCTAATGGATTGTTGTTTCTGCTGTATTTGTTGATCTAAAACTTGTTGTCTATTATATTCTATCATATTTTTCCCTGTTGAAGACTAATGATAATTTGTTGTATATTATCTTAGTCATAATATTCTTTACTGGGCTAGTTGAGCTCACCTTTTCCTTTTTGTTCCATTTTTCTTCTCAGGAGGTGAGAACAGAGCAAGATCGAGTCGGGGTATGGAGTGATGGTTCTGGAAAGATGTTTTAGCTATCCTCACTATTTTTGTAAAATAGTGTATGAATAATTGTAATGAAGACTTATTTGGGTGTGGATAATGTCTAGAAGACAATATTTGTATTTAAACTCACAGTATGTGTTGTCGTATTTTGCACGACAATTGTATTATTGAAGTTGTAGTTTGCTTTCTGTACCATGTATTTGGCGAATCAGAATGGGTGTTATATACCTATTTTGGGGGCGTCACAATTAATGGCAAAACTTCCGCCGTTATTTTGATAAAAATATTTTTGTCTTTTTCTCAATCCGACAATAATTTCATTATGGGGTCGACCAATGATTTTGCCGTTTTACGAATATTCCCTGTTAAAATAATTATTCCCCGACCAATCGAATATTATATAACAACTTACATACTTTTCAAAATTTCTAAACATTAACCACAACTACAACATTTTATCAACTTTACTCCATAATATTCAAAAATAATATTTTTTGAAAATTCATCTTTATTCATAAAAGTTGGGGTCTTACAACCTCCCCTTCTTATGACATTTCGCCCTCGAAATTAAGGTACATACCTGGTATGTCGAAGAGGTAAGGATACCTTGATTTCATTTCAGATTCTAACTCCCAGGTCATTTCCTCAACATCGTGGTTTCTCCACAAAACTTTAACTTGAGGTATAACCTTGGAGCGTAGAATATGTTCCTTCTTATCCAAGATTTGAACAGGAACCTCTTCATACGTTAAATCTTCTGCTATTTCATCCGGTTCTAACTCAATAATGTGGTTCGGGTCTTTCACATATTTACGTAACATGGATATATGAAAAACGCTATGAACACGAGACATACTTAGCGGTAAAGCAAGTCTATAGGCCACAGTTCCTACTCGATTGAGGATTAAAAATGGGCCAATGAATCGAGGATTGAGCTTTCCTCTCTTTCCAAATCTCGTAACTCCCTTCCATGGAGCAACACGTAACAACACATGATCTCCAATATCGAATTCCACGTCCTTTCGACGAAGATCAGCATAACTCTTTTGTCGATCTTGTGAGGTTTTTATACGTTGTCGGATAGTTTGAATCTTTTCTGTAGTCATACGTACCAACTCCGATCCCAATAAAATTGCTTCACCCACCTCACCCCAGCATACTGGAGAACGACACTTTCTTCTATATAATGCTTCAAATGGAGCCATGCCAATACTTGCTTGATAGCTGTTGTTGTAGGAAAACTCCACCAACGGTAAGAACTTGTTCCAACTTCCCTTGAAGTCAAGGACACAAAGTCTTAATAAATCTTCAAGAGTTTAAATAGTCCTCTCTGATTGTCCATCCGTCTGAGGATGATATGCCGAACTAAATCGTAAATCCGTGCCCATATCTTTTTGCAAACTAACCCAAAATCTTGAAGTGAATCTTGGGTCTCGATCATAAACTATGGATACTGGCATACCATGCAGTCTTACAATCTCGTTTATGTACATACGAGCAAGATGTTCAAGTGTATAAGTTTCTCGTATTGGTAAGAAGTGAGCAGACTTGGTCAATCTATCAACAGTGACCCAGATTGGATCTATGCCTTGAGAAACCTTTGGAAGACCAGTAACGAAATCCATGGTAATGTGCTCCCACTTCCATTCTGGAATTTCAAGTGGTTGCAATAGACCTTTTGGCACTTGATGCTCCGCCTTGACTCATTGACAAGTTAGACACCTTGAGCTAAACAGCGCTATCTCTCTCTTCATATTGCTCCATCAAAATGTATGACGAAGATCACGATACAGTTTGGTACTCCCACGATGGATTGCAAGCGGTGTGTTGTGCGCCTCCATCATGATTTTATACTTTAAATCAGGGTCATTAGGAACACAAAGTCCGGAGTTGACTCGAAGTATTCCTTCTTCATCGATTCTTGCTTCCTGCATAGCACCTTCTTGCACTTTCTTCCTCATACACATCAGCTCTAGATCTGTAGCTTGAGCAGCTTTAATTTTATTGATTAAAGTTGGTTCTACTCGTATATTTGCCATCATCACATGGGTCCCTGGAGTCTTTAACTCTATCTCCATCCTTTGTAAGTTATACAAAATAGGCCTTTGCACTGACAAAATGCACTCGTACTCACATATGATCTTCTACTCAATGCGTCCGCAACTACGTTCGTTTTTCCAGGATGGTATTGGGTGGTATGCTCATAATCTTTCAACAGTTCAAGCCAACGTCGTTTTCACATGCTGAGTTCCTTTTGAGTGAAGAAATATTGGAGGCTTTTATGATCCGTATAGATTTTCGCCTTCTCTCCATACAGGTAATGCCACCAAATTTTAAGCGCAAAAACGACAGCGGCCAACTCTAGATCATGAGTAGGATAATTCCTCTCATATTCTTTGAGTTGCCGTGAGGCATAGGCTATGACTTTTCCATGTTGCATGAGAACACATCCTAACCCTTTGCCTGAAGCATCACTGTAAATAACAAATCCCTCCATGCCAGATGGTATTGTTAGAACAGGTGCTGAAATGAGTCTACTTTTGAGTTCTTGAAAACTCTTCTCACATTCTTTGCTCCAACCAAACTTTGTATCTTTCCGAGTCAGCTGAGTTAATGGAGTAGCAATTTGAGAAAATCCTTTCACGAATCTCCGATGATAACCAGCTAAACCGAGAAAGCTACGTACTTCGGTCATTGATTTAGGTTGCTCCCAGCTTTGAATTTCTTCAATCTTTGTTGGGTCAACAAATATACCATGACTTGATACTACGTGCCCAAGGAATGCTACTTCCTCAAGCCAGAACTCGCATTTCTTCAACTTGGCATAAAGCTTGTTTTCACGAAGCTTTTGGAGTATCAGCCTCAAGTGTGACGCCCCCAAAAATAGGTAAACATCACCCATCTTGAGTCGCCAAATACATGGTACAAAATTCAAATACAACTTAATAATACAGTTGTCGTGTAAAATACGACAAAACATAAATTGAGAGTTTAAATAGGAATATTGCCTTCTAGACAATATCCATTCTCAAATAGAGTTCTCGTTACATTTATTGTCACACTATTTAACAGAATAGTGAGGACTACTAATGCTATCATCTGGACCATCACTCCGTTCCCCGACTAGTCCCAGCTATATTCTCATTTCCTGAAGAGAATAGTGAAAGAAAGGGTGAGCTCAACTTGCTCAGTAAAAAATATTATGACTATGATAATGCAGAATAAATTATCAATAGTCTTCAACAATGTTAAACTGATAAAATAAAATAGACATCAAGTTTAACTGTAGCGGAATAAGCAATCCATTAGAAGAGTCAAGTAGAGAATAAAATCTACTATCTTCTATGGTATAAAATGTTTTCATCAATTTTTATCGCTGAGACTCAACTTAATAAATAAAACACATCATCTAATCATCTTTGTACTACGGGCCAAGGATATTCATTAAATCATCAATGGTTATGACTATACCGAATAATCCCTGGTCATAATCATACCAAGTCCATCTCTGGACGTAAGGCAAAGATATACAATTCAATAACCAACAGTCCATCTTTGCACGTAAGCCAAAGATAACTTTCATCACCATATAAACATGAGGATGATGACAATGATATAAGCATTAATCAAATGAACACAAGGATAATTATTAAAGACTTTAAATTTATCCAAATATTATCAACCACTCATAACCTAATATTATTAATATCATAACAATATTTTAATCACTTCTTAAACTTATAAACAATTTATTTCAATTGTTTACACTTTACCAAATAATACATTTAATCATTCAAAAAATGCCATACTCATAAGATTTCATCACCAATGATTAAATACCTCATCAAAAATGTGCATATACCTTATATAGGATTTTCAAGCCATAAAATCCTATTTTCCAACTTTGTTACTTCACATAACATATTTAACTCATATGTTCGTAACTAAACCATTTTCATAAAAAATACCAAATCAGCCCCAAAAATATTTCTTTTCTGGGATCTAGTAGAATATAGTCCCATAATGAACATATATTTTTCTCGGAATTTTTAAAATTCATTTACTATTTTTCAAAAATCAATTTCTAATTAATTCCTTAAGAAATTAGCTACCTCAAGTTTAACTCCAGAAATTCCCAAATCTTGACAGGATCTTACACATATTAATGTGAGCTTCCAGTTTAAATTTCATGGTCATCAGAGTTATAGAACTCTGGTTATAGTATTTTTCGTCGGTAAAACCTAAATATTAAAATAGTCATAACGTGCTCATTTTAAGTCAGAATGAGCTCATTTTTGGACAGGAGGTACTTTATACCATATATTTCCATGTTCCAAAAGGCCGAAAGTTTTCTCACAAATTAAGTGGTTGAAACAGCCCTTTTAAATTTCTGGGCAGTAGCTTTTTTGGAAATTTGCAACTTTTGACTCATTTGCTAAAATCAGTCCACACGAAAATCTATAACACATTTTCCAGTGATTCTACTTGGATAAGTTAGAAGACTCATAGATCTAACTCTTGAACTTGACCACACTCACAAATTCGAAATATAATAGGAGATATGGTCAATTGAATTTCATGTTCCATTTTCACCAAAATCTGATTTATCAACCCTTTGTGATTTCTAAGAAAATTTCATGTTTTCACATAATAACCAACATAACTCATCATAACACTTACAAATACTACATATACCCATGATTTTCATCAGTCCAATGCTTTTATTATAACTTTCATCATAATCCACATAAAAAGGTCATTTCCATAATTTAATAAGGAATGAATACAAATGATCATTCATCATGCATGTGATAATCCACATAGACAGGTTATTCCAACAGAATAATAAAGAATGGAATAACAAAAGAATTCACCATGCATGCGATAGATCTCACAGACAGGTTATTCCCAACAGAATAATAAATAATGGAACCAGGTCATGCGTAAACGCACAGACAGGATATTCCGACAGAATAATAAATAATGGAACCAGGTCATTAATAAATGCACAGACAGAATATTCTGACAGAATAATAAAGAAAGGAACCAGGTCATGTGTAAATTGCACAGACAGGATATTCCAACAGAATAATAGAGAATGGAATAACAGAAGGATTCACCATGCGTGCGATAGACTGCACAGACAGGTTATTCCCAACAGAATAATAAATAATGGAACCAGGTCATGCGTAAACGCACTGACAGGATATTCCGACATAATAATAAATAATGGAACCAGGTCCGACGTAAATGCACAGACAGGATATTATGACAGAATATTAAATGATGGAACCAGGTCCGGCGTAAACGGACAGACAGGATATTTCGACAGAATAATAAAAAGCGAAATAATAGAAGAATTTCACCATGTATGCGGTACTTCGCATAAACAGATTATTCCAACATAATAATGAAGAATGGAAGAATAGAAGTTCTCTTCATGAATACAAAAGAAATAATACCCCTTACGAGTACAACAAATAATATCTCTTACCGTAAAAGAAGAGTATTCCTACTGGTAGGGTGAGGATATACTTAAAGAAAACTTGCATTACGCTCAAAGCTTTCTTAAACTCTAAAGAAATATGCTCAAGATTATAGAAGAAGAATTCTCTCTCTAGAGTTTCAGTGAATTCGTAAGAAATAATGAAGGAATGAACTTCTATTTATAGAAGAATGGACTGAATAGTAACTAATCCATTAGAGGTCCAGATTGATTTACTTTTAAACGGACGGTCCAAATTGATTTACTATAAAATATTCTAATAAAACAAATCTTTTAAATAAAATATAATATATTCTATTTATAATCTAATAAAATGAATAACTTTATAAAAGTATTCTATTTTATATGAAAAGATTTAATATGCAAAACACTATGCAGACACTATACAACACTATGCATAATAAAATATAATATATTCTAATTATTGTCTAATAAAACGAATAACTTTATAAAAAGCTTTTACTATGCAAAACACTATACATAATAGAATATAATATATTCTATTTATAGTCTAATAAAACGAATAACTTTATAAAAGTATTTTGTTTTATATAAAAAGCTTTTCTGTTTTATTACGTTAATAATACTAATAAAACAGAACTCATCATCATTATTACAATTCACATTATTAATCGACCAGGTCGTTCCCAGGAAGAGGGGGCTTTCCAATAAGAATTTCTCCCTATTAGCGCGTAATTAGGTGACCTAACCTCTCATTGGCAGAACTTTTAAACATCGTTAATATTGAAAATAATAATATTAACAACTTGTCATCTTAATTATTGATTTAATGATATAAAAAATATCTACAATAATTGAATCAAATAACGTGAGATACTATGCAATAATTACTGTAGCAATAGTTGAACAAAACTGAGTGATTTCTCACGTAAGCATCAATAATCAATACCGTGTGCTACTATGCAATGTAAGAACCCAAATTATTAATAAATAAAATTTAATTTCCTCTATTTATTATTTTGAAATAATAAGGGTTGATTTGATTAATGTGGTTAGTTATGGGTAAAATACGCAAATATTTTAAATAAGCAAGTGGTTATAAAATACTCATTATTGTCGGGGAATATTCGTTTGGTCGTGGAATATTCTTGCTGTCGGGGAATATTCGTACGACAGCGCAGTCTTTTGAGGGCCCCATAATGGAAAGCGATTGGATGAAGAAAACGACAAGTATAAGTTGTTTATAAATAACGGTGTAGTTGTTATCGTTAACACTGTTGGAATACCCGGTGGTTAAAACACAGTAATACGCATTGTTGCACAGTAGTACACGGTATTGCACCAATTATTGATTCTTACGTAAGAAGGCACTACTTAATAATTGTTACAGTAATTACTTTTCCTTATTTTATTTTTGATGCGTTGATTTTTTTTATATTACTGTTGTTTCAATAATTGTCACTGCACAGTATTTTTCATTATCGGAGTAATAATTCATATTATCTAAATAATATTATTAGATAACATTATTGGCAATGTCTAGAAAGTTCTGTCTAAGGAGAGGTTTGGTCACCTAATTGGGCGCCAGTAAGAAGAAATCCTTATTGGAAAGCCCCCTCTTTCCTGGGAACGGCCTGGTTGCCAGTACTATAATTCTGTAATATTATTTGTGAATAATTAATTATTAATTTATATGATGAGAAAAATATTGATTTTATGTAGATATAAATGGAGAAAATTTTTTAAAGTGCCAATTGTTAAAAATTGATATTTTATCTTTTCTGATAAAATAATATTTTATTATATTATTATAATATAATAATGATGATATTTTTACAATGAATATGGGATATATGAGTATATGAGGAGGAAGAGTATTTTTGTTGCATTAAATTATTAACACATGTTTTGTGTGTCGGTGGACCCCATTTCTTGACTGAAATTTGATTATAGCCTGTAAAATCGTCCGTTTATGAATTTTGGTCAATTTCTGTTTGGAATTTGGAAAAATTTTCTTCTGCAAAGTTATAGAGAATTGAATTTCCTATAAAATTTTGTGAGATTTGAATTTTCTGATAAAAGGGCTATTTATTATGAATTATTTAAGTTCTGACGTTCTGAAATAATTGATTTTTGGAAGTTTTAATTATTTTTGTTAGAAAAACGTTTTTTGTATTTTTTTTAGACATCATTAACATGTGTGGCTGGTGTTTTTGACCAAAAGGTGGACTAAGGAAAAATTGTATAATTATATTAATATTATATTAAATTTTCTGCTTTGGTGTTCTAAGTATTTTCCTATAAATATGGTGCTTAGGTTAGAATTGAAAATCACACCAGAAACTAAAGATTTCTCTCTCTTTCTCTCTCTATAATATCGAGCATAATTGTGAGTATTTTAGTACTTTGAGTATTGCTATACGGTGCAAGTTCTTTCAGCACTATATCCAGTATTCCAGTCAGCAGTACTATTCTTTCTGAGGTAAGGGATGTTATTTTCTTCTCAAATGATATTATTTCTTCAATATCATTATGCTGAAATATTGGTTGGAACTTTTTATCAAATTTTAAACTTTTTCATGTCGGGGTTACTATTCATTAGTTACTATTCACGAGTACTATTCACGAAGCATGATGATGTTTTTTGTGAAATTTCTATCTTCTGGTGTCGGAGTTACTATCACGAATACGGCACTATTCACCGAAAAATGAAATTTCTTCTTTTCGTCCAAAATATCTATTCTGGACACTAGCTTTGATTGTATCCATGTTTTAATCATTCTTGAATTTTACTCCACTCTGGTTATTTATGAAGTATTTTTGAACTTGGTTTATTTAAAGTACGAATCCTTAATACTTGTTCTTTTGTTTCACTGGATTCGTTTTCTTTAAAATATTTTTCATCATCCTCAATCCTAAATGATGATATTACTGAATATCTTTGGCCTGTGGTGCAAAGATGAATGATTTCTTGATGAATATCTTTGGTCCGTAGTGCAAAGATGAACAGGTGTTGAGATGAACATGACCGGCTAATTAATATCTTTGGCTTGTAGCGCAAAGATGAACATGTGTTTAGATGAACATGACCAACTGATGAATATCGTTGGCCTGTAGTGCAAAGATGAATATTTGATTCCATAAATATATTGATTGATGTTACAGGAATAAAATATCGACGATGAACTTTTAAATTCATATATAGAAGATAGTAGTTTGCATTCTCTACTTAACTCTTTTAATGAATTATTATTTCCGATGCGAAGATTGATTTAAAACTTGTTGTCTATTGTATTCTATTAGATTTTTCCCTGTTGAGGACTAACGATAATTTGTTCTATATTATCTTAGTCATAATGTTCTTTACTGGGCTAGTTGAGCTCACCCTTTTCCATTTTGTTCCATTTTTCTTCTCAGGAGACGAGAATATAGCGGGAACTAGTCGGGGTGTGAAGTAATGGTTCAAGACAGTTATTTTAGTAGTCCTCACTATTTTGTAAAATAGTGTATCAATAATTGTAATGAGGATTTATTTGAGTGTGGATATTGTCTAGATGACAATATTTGTATTTAAACTCACAGTTTTTAAGTTGTATTAATAAAGTTGTAGTTTTTCTGTACCATGTATTTTGACGACTCAGAATGGGTGTTGTATACCTATTTTGGGGACGTCACAGTTGGTATCAGAGCTTAGGGATATGATCTCTGGCGGAGATCGGGGAATAGAACTAGGAGAGAAGAGACGAGTAAATCCTTCGCTAGTGTGTCCTACCTAAGCTTATTTGTTAGTTGGTCAGTATATAGGGATATTATGTGATATATTGATTTCCTTAATTAACCCTTGTTTTATGACAGTATTTAAGAATGTCGACTGAGAATATTAACAGTGGAGTAAATGAGACCGTGGAGACGTCTGTACTCACCAACGAGGAGAACGTGCAACAGGCTGGCAATGTTCCTCCTGTGAACAACACCACTGAGCAGACTATGAAAGAAGTGATGTTTAGGAGCTTTTTGCAGTTCATGCAAAACCAGACGGCCAAGCAAATTACCACCTTTATGGCGGAAACATGGGTCAACCAAATTACCACGATATTCGATGTCTTGGGATGCACGGAGGAACAGCAGGTTCCATTCACCACCTTTATGTTCCATGACGAGGCGGATTACTGGTGGGAGTTTGTGAAATATACCCAGCCTGCCGCACTTCGCATGTCTTAGGAAACGTTTCAGAAACTTTTCAACAAAAAATACTTTCTTGAAAGTATTCGCCATATGAAAGAGGTAGAGTTTATTAGAATAGAACAAAACAACATGACGGTGTCCCAATACGAGGCAAAGTTAGCAGAGTTATCCAGGTTTGTACCTCATTTGGCAGAGAATGAGGAACAAATGACGAGGATATTTTTGAGAGGTTTAAAACCCGAGATTCAGCAATATCTTATCTTTCATAAATTTTCTCTATATTCAGATGTTGTGAACAGGGCTCAAATATTAGAGCGAGATAATGAGTCTATTCAACCGGGCGACCAACAACACGATGAAAATCATACTGGTGGCAACGGCCATTGGGACAATGACAGGTCAGAATGCGAGGAACCCGAAAGAAGTTAGCACGGGTTAGTTAATTATAAATTCTTACGAAGTTTATACCTTATTAGATACCGGTGCTACTCATTCATTTATCTCTCCTGTTTGTGCTCAACGTTTAAACTTGACTCCGGAGAAATTAGACTTTGACCTATCCGTGGAAACTCCGTTAGGAGAAACTTTCATCACATCCACTGTTTATAAATCTTGCTTGATTCAAGTTGGCACCATCGCATTACCTGTTGACCTTATTTCTTTAAAGATACTTGCTTCTGATGTGATTTTGGGGATTGATTGATTAACTACTCATCATGCCAAAATTGATTGCTTTCATAAGGTTGTTAGTTTTCATATTCCTAAGTAACCTATTATTCGAATTCAAGCAACCAAACCATTGATTTCAAACACTTTCATATCAATCCATAAAGTCATTCGTTTATTGAAAAACGTATTTCAAGTTTTATTAGCCCATGTTATGGACTTAAACAAAAATACGTCAGATTTGAATGATATTTCTATTGTTAGTAAATTTCCTGATGTATTTCCTGAAGAATTTCTTGGCTTACTCCTAAAGTGTGATATTGAATTTTGTATCGACTTTGAATCCGGTACAAAACTCATTTCTAAAAATCTCATGGCTCCAAATTGAACTTCAGGAGTTAAAAATTCAACTATAGAATTTGGTACATGAGCCTTTATCTGGTGACTTCCTTTGTGGAATGCACCAAAGCCAGACTCTCCGTAGAGGATTCCATATTCGTGTGGTAGTTAACTGATAGGTGTCATTGTGATGTGCTATCCAAGATTGGGATGTGAGTCACAGTTGAAAATAACCTAAGTTTGTAATCGAAATACTTAGCTTTCTATGCTTAGCTGGTTTTTATCGAAGATTTTGTGGAAAGATTTTCTCGAATCGCTACTCCATTAACGCAGCTGACTCGTAGAGATACAAAATTCAAATGGAGCAATGAATGTGGGAAGAGCTTCGAAGAACTCAAGGGGAGACTCATTTCGGCACATGTTCTGACCATACCATCTTGGAAAAGTGAATATGGTAGCTGACGTGTTGAGTAAAAGATCGTATACGAGTACGAATGTGATATTGTTAAAGACCCATTTCATATAAATTACAAATGATAGATATAGAGTTAAAGACTCTAGGGACTCACGTGATGATATACAAGTAGAACCGACTTTAATCGATAAAGTTAAAAACGTTCAAGCTACACACCGGAGCTGATGCATATGAAGGAGGTAAAAGAAGTTGTTATTCCAAAAGTGAGAATTGGCGAGGTGAGGAAAGCTCAAACCTTCGATTTATTAGTCCATTTGAAATCCTAGATCGAATAGGAACTATGGCATATAGACTCTCTTTACAACTAAGTATGACGCGTGTTCATAACGTTTTTCACGTATCGATGTTACGTAAATATGTGGACGACCCGAACCATGTTATTGAGTTAGAACCGGATGATATAGCCGAAGACTTAACGTATGAAGAGGTACCTGTCAAGATTTTGGATAGGAAGGAGCATGTCCTACGCACGAAGCTCATACCACAAGTTAAAGTTTTGTGGAGAAACCATGCTATTGAGGAAATGACCTGGGAGTTGGAAACAGAAATGAAAGTGAGGTATCCTCATCTTTTCGAAACACCAGGTACGTACGTCAATTTCGAGGACGAAATTTCATAAGGAGGGGAGGTTGTAAGACCCCAAATTATTAATAAATGAAATTTAATTTCCTGTATTTATTATTTTGAAATAGTAAGGGTTGATTTGATTAATGTGGTTAGTTTTGGGTAAAATACGCAAATATTTTAAATAAGCAAGTGGTTATAAAATACTCATTGTTATCGGGGAATATTCGTTTAGTCGTGGAATATTCTTCCTGTCGGGGAATATTTGTACGACGGCGCAGTCTTTTATGGGCCCCATAACGAAAAACGATTAGATGAAGAAAACGACAAGTATAAATTGTTTATAAAGCGATTGGATGAAGATAACGACAAGTATAAATTGTTTAATCCTGTTGGAATACCCGGTGGTTAAAACACAATAATACGCGTTGTTGGTTGCACCAATTATTGATTCTTACGTAAGAAGGCACTACTCAATATTTGTTACAGTAATTACTTTTCAGCATTTTATTTTTGCTCCGTTGATCACCTAATTGCGCGCTAGTAAGAAAAAATCCTTATTGGAAAGCCCCCTCTTTCCTGGGAACGGCATGGTTGCCAGTACTGTGATTCTGTAATATTATTTGTTAATAATTAATTATTGATTTATTTGATTAGAAAAATATTGATTTTATGTGGATATAGATGGAGAAAATTTTTTAAAGTGACAATTGTTAAAAATTGATATTTTTTTTTCTGATAAAATAATATTTTATTATATTATTATAATATAATAATGATGATATTTTTACAATGAATATGGGATATATGAGTATATGAGGAGGAAGAGTATTTTTGTTAAATTAAATGATTAACACATGTATTGTGTGTCGGTGAACCCCATTTCTTGACTGAAATTTGATTATAGCATGTAAAATTGTCCATTTGTGAATTTCGGTCAATTTCTGTTTGGAATTTGGAAAAACTTTCTTCTGCAAAGTTGTAGAGAATTGAATTTCCTATACAAATACGCGAGATTTGAATTTTCTGATAAAAGGGCTATTTTATTATGAATTATTGAAGTTCTGAAGTTTTAAATAATTAATTTTTGGAAGTTTTAATTATTTTTGTTAGAAAAACATTTTTTGTATTTTTTGGACATCATTAACATGTGTGGCTAGTGTTTTTGACCAAAAGGTGGGCTAAGGAAAATTTGTATAATTATATTAATATTATATTAAATTTTCTGCTTTGGTGTTCTAAGCATTTTTCTATAAATAGGGTGCTTAGGTTAGAATTGAAAATCACACCAGAAACTAAATATTTCTCTCTCTATAATATCGAGCGTATTTGTGAGTATTTTAGTACTTTGAGTATTGCTATACGGTGCAAGTTCTTTCAGTATTATATCCAGTATTCCAGTCAGAAGTACTATTCTTTCTGAGGTAAGGGATGTTATTTTCTTCTCAAATGATATTATTTCTTCAATATCATTATGATGAAATATTAGTTGGAACTTTTTATCAAATTTGAAACTTTTTCATGTCGGGGTTACTATTCATGAGTTACTATTCACGAGTTACTATTCATGAGTTACTATTCACGAGTTACTATTCACGAAATATGATGATGTTTTTTGTGAAATTTTTATCTTTTGGTGTCGAAGTTACTATTCACGTATACGACACTATTCACGTATACGGCACTATTCACGAATATGGCACTATTCACCGAAAAATGAAATTTTTTCTTTTCGTCCAAAATATCTAATCTGGACACTAGCTTTGATTGTATCCATGTTTTGATCATTCTTGAATTCTACACCACTCTGGTTATTTATGAAGTATTTTTGAACTTGGTTTATTTAAAGTACGAATCCTTAATACTTGTTCTTTTGTTTCACTGGATTCGTTTTCTTTAAAATATTTTTCATCATCCTCAGTCCAAAATGATGATATTACTGAATATCTTTGGCCTGTAGTGCAAAGATGATTGATTTCTTGATGAATATCTTTGGCCCATAGTGCAAAGATGAACAAGTGTTGAGATGAACATGACCGACTGATTAATATCTTTGGCTCATAGTGCAAAGATGAACAGGTGTTTAGATGAACATGACTAACTGATGAATATCTTTGGCCTGTAGTGCAAAGATGAATATTTGATTCCAGATATATATTGATTGATGTTACAGGGATAAAATATCGACGATGAACTTTTAAATTCATATATAGAATATAGTAGTTTGTATTCTCTACTTTAACTCTTCTAAAGAATTATTATTTCCGCTGTGAAGATTAATTTAAAACTGGTTGTCTATTGTATTTTATTAGATTTTTCCCTGTTGAGGACTAACGATAATTTGTTCTATATTATCTTAGTCATAATATTCTTTACTGGGCTAGTTGAGCTCACCCTTTTCCTTTTTGTTCCATTTTTCTTCTCAGGAGACGAGAATATAGCGGGAACTAGTCGAGGTGTGGAGTAATGGTTCAAGACAGTTATTTTAGTAGTCCTCACTATTTTGTAAAATAGTGTATCAATAATTGTAATGAGGACTTATTTGAGTGTGGATATTATCAAGATGACAATATTTGTAATTAAACTCACAGTTTTTATGTTGTATTAATAAAGTTGTAGTTGTTTCTGTACCATGTATTTTGACGACTCAGAATGGGTGTTGTATACCTATTTTGGGGGCGTCACAGTTGGTATCAGAGCTTAGGGATATGATCTCTGGCGGAGATCGGGGAATAAAACTAGGAGGGGAGAGACGAGTAAATCCTTCGTTAGTGTGTCCTACCTAAACTTATTTGTTAGTTGGTCAGTATATAGGGATATTATGTGATATATTGATTTCCTTAATTAACCCTTGTTTTATGACAGTATTTGAGAATGTCGACTGAGAATATTAACAGTGGAGTAAATGAGACCGTGGAGACACCTGTACTCACCAACGAGGAGAACGTGCAACAGGCTGGCAATGTTCCTCCTATGAACAACACCACTAAGCAGACTTTGAACGATGGGATGTTTAGGAGATTTTTGCAGTTCATGCAAAACCAGACGAGGGAGACTCGTGTACAGAATACGGGTGGAAATGATAGCAACGCGCGGCTTATCATGGCCAAGCAGTTCAAAGAGTTGGGACCACCAGAATTTAACGGAAAGCAGGATCCGATCATGGCGGAAATATGGGTCAAGCAAATTACCAAGATATTCGATGTCTTGGGATGCACGGAGGAACAAAAGGTTCCATTCGCCACCTTTATGTTCCGTGGCGAGGCGGATTACTGGTGGGAGTCTGTGAAACGTACCCAGCCTGCCGCACTCCGCATGTCTTGGGAAACGTTTCAGAAACTTTTCAACAAAAAATACTTTTCTGAAAGTATTTGCCATATGAAAGAGGTAGAGTTTATTAGAATAGAATAAAATAACATGACGGTGTCACAATACGAGGCGAAGTTCGCAGAGTTATCCAGGTTTGCACCTCATTTGGTAGAGAATGAGGAACGAATGACGAGGATGTTTCTGAGAGGTTTAAAACCCGAGATTCGGCAATATCTTATCTCTCATAAATTTTCTCTATATTCAGATGTTGTGAACAGGGCTCAAATATTAGAGCGAGATAATGAGTCTGTTCAACCGGGCGACCAACAACACGATAAAAATCATACTGGTGGCAACGACCATTGGGACAATGATAACCATCGTTAAAGAAATTATCAAGCAAGAAATGGTAAACACTTCGGTGGTAATCATAGCTAAGATAATAGAAGAAATAATTCAAGTGGAAATTTCAAGAAGAGAAGATTAAACGATGACGGGAAGACGTTGGCAGCAGCATCAGCCCCAGCAGTAACTAGTTTTAAGGGAGGAGAATGACCATCGGTCATATGCTATAAATGTGGAAAAGAGGGACACATCAGCCCAAACTGTCCACAACAGTTCAAGGTATGCTATAATTGTGGAATGGAAGGACATATCGCTCGAGATTGCACGGTAGCGAAACCCGGTCCTGCGTGGATGGTGACTCCAAAGGCTGTCCCGGACAAGTCAAAGTCAACGGTTCCTGGATGACCTTTTTTTGTGACTGGTTAGAATTCGAGGAATCCGAACGAAGTTAGAACGGGTTAGTTAATTATAAATTCTTACGAAGTTTATACCTTATTAGATACTGGTGTTACCCATTCATTTATCTCTCCTACTTGTGCTCAACGTTTAAACTTGACTCCGGAGAAATTAGACTTTGACCTATCTGTGGAAACTCCGTTAGGATAAACTTTCATCACATCCACTGTTTATAAATCTTACTTGATTCAAGTTGGCACCATCGCATTACCTGTTGACCTTATTTCTTTAAAAATACTTTCTTCTGATGTGATTTTGGGGATTGATTGATTAACTACTCATCATGCCAAAATTGATTACTTTCGTAAGGTTGTTAGTTTTCATATTCCTAAGTAACCTATTATTCGAATTCAAGCAACCAACCCATTTAAGTCAAACACTTTCATATCAAGCCATAAAGTTATTCGTTTATTGAAAAACGGATGTCAAGTTTTCTTAGCCCATGTTATGGACTTAAACAAAAATACGTCAGATTTGAATGATATTTATATTGTTAGTAAATTTCCTGATGTATTTCCTGAAGAATTTATTGGCTTACTCCTAATGTGTGATATTGAATTTTGTATCGACTTTGAATCCGGTACAAAACCAATTTCTAAAAATCTCATGACTCCTATTGAACTTCAGGAGTTAAAAATTCAACTATAGAATTTGGTACCTGATCCTTTATCTGGTGACTTCCTTTGTGGAATGCAACGAAGCCAAACTCTCCGTAGAGGATGCCATATTCGTGCGGTAGTAAACTGATAGGTGTCATTGTGATGTGCTATACAAGATTGGGATGTGAGTCACAGTTGAGAGCAACCTAAGTCAGTAATCGAAATACATAGCTTTCTATGCTTAGCTGGTTATTATCAAAGATTTTGTGGAAAGATTTTCTTGAATCGCTACTCCATTAACGCAGCTAACTCGTAGAGATACAAAATTCGAATGGAGCAATGAATGCGGGAAGAGCTTCGAAGAACTCAAGGGGAGACTCATTTCGGCACATGTTCTGACCATACCATCCTGGAAAAGCGAACGTGGTAGCACTTAACCCAAGGAACGTATATTCATTTGATGCTAAAGTCGTTTAGCATGGCAAACTCCATGGGATGTCTCATGTTGATGAGCCATGGAGTATATCTCTCTTAATAGTCCCCATAGACTCCTAAAAGAGAGATCGTATGAGTGACAATCATGTATGCAATGAAATATACGCGACCTGATGTTGATCAGTCATATTCTGGAGAAGTTCACTGTGAGACAGTGAAAAACATCTTAAAGTACTTAACCAGCACTAAGGATGTGATATAATTCATGGCGAGTCTGAATTAAAACTAGAGGGCTTAACAGACTCAAGTTTTTTAGACAGACCAAGACGACAGAAAATCCACTTTAAGGTAAAGGGTTACCTTGAACGGTGGTGCAGTGAATTGGAAAGGTTCCAAACAACAAAGAGTTGTTGGTTTAGTGATAAAGACAAAGTATATAGCTATAAATGAAGCTACAAGTTGATTTTTTGGATGAAAAGTTCATTACAGAACTAGGAATAGTTCCTAAGTCTCATCTTAGATCTAAACATGTGTTGTGGCACTTTCATTTGATTATAAGAATCATTGAAAGATGGGAAATCAATATAGAGATAGTGAACTCTCAAGAACAATATTACATATCCATTAACTAAAGATTATCCAACAGCAGGATAATCGTCACTTAGAGAAGAAGGGTATGAGATACCATGACGATTGGCTTTAGTGCAAGTGGGAGATTGAAAGTAGTATGCATACAAGCCAATCATGTTTGATGATAAAGAATATACTTTGTAAACAATCTTATTCATTTATTAATAAAAAGTATTAATTTATTAAAGGCTTTTAATTATCTACATGATGCTGTTTTATAATATGTGATAAACCCATAGTTTTAAGCAATGCTTTTAAAATAATGATGATGATCATTCTAATGAGATCTAAATTCTTAGAAAGCTTAAAACTAAAATAGTTCTCAATCGTTGGATTACTAAATTGGGGATTAGTGAATCTGGATAGATTGGTACATACGTTGCTTGCTCATTGGATGAGGATGATTGATCTCATGATCATTTATGTGGAGACACTAAAGTAAGTATGTAGGTGCTTATTAGAGAATAAGTTCACTGAACGTGACTCGTTAAGGAATACCTAATGGAGTTTTACTTGCATGTCAATAGGAATTCCTGTAGTGATAGTAGTACAAGTGATCCTTGAACTTGAGATCATCATAGTATCTTGTGTATGATGAGTTATACTTTGACTTATTCCTTAAAACCCTTAGGGTATATCAAAGGGTATGCTAGGGTATAATAAGTTGTACATGGAGATAATGTATGATCAATAAATAATCTACCACTTCTAGTAAAAGAAGAGAAATGTCCTATGTGATTAGATAAATGACAACTCAGTAGTCCTTGGCCAAGGCAGAATGAAATTAGAAAGGAGTTTCTAATTTGCATTATTTGGAGTTGTGCATTTAAGAGTCGAAATACATATAACTAAATAAAATAAGACTTGACAGAAATTCTATGTCTTATATTTAATTGCGACATTGTATGGTGGAAGGATTGAATTGTACGGTAACTATTTACTCAAAGGTTCTTTTATGATTAATGTTAAAATCTATATTATTTGGAAAGTCGTTGATCGCTAGGGAGGCTTATCCCTATTGTAGAATAAATATTATTTATTTAAATAAATTATTAGTTTAATTTATTTATTTAAATAAGATTAAAATTGTTCTAATTGATTTATTCACAACCGGTTTAATATGGAGAACCTAAAGGGTCACACCATAAATGGAAGAATAATTATTTAAGAAGTTAATGGCATAATCGTAATAATAAGTTAAGTATATTTAATTTAATCTATGGTGATAGAATAAATTAAATAGCTTAATATTTATTATTTAATATTTTAGAAATATTAAATATAAATTAATAAGAGGAGTCTTATTATTATTATTACTATTATTATTATTTAATTCCTAAAGGAGTTTGGGAATTAATTAATAAAAGTACTCTCAAATATCCTAATAGGATTAGGAGACAAATTAGTTAAAAGAGTTTAATTAATTATCCCTAATAATATTAGGGAGCCTAATTAAATAAAAGAATTTAATTAATTAAATAAAATCCAATTTCTTAATTGTTAAGGAGGGTTGCCCACATCTATAAATAAGAGGAGTTTTATTATGAGTGGGGGGTTGTTGACTTTTACAACATACGTAATTCCAATAGTTGGCAGAGTACGTCTTTTCTATAGAGATAGAAAACTAGGGTTTTGCCAAATACCCATCTTCTTGAATCCTTCTTCTTCCTTGGTGGATCACCTCTAGAGGCCAAACACTTGGGTGGCTAACATTTATCAAAGGAAGGAACCAAACCCGGTGGATTCAAGTTGAACGCGAAAATGATTGGAGGTGAACTTGTACCTGAGGAAGCTCGGATCTTCAAGGGTATGATTCTTGTTCTTTCTTTTTCGTTTAATTAATAATTGTGCATAAAGGGTGATCCGGGTTTATGGTTTGTAAAATTTTTAAACTCTGATTTTACACGTTTCCGCATTATTTTTGCAATTTGATTGCGTTCATGAATATTACAAACCTAACAATACCATGAAATCTTACAATCTCATTTATGTACATACAAGAAAGACGTTCAAGTGTATAAGTTTCTCGTATAGGTAAGAAATGAGCAGACTTTGTCAATCTATCAACAATTACCCAAATTGCATCTATGCCTTGAGAAACCTTGGGAAGACCAGTAACGAAATCCATGGTAATGTGCTCCCACTTCGATTCTGGAATTTCAAGTGGTTGCAATGGACCTTTTGACACTTGATGATCCGTCTTGACACGTTGACAAGTTAGACACCTTGAGATAAACCCCGATATCTCTCTCTTCATATTACTCCACCAAAATATAAGTCAAAGATTATGATACATTTTGGTACTCCCAGGATGGATTGCAAACGGTGTGTTGTGCGCTTCCATCATGATTTTATACTTTAAATCAGGGTCGTTAGGAACACAAAGTCTGGAGTTGACTCGAAGTATTCCTTTTTTATCGATTCTTGCTTCCGGAATAACACCTTCTTGTACTTTCTTCCACATACGCATCTGCTCCAGGTCTGTGGCTTGAGCAACTTTAACTTTATCGATTAAAGTCGGTTCTACTGGTATATTCGCCATCATCACATGGGTCCCTGGAGTCTTTAACTCTATCTCCATCCTTTGCAAGTCATACAAAATGGGCCTTTGCATTGACAATAACGCACTCGTACCTGCATATGATCTTCTACTCAATGCGTTAGCTACCACGTTTACTTTTCTAGGATGGTATTAAATGGTATGATCATAATCTTTCAACAGTTCGAGCCAACGTCATTGTCGCATGTTGAGCTCCTTTTGAGTGAAGAAATATTTGAGGCTTTTATGATCCGTATAGATCTCCACCTTCTCTTCATATAGGTAATGCCTCCAAATTTTAAGTGCGAAGATAACAGCTACCAACTCTAGATCATGAGTAGGATAATTCCTCTCATATTCTTTGAGTTGTCGAGAGGCATAGGCTATGAGTTTCCCATGTTGCATGAGAACACATCCTAACCCTTTGCCCGAAGCATCACTGTAGATAAAAAATCCCCCTGAGCCAGATGGTATTGTCAGAACAGGTTCTAAATGAGTCTCCCTTGAGTTCTTGAAATCTCTTCTCACATTCCTCGCTCCAATCGAATTTGTATCTTTCCGAGTTAGCTGAGTTAATGGAGTAGCGATTCGAGAAAACCCTTCTACGAATCTCCGATAATAACCAGCTAAGCCGAGAAAGCTACGTACTTCGGTCACTGATTTAGGTTTTTTTTTAACAGCTTGTTTTCACGAAGCTTTAAGAGTATCAGCCTCAAGTGTTACACATGATCTTCACGGATTTTGGAATATATGAGGATGTCATCAATAATGACGACCAAAATGTGATCCAAATATTCCTTGAATACTCGGTTCATCATATCCATGAAGGCAGCAGGAGCATTAGTCAATCCAAAAGACATGACTAGGATTTCATAATGCCGGTACCGAGTTCTAAAAGTCTTCTTTGGACTGTCATCGGTTCTAATCTTTAACTGATGATATCCGGAATGAAGATCGATCTTTGAAAAGAATTTGGCGCCTTGCAACTGGTCAAACATGCCATCAATGCAAGGCAACATATATCTATTTTTGACAGTGACATGGTTGAACTCCCGATAATCAATACAAAGTCGCATACTTTCATCTTTCTTTTTTGCGAATAGAACAGGAGAACCCCAAGGAGACGTATTAGGACGAATGAAACCGATGTCTAACAATTCCTGCAATTGGGTCTTTAACTCCTGAAGTTCAATAGGAGCCATTCGATACGGGACTTTGGAAATGGGTTTTATATCGGGTTCAAGGTCGATACAAAATCAAATTTCACGCTCTGGGGGTAGGCCAGGAAGTCATTCAGGGAATACGTCAGGAAATTTATTAACAATAGAAATATCATTCAAAACTGACGTATTTTTGTTTAAATTCGTAACATGAGCTAAGAAAGCTTAACAGCCAATTTTCAATAAACGAATAACTTTATGGCTTGAGATGACAGTGATTGATTTTAATGGTTTGGTTTCTTGAATTTGCATAATAGGTTGGTTAGGAATATGAAAGCTAACAACCTTACGAAAACAATCAATTTTTGCATGATGAGTAGTTAACCAATCAATCCCTAGAATTACGTCAAATACAAGTATTTTCAATGAAATATGATTGACAGGTAATGTGAGGGTACCGATTTGAACCAAACAAGAATTATAAATAGTGGATGTAATGAATGTTTCTCCCAACTGAGTTTCAACAGATAAGTCAAAGTCTAATTTCTCCGGTGTCAAATTTAAACGTTGAGCGCAAGTAGGAGAAATAAAAGAATGGGTACAATCGGTATGAAATAAGGTATAAACTTCGCTAGAGTTTATGATAAGCTTACCCGTGATGACCTCGTTCGGGTTCCTTACTTTCTAGGAGGTTACGACAAACGCTCTCCCTTGAACTACTGGTTTTGACTTTTCTGGAACGGCTTTTGGTGCCTCCATCCCAGCTGGACTTGGCTTCCCTGAACGACAAAATCTAGCTAGGTGACCTTCTCTTCCATAATTGTAACACGTTTTAGAATACTGTGCACAGTTTGGACTGATATGTCCCTCCCCTCCGCATTTGAAAGCATATGATAGGTGGTCGTTCTCCTTCCTTAATAACAGGTGCTGATGCTGATGTTTTTCCATCATTTTTAAATCTCCTCTTCTTGAAATTTCAATTCTTATTGTCTTAGCCATGATTACCACCAAAGTGGTTACTATTTGTGGCATGTTGATTCCCTCCACGTTTTTTGTCACCGCTTCGATGACTGCTACCACTGGTATTATCATTTTGCCGGCTGCTCTCTCTTGGTTGGGTTGACTTATTATCGCGCTCTAATAACTGATCCCTATTTACAACATCTGAATACAAACACAGTTTATGAGAGATAAGGTATTAACGTATCTCGGGTTTCAAACCTCTTAGAAATATTCGTGTCATTCTCTCCTTATTATCAACTAAGTGGGATGCAAACCGGGACAGCTTGGCAAACTTGGCTTCGTATTGCGACACGGTCATATTGTTTTACTCCAGCTTGATGAACTCTACCTCTTTCATGTGACGAATACTTTTGGGAAAGTACTTGTCGTTGAACAGTTCTTGGAACTTCTCCCTAGACATTTTGAGTGCGGAAGGCTGGGTATGCTTTACAGATTCCCACCAGTAATCTGCCTTTCCTCGCAACATGAAGGTGGCAAAGGGAACCTTTTGCTCCTCGGAGCATCCCAAGACATCAAATATCTTGGTGATCTGCTTTTTCCACATCTCCGCCTTAAGTGGTTTTGGCTCTCCAATAAACTCTGGTGGTCCCAGCTCCTTGAACTGCTTAGCGGTGACCATCCAAGAGTTGCCAATGTTTCCACCTGTATTTTGGACAGGAGCCGCTCTCGTCTGATGTTGTATGAATTGCATAAAGCCTCTGAGCATTCCATCGTTCATCATTTGATAGGTGTTATTATTTACCTGAGGATTATTGTCTTCCTGTTGCACATTATCCTGGGTATGGATCTTTGGAGACTCAACGGTCTCCTGTGGTTCATTACTATTCTCAACATTCTCGGATGTCATTTTCAAATACTGCCACAAAACAAGGGTTAATTGACATGCAACATATTATCCCTATATTCTGACCGACCAATTAAATACTAATTAAACTTAGGTAGGTCATACTAGCGAAGGAATTCCTTGTCTCTCCCCTCCTAGTTCTTGTCTCACATCTCAGCCATTGATCATATCCCTAAACTTTGATACCAACTGTGACGCCCCCAAAATAGGTATACTTCACCCATCTTGAGTCGTCAAATACATGGTACAAAATTCAAATACAACTTAATAATACAACTATCGTGTAAAATGCGACAAAACATAAACTAAGAGTTTTAATACGAATATTGTCTTCTAGACAGTATTCAAACTCAAATGGAGTCCTCAATACATTTATTATCACACTATTTCATAGAATAGTGAAGACTACTAATGTTACCTTCTGGACCATCACTTCATTCCCCGACTAGTCACGGCCACGTTCTCATTTCCTGAAGAGAACAATGAAAGCAAAAGGGTGAGCTCAACTAGCCCAATAAGAAATATTATGACTAAGATATTAAAGAATAAATTATCGTTAGCCTTTAACAATGTTAAACTGATAAAATATAACAAACATCAAGTTTAACAGCAGCGGAACAAGAAATCCATTACAAGAGTCAAGTAGAGCACAAAATCTACTATCTTCTATGATTTAAAAGGTTTTTCATCACTTTTATCGCTGAGACTCAGCTTAATAAATAATCCACATCATTGAATCAACCCTGCACTACGGCCAAGGATATTCTTTAGTATCACGACCACAAATTATCCATGCACTACGGGCCAAGGATATTCGTGTATTAATCAATGGTCATGATCATGCCAACAACTGTCCATCAATGCACTACGGGTCAATGAGGACTTTTACCACATCTTTGTAACATTACGGTCATGATTATACCGAATAATCCCTGGTCATAATCATACCAAGTCTATCTATGCACTACAGGCCACAGATGACTTTCAATATAATGTAAGCATGAGGATGATGACAATAATATAAGAATTTAATTAAAAGAAGCAAGGGATAAATTTATAAATATTTATAATTTAATTTATCCAGAATTCAATAACGTCCAAATTATCAACATGATACTGCTTTGTGGAGTAAAATTCAAGAATAATATTGTACCAAAAATAATTTGGACCGAAAACGAATCAATTTTTATCATGAATAGTACCCTGGGTTAATAGTAATCGAGTGAATAGTACCCCATGAATAGTAATTTAGGAATAGTACCCTATGAATAGTACTCCGGCATGAAAAAGTTAAAACTTATAAAAAATGTTCATAATAATATTTCTATGAAAAGATACTGGATGAAGCGTAAATATCAAGGATATTCTAATAATTTCATGGAGTATAGAAGCCAAAACTTTAACAAAACGAGTATAGAATTTGAAATTTGAAACGAAATAATAGTACTTACATACTACAGAGTATGGAAGAGAATATTATTTCAAACGAATATTAAACAAAAATAACATCCCTTACCTTGAAAAGAAGAGTATTCCAACTGGTATAGCAGAGATATTCTTGAAGAAAACTTTCACTATTTTCTACACTCAAAGCTTTCTAAAACTCGAAAGAAATACGCTCAATATTATTGAAAAAGAATTCTCTCATTCTGGTGTGATTTTCAATTCTAACTAAGCATCCTATTTATAGGAGAATGAAAAGGATACTATTTGATTTTTAGAAAATCACGGACCAACAGTAACTTTCACGGGCAAAATTCGGCGAGAAATCTGATTTTTACTGTTCCTTACTGTGCAATAAAATATTCTAATAAAATAAAAATTTTAAATAAAATATAATATATTCTATTTATAATCTAATAAAACAAACTTATTATAACATATATAATATATAATAATCATTTCGTACTCCCCCGTGAATTCTCCCCTGCCAACTTTTCCAACCATTATATATATATATATATATATATATATATATATATATATATATAACGAAAACTGAGATAACTTTCTCCTGACTATTTTGAAAAATGAGTAAGTGGGGATCCAAATAATACGCAAAAATTACATCAAATACTTCATAAAAATTACCTCATTATTTTTAACAAAATTTTTCATCTTTATTATAATTCGCAATATTTAACAACCAGGTCGTTCACAGGAAAGAGAGGGCTTTCCAATAAGGATTTCTCTCTATTGGCGCGTAATTAGGTGACCAAACCTCTCCTTGACAGAACTTTTAGATATCGTCAATATTGTAAATAATAATATTAATAACTTTGTCGTCTCAATTATCGAATTAATAATATATAAAAAATATCGACAATAATTGAATTAAATAACATGAGATACTATGCAACAATTACTGCAGCAATAATTAAACAAAACTGAGTGACTTCTCACGTAAGCATCAATAATCAATACCGTGTGCTACTATGTAACCACGCGTATTACTGTACTTTTAACACCGGGTGTTTCAACAGTTAACGATAAAACTTTCGCCATTATTTTTATAAAAAGATATTTTTGTCGTTTTCTCAATCCGACAATAATTCTGTTGTGGGATCCACCAATGATTATGCCGTCGTACAAATATTCCCTGTTAAAACGAATATTCCTTGACCAATCGAATATAATATAACAACTAGCGTACTTTGCAAAATTTATAAATATTACCCACAACTATAACATTATATTAAATTCACTCCATAATATTCAAAAATGATATATTTATAAAAAATAATATTTATAGAAAATTCATCTTTATTCATAAAAGTTGGGGTCTTATATAAATATATATATACACACACACACATATGTAAGACCACCCCAAATTTTATGAAATAAAAGTATTCAATTTTTTTATTTAGTAAATAGTTAAATTGATAAAATTTTAAAGTTAAGGGTGATATATATATAAGTTTTTCAAAATAAGCAAGTGGTTATAAAATATTCATTGTTGTCGGGGAATATTTGTTTGGACGTGGAATATTCTTGTTGTCGGAGAATATTCATACGATGATGCAGTCATTTGTGGGCCCCATAACAGAATAACTATCGAATGAAGAAAATGACAAGTATGAGTTTTTATAAATAACGACGTAGTTCTTACCATTAAAACTGTTGGAATACCCGGTAGGTAAAGTAAAGTAATACGCGTTGTTGAACAGTAGCACACGGTATTGCACAGTATTTTTAAATTATTGATTCTTACGAAAGAAGGCACTACTTAATAATTGTTACAGTAATTACTGTTCAATATTTTATTTTGTTGAGTCAATAATTGTTATGTTGATATTTTATATTATTGTTGTTTCAATAATTGTCACTACAAAGTATTTCCATTATTAGATCACTAATTCATATTATTTGAATAATATTGTTAGATAGCATTATTGGCAATGTCTAAGGAAGTTCTGTCTAGGAAAGGGGTTTGGTCATCTAATTGCGCGTCAGTAAGGAGAAATCATTATCGAAAAGCCCTCTCTTTCCTGGGAACGATCTGGTTGTCATAATTATGATTCTGTAATATTATTTGTGAATAATTAATTACTGATTTATATGATAAGAAAATATTTATTTTAATGGGGATATAAATGGAGGAATTTTTAGAAAAGTGACCATTGTTGAAAATTGATATTTTATCTTTTCTGATAAAATAATTTATTCAAATATATTATTATATTAAATTATAAATGTATAATGTGGTTATATAGTAATATAATAATGATGATATTTTTACACTAAATTCATGGTGCATGAATCAAATGAGAGAAATCTTGAAATCAAAAGAAGAACAAAATATGGAGATTTTTTTCAGAAAAATTACTTTATTACTTGATTTTGTAAAATCTATAACTCTTTGTGTATAATGAGTTAGGAGATGAGCTATATATCAAAAGAAAACCTTGGAAGTAAGCTAAACGTAGAAATTTGAATCACCCAAAAATCCTTTGTAGATTTTTCATAGTGACTGTTTGAATGAAACTGGTCCAAAGGACTCACAGTCCGAAAAATTAGTGTTCTTAAGCTATATTGCGTGAGTTATAATTTTTAATCTGACCATTGAATCGTTATGATTTTTGGATATGTTATACATATATAAGTTGAGTATATGTCCACAAATTTTGAACCGTTAAAAATCAATGTATGATTTGTTATGAATTTTAAGAGGTGACTGATTCATAAATTATTTTTATAAATGATTTTGGTGGAGATTTCTAGAAGGTGGGACCCACTTGTCCTTTTATCTCTTGAATTTGCTGAATTTCAAAGTTTGATTTCAAGTATGGCGTGCGTGAGAATTGATAATAAAAAATTAATATTTTATTAATTTAGTCTGCTTTGGCGTTCTAGCATTTTCCTATAAATAGGGTGCTTAGTTAGAATTGAGAATCACACTAGAAACATAAGTTTTCTCTCTCTATATTATCAAGCGTATTCTTGTGAGTATTTAGATACTCTGAGAGTTGCTATTCAGTGCAAGTTTCCTTCAACATTTCATCCGATATTCCGGTCAGAAGTACTGTTCTTTTGAGGTAAGGGATGTTATTTTCTACATAAATGATATTATTTCTTTTGATATCATTATACCAAAATATTGGTATTAATTTTATTAGAGAAATTTTACTTTTTCGTGTCGGGGCTACTATTCACGTATACGACATTATTCATGTATATGGCATTATTTATGTATATGACATTATTTACGTATACAGTACTATGTACGAATACGAGTTACTATTCATGAGTTACTATTCATAGGGTACTATTCACAACAAAATTGGTTTCTTTTTCTAACCAAATTATCGTTGATTTATGAATATTGCTCTTGAAATTAAATCCAGGTTTTGATTATATTATTTTTATTATCATATATAACATTTGTGTGATGGAATTTCTCTTTCACTTGAGTGTAAAGATGGGTAGATTATTGGTATGATCGTGACTATGGGTTCTCTTTGGCCAGTAGTGCAAAGATGAATTGTTGACTGGTATGATCATGACCATTGAATTTATAAACGATTATCTTTAGCTTAAGTGCAAAGGTGAATTGATCGACATGGTTACAATTATTGTTTATATAATGTGACGCCCCCAAAATAGGTCCATTCCATCCAACCCATTCTGAGTCGCCAAATACATGGTACAGAAATAACTACAACTTTATTATTACAACATATAAACTATTGCCGTCTAGACAATATCCACACGCAAATAAATCCCCATCATAATTATTGATACATTATTTTACAAAAATGGTGAGGACTACTAAACAACTCTTTCTAGAACCTTCATTCCATACCCCGACTAGTACTCGCTACATTCTCGTCTCCTGAGAAGAAAAATGGAATAAAAAGGAAAAGGGTGAGCTCAACTAGCCCAGTAAAGAATATTATGACTAAGATAATATACAACAAATTATCGTTAGTCTTCAACAGGAAAAAATCTAATAGAATACAATAGACAACCAGTTTTAAATCAACAACTGCAGCGGAAACAACAATTCATTTGAAGAGTTGAGTAGAGAATGCAAACTACTATCTTCTATATATGAATTTAAAAGTTCATTGTCGATATTTTATCCCTGTAACATCAATAAATATATATCTGGAATCAAATATTCATGTTTGCACTACAGGCCAAAGATATTCATCAGTCGGTCATGTTCATCTAAACACTTATTCATCTTTGTACTACAGGCCAAAGATATTCATCAAGTATTCATTCATCTTTGCACTACAGGCCAAAGATATTCAGTAATATCATCATTTAGGACTGAGGATGATGAAAAACATTTTAAAGAAAACGAATCCAGTGAAACAAAAGAACAAATATTAAGGATTCGTACTTTAAACAATTCTCATTCAAAAATACTTCATAATTAACCAGAGTGGGGTAAAATTCAAGAATGATCAAAACATGAATACAATCAAAGTTTAGTATCCAGAATAGATATTTTGGACAAAAAGAAGAAATTTCATTTTTCGATGAATAGTGTCGTATTCGTAAATAGTGTCGTATACGTGAATAGTGTCGTATACGTGAATAGTAACTCCGACACCAAAAGATAGAAATTTCACAAAAAACATCATCATGCTTCGTGAATAGTACTCGTGAATAGTAACGCGTGAATAGTAACTCATGAATAGTAACTCGTGAATAATAACTCATGAATAGTAACCCCGACATGAAAAATTTTCAAATTTGATAAAAATTTCCAACCAACATTTCTGCATAATGATATTGAAGAAATAATATCATTTGAGAAGAAAATAACATCCCTTACCTCGAAAGATCAGTACTTCTAGCTGAAACACCGTATATAGGCTATGACTTGAACTTGCACCGTATAGCAATACTCAAAGTATACTCAAAATACTCACAAGAATACGCTCGATAATTTAGAGAGAGAAAACTTCAGTTTCTGGTGTGATTTTCAATTCTAACCTAAGCACCCTATTTATAGGAAAATGCATAGAACATCAAAGCAGAAAATTTAATATAATATTAATATATTTAATAAATTCTCTACGCCCATCTAGACAATCTGATCTCAGCCATCAACACATGTTAAATGAGGGAACCAAATGAAAAAAACGTTTTTTGTAAATAAAAATATTTTAAACTTCCAAAAATCAATTATTTCGAAGCTTCGGAACTTCAATAATTCACAATAAATAGCCCTTTTGTCAGAAAATTCGAATCTCGCGAGTTTTTATAGGAAATTCAATTCTCTACAACTTTGCAGAAGAAAGTTTTTCCAAATTCCAAACAAAAATTGACCGAAATCCACAAACGGATGATTTTACAGGCTATAATCAAATTTCGGTCAATAATTGTGTTCACCAACACACAAAATATGTGTTAAACATTTAATGCCACAAAAATATTCTTCCTCCTCATATACTCATATATCCCATATTCATTATAAAAATATCACCGTTAATATATTATTAAAATAATATATTTAAATGAATTATTTTATTAGAAAAAGATAAAATATTAATTTTCAACAATTGTCATATTAAAAATTTTCTCCATCTATATCCACATAAAATTAATATTTTCCTCATCATATAAATCAATAATTAATTATTCACAAATAATATTACAGAATCACAGTACTGGCAACCAGGTCGTTCCCAGGAAAGAGAGGGCTTTCCAATAAGAATTTCTCCTTACTAGCGCGCAATTAGGTGACCAAACCTCTCTTTAGACAGAACTTTCTAGACATTGCCAATAATGTTATCTAACAATATTATTCAGATAATATGAATTATTGCTTCGATAATGAAAAATACTGTGTAATGACAATTATTGAAACAACAGCAATATAAAATATCAACGCATCAATTATTAAATCAATAAAATAAAATACTGAACAGTAATTACTGTAACCATTATTGAGTAGTGCCTTCTTACGTAAGAATCAATAATTGGTGCAATACCGTGTGCTACTGTTCAATAACGCGTATTAATGTGTTTTAACCACCGAGTATTCCAAGAGTATTAACGGTAACAACTACGCCGTTATTTATAAACAACTTATATTTGTTGTTTTCTTCATCCAATCGCTTTCCGTTATGGGGCCCATAAAAGACTGTGCCGTCGTACGAATATTTCCCGACAGTACGAATATTCCATGACCAAACGAATATTCCCCGACAATAATGAATCTTTTATAACCACTTGCTTATTTGAAATATTTGAGCATTTTACCCATAACTAACAACATTAATCAAATCAACCCTTACTATTTCAAAATAATAAATAGAGGAAATTCCATTTTTATTTAAAAAAAATCGGGGTCTTACATATAAATTCTGAAATGATTATATATTTCTTTGAGATATGAATATCTTTGGTCCGTAGTGCAAAGATGAACTGTTGTTGAATATCTTTGGCTCGTAGTGCAAAGATGTCCTGTTGTTAAATATCTTTGGCCTTTAGTGCAAAGATGAACTATTGATGAATATATTTGGCCCGTAGTGCAAAGATGAATTAATTAGTATGATTATAAACAGGAACTGTGATTTGGTATAACCATGATCTTTGATGTTTCAGGTAAAGACAAGTGATGAAAATTATCTTCATCCTGGATGAGAAAAGGAATTTCGAACTACAATTATGATTATGAGTTATACACGTGATTGTGGACAGAAACTGTTCATTGATGTAACAAGGATAAAACATTGTTGGTGAACTTTTAACAAGGAGAAGATAATAGACTTTATAGTCTATTTGACTCTTCTAATGGATTGCTCGTTCCGCTGCAACTATGGTTGAAAAGTTTTATCATCTACCATATGTTCTAAATCTCTGATTTATTACTGACAAAGGCTATTGATAATTTAATTATCTTTAGTCATGATATTCTTTACTGGGCTAGTTGTGCTCACCCTTTTGCTTCACAATTCCTTTCAGGTAATAAGAGTGTAGCTGGGTCGAGCGAGGGTAACAGGGGAATAGAACGGTGGAAATAATTTTATCGAGAATTTTAAATAAGTGTGTCGTATTTTATACATCATTTTAACCGTTGATTTTGGTGAACTGAATAGGGTGAGGTGAACCTAACTTTAGAAGGGTGTTTTGCCACTATCATACAAGATGTCTAATGACAGACGACTTCGTGTTATCATAAGACATGGTTGTGCACATGCACTTACTGATTATATCTACGATCACTACCTATATAATCTTGGAGTTTGGTTGAAATATAATTCTCAATTGGAGACAATAGAGATATAACTGCACATAGGCCCAACTCACACACACACATACGCAGATAAAAAGTTAAATGAAAAGATGCGATAATCGTGTTTTCACGGAAGTCGGGGGGGGGGGGGTACCTAACACCTTCCCTCCGCTTAATCAAGCCCCCGAACCCTAACGAATTTTTGTTTCCAAGACCAGTTACACAATGTTCAATCATTGGGTCTTTGTGCAAATTTTTTTCGATTGAGTTGGTGCAACCATTTAAAATTACCAACTGGAGACTCTAACAGTCAAATCGTCGACATATACATATCGGACCTTTTCAAACTTGTTTTTTTAAACAAAACTCATCTAAAATGAGAACACCAAAAGACAAGCACGGAAAGGGACAAATAAAAATCCCGATGTCGACAATCATTATTAATCAACAACTGAACAATAGTTCTGAAACATTCCGAATAAACAAGAATAATACTTCACTTTCATTTTAAAATGTTTTTGAAACAACATACTGACTACTTATGCAAACTTAGTCAACAGACCAAGAACTTTTTCTTTTCATTCATAAAAGGTTTGACAGTAATTCAACCGTACATGCCCAACTTATCTACCATACATTTTTTTACAATACCTTAACTCATATTTCTAAATTTTAACATTTAAAACTTGAAAAATCTTAACAAAAATGGCTTGGCATCAAAGCTTTTCAAAAGAATCATCATGCCTTGTGCCCGATTGCACAATAGTCCTCAAAATGCCCAATTTTGACCTTGATCCTGATCTTAACTCTAAATTCTTATAAAATGAAAGTTCAATAAGAAATTGAATCATCCAAGTTTTAGTTCTACTTCTCAACTTTACAGGACATCTTGAATCATCCAAATTAAAGTTTGTACGAGAATGTTATGCCTAATTTACTAAAGGACGTTAAAACTGTCCTAGACATGGCGCGGGGCGCACCATGATTAAGCTATGGTTGGCACGGGCCGCGCCAACCCTGCAGAAATTAATTTCAAGTTTTTTGAAATTCCAACTTTGAGCAATTACAACACACCTACTTTGAAACATCATAACTTTTTCATCGGATATTGAAATGAGTCCGTTCTTAAGCCATTTCCTAGCTCGTAACATCCTCTACAAATCCCTAGGGATGGAATAATTTTTTTGATTATATAACAAGCCTAAAAATTGGCTCAAAAATCCTTCGTCAATCAATTTTTCACTTAGCGTTCTTAATGGCTCTTTTTTAAATCCTCGTAACTTACTCACCCGAAGTCGTAATGAGCTCGTTCTTAAGCCTACAACTCACTTATACTACAATATACACCATTCCAATGAAAATTGAGCTTTTAGGAATCATTAAATAGCCTTAAAATTCGTCCAAAAGTTGTACCAAATTAGGTTTTTGACTTCGACGTCTTTTATTAAAAAAATTGCCATAATTTCGTTATAGCATGTTTTTATTCCGTTCCACTTGGAACATTTCCGTAACTTATATATGTATATTTCCTTCTTCCTAGATTTCCATTATTAGCTTACGAACTATGATATCAACTAGCTCATTTAAACAACAATTAATACGTTTATCATGTGTTCTTGGTTTAGCTCGTTATTTTGATTGCGATTTCACTTATCATACATATTAACGTAATTTAAGTCCCCTAATCTCATCCTTATTTCTCCAGATCTTTTATGATTCACATGAACCAACAATAACCACCAATAAAGAACTTCATAACTATATGAAAAGAAGTTGGTTTAGAGGTTTTACCTTCAAAGTTCTTTCTCATTCTTGCTAAAGAATGATTAAGATCGTGTTCCTCTTACTTTTTCTTTCAAATTCCAAAAACTCTCACTTCTCTCTCAGTATTGGTAGCGTTTCTTTTCTTTATTTAGTGAATTGGTGAGCTTTATAAAGAGAAGTGGCTTGTATTTATAGCAAAGGCAAGAGTTGGGGTAGAAAGGTCATTTACCTAACTTAATCCTCAACTAAATATGGTTTAGTGGTGGGGGATGAGATGACAAGCTTTTTTTTTTTTTTTTTTGCTAAATTTAGACTGAAATAAAAGAAAGAATAAGTACAAAGTACATGGGTCAAAACCCCAGACAGTATACCATAGCCATCATAGGACAAATCCTATGATGGCAAAAGTAAACTCAAGCTAGTCACTAGCATACAAGGAATTAACATGGAGCAATGCAACTACAAAACCAGCTAAAATGGCTAGAGAACATTCATAATAATAAAAACCAAACCAACCCATAAAAGGAATAAAGCAGGACTGCCCAGACAGAGCAACTGCCTAGCGCAACTGCTCAGCCCAACACAACCACTGCCTCACAAAGAAGACCACTACCATGCACAAACAGCAGCAGTCTAAGACATAACAGCAACACAAGAGACCTGCAGCACAAACCAGCCCAGTCCAGTGGGGAAGCTGAACCCAAGGCCACCCATAGCAAACCAGCCCAAACTTCCCCTTGTATCACTGACTGCAAACCAGCATAACCGAAGAGCCAAAAGGACACAGCCACAGACCAGACCACACCATGTAGGAAGCAGACAGATGCCTAACCCAAGCTGAATGACATTCCAAGCAGCAAAAGCTGCAGCCCAAACAGTACAGCAACCTAGACCCCCAGCATGCCAAGCAGAACTGCAGCAAAAGATCAACAGCAGAGACGACATTCAGCAGCAGAACTTGCCAGCCCCAAGCAGCCAGCCCAACAAGTGATCTAGCAAGGAACACCAGAACCCAGCAAGCCAACAAAGGAAAACCGTCCAGCACGCAGAAGAAACAAAACAAACCCAGCAGGCCATCAATCATCAGCAACATCAATCTAAAACGCCTAGAAACCAAAATAGTTAGTAACAGTAGCAGCAACAATAGAAGGAGCAGCAGATGACAACAGCAGCAGCAGACTAGCAGCAGATGACAAGCATACTAGCACAAAATCAGCCCAATTTCTCTGCATCAGCAGCACACTAAACCAGAAGCAAACAGCTGCAATCTACACCAACGCAGCAGAAGAAATAACCAAAAGCGACACGGGACAAACCACGGATATCCAAACAGGAACAACATCAGCAGACCATCAGCTGGAACTGAGCCCCAAAGCAACTCAGCAACACGAAACATAGCAGCAACCAGAACACATACAACATCACAGCCTCAACTAGCCTAACCCCCAACACAGCCAGCACATGGCACAAATCAGAAAAATCGCAAATCCGCATAGCAAGACAACATCACAATACATAGCATCAGGTATAAAAAACCCAGCTACAGTCGAGAAAGTGCAGCACAGGCAGTCAGGATGCAGCCAATAAATAGCAGTCAACCAACTATGTGCAGCAACAAACTAAACAACACACACCATGCAACTGTCTGCGAAAAAATTAACAACTGCTGCAGACCCACCTCAGAAAAATCAACTAAAGCAGACCCACCGCAACAGAATTAAGCATCAATAGCAACACGGAACAAACCAGAATATCAATCCAGCAGAAACAACTGCCCAGACACAGCATGGCCCAATTCTGCAAACAGTGATAAAGCCAACCTGCTGCTGCACCCAACAACAAAGACTGCTCAAACCCATTCAAATCAGAACACAGCCCTAAACAACCCAGAAGCAGCTACTCCCTTAGCCAAAACCAAAAGAACAACAACAGCAACCCATTAGCCACTGCAGCAGACTGCAATCGACCAGCATCAGACTACAGATTACAGATCAGAGATCAGAAACCGATGAGAAATTACAGATTACAGATTACAGAGCAAGATGTTGATAGCATAATTTGGATTTAATTTTTTGAAACCGAGCATTTGTATGGAAACCACACTTAAGCAAGTGAATAATATCTTGGATAATGATCCGAGCAGGGATAGCTACTTGAGTGAAAATTCTAGCGTTCCGTTCTTGCCAAATCCTATAGACCACCACTGCAAAACCAAAATGCAGAAGACTGTTTAGAAATTTGGGGCAAGAGCTGTTAGAAATAAAATCGGTGATAGTAGTCCAGCTACGACTCAACCCTCTCCAACCACATCGCCTAAGGACCGCAACCAAAATCTGGAAGGAATAACTACAGTGGAAAAATAAGTGATGAAAAGTTTCCCTATCGTTGGAACAGAGAACACATAAGGGATCAACCGTAAGACCAAAATTAAGAAGTCTATCCATAGTACGAAGCCCATTATGGAATGCAAGCCATAGAAGAAAGGAGTGACGAGGAGGCACAATCTTATGCCACACTAAACTATGCCACCCTACAGTCGTCCCAACACGGCGAATGGAACGCCATATGGTAGAAGCTTTCACGTCCTTAGCCGCAGTACCATCCCAGATAAGCTCATCCTGACAGTCCGAATTACAATTCCTAGTACGATTAAAAGAAGACCGAAACTCAATAACCTCGCAGTAATTGGAGCTAGGGAGGACCCAATCAGAATCATGAATAATACTGCTAACAGAAGCATTAGGCCCAAGACCCGAATTTTTAATCAAGGGAGAGTGCACAGAAGTGGCCAAAGGATCCCCTAGCCAAGGATCAAACCAGAGACTAGTGTTAGCACCATTACCAATGCGAAATGATAGATATCTACGAGCTAGGCCCCTAAGTTGAAGCACTTTTCTCCAAATCCAGGAGCAATCATTAGGGATAGGGGTAGTCCAGAAATATTTATTCTTAAGATGAACTTCACGAACCCAAGAGGCCCAAATAGAAGTAGAAGAAGGATTGATGACTTTCCAAAAATGCAACATGATCATAGCTTTGTTCCAATCTTTAAGGTTCTTAATAGCTAGGCCCCCTTCCGAAACAGGGAGAGTGATCTTGTTTCAGGCAACCTTGGAACCATGTTTCAGCATAGAAGGGCCCTTCCATAAAAATCTAGACATAGTAGATTGGAGGTCTTTTAAAGCAGCAGCAGGGAGGATAAAGTGAGAAGACCAATAAGCTTGGGTGGTATAAATAACAGATTTTAGTAGCTGAAGTCTACCGGCATAGGATAAAAATCTGTTAGTCCACGAGCTTATTCTAGCTTTAACCTTTTCAAGCAGAGGTTGGAAATCCGCAATACTTAACTTGGAAGTGATCAAGGGAACTCCCAGGAACTTAGCAGGAAATATCCCTAACTGGAAACCCAAAGCAAGGATAATGGAGTCCGCAGTTTCAGGAGGAACATGAGACAGGAAACACATACTCTTTGAAGCATTAGTGTATAAGCCCGAAAAAGAAGTAAATTTCTCAAGGCACTGCTTAACTATCATTACCGAATTTAGGTCTCCATGGCAGAACATAATGAGATCATCCGCGAAGCAAAGGTGAGTAAGAGAAATGGGAGCAGTTTTCCAGTGGTGATGAAAAGCAGGAAACTTAGAAGCCTTCGCGAGCATGAAAGAAAGGACCTCCATAACGATAACGAAAAGATAAGGAGATAGCGGGTCGCCTTGCCTGAGACCTTTTGCCCCTTTAAAATAGCCACACAAAGCACCATTAACCTTCACAGAAAAACTTGTTGTAGTAATACAGGCCTTAATCCAATACAAGAATTTGGGGGGAAACTTAAAGAGCTTAAGGGCAGCTAATAAGAAGTCCCAAGAAATAGAATCAAAAGCTTTCCTTAAGTCAATTTTCATAGCACATCTGGCCGGACCCGAAGGTCGGTGGTAGTTCCTGAATAATTCTTGAGCCAAGAGAATGTTGTCTCCTATTCTCCTTCCCGGAATAAAGGCCGATTGATTAGGAGAAATGAGATTCGGGAGGATACATTTAAGCCTAGCAGCAATAATCTTGGATATGCATTTATAAGTAGTATTGCAACAAGAGATGGGCCTATAATCATTCATAGAAGTGGGGTTAGAAGTTTTCGGGACAAGAACAATCGCTGTAGAATTAGTACCACGAAGCAAACAGCCCTGCCGGAAGAAAGATTGAACAGCATTGGTAAAAACATTTCCAACAATGTCCCATGAATGGATAAAGAAATTCACATTAAACCCATCCGGGCCAGGGCTTTTATTCTGCTTCATGTGCTTTAAAGTGCTCAAAATTTCATCATCAGAGACAACCATTTCAAGTATCAAAGCTTGTTGAGGAGAAACACAGTTATGCTCTGCAGACTCCCAATCATGTAAAAAAAGGCCATCCCCAAGAGAAGGAGAACCTAAAAGGGATTTGAAGTAATCAACCGCAATACTTTGGACATCCATATGCCCATAACACATTTCACCTTCTGAGTTCTCAATAGCCAAAATTTTATTCTGATTCCATCGGTTTTTAACTTGGTTATGAAAATAACCAGTATTCTTATCCCCTTCCTTAAGCCATTGGATTCTGGATTTTTGTTTTAACAATTTCTCTTCACAAATGAGAGCAGCCCACAAGCTAGAAGATTGGGACTGCTGAAGATCAAGGAGACTAGAATCAGTAGGATTAGAGGCAAGAGCTAACTGAGTAGAGTGAAGACTCGCCCTTAATAGCTCAACATTTGAAGCAAGATTCCCATTAAGCTTGTTCAGATCAATCAAAGCCCTTTTCACCACTTTAAGCTTTCCTGCAAGGATTTGCAAGGGGTCACCAGAACATGGAGTACTCCAAGCCGCCTGCACTACATCTTGATAATTATCCAGCCCCGTCATAAAATTAAAAAATTGAAAAGGTTTAGGACTATAAGACATGACCAAACCAGAATTGATAACTACTGGACAATGGTCAGAGAGCTCCCGGGGAGTAAAGTTAGCTAAAGAATTAGGGTAAGAATCCAGCCAGAGATTATTGACCAAAGCTCTATCAAGTTTCTTGAAAGTAGGATTCGATACTTGAGAATCCCACCAAGTGAGATGAGGACCAACAGCCCTCAGATCAACCAAATGCAAGTTAATGAGCCAATCCTTGAAATCCTGCATCCAATAATCCCACAAACCAGCCCCTCCAACAATTTCAGAAAGAGATTGAACAACATTGAAGTCCCCCAGCAGAGTCCAAGGTTTATCAATAAATGCAACAAGCGCCCTTAAGTCATTCCACAAAGCTTTACGTTCAGCCGGGGTATTCAGCCCATAAATAATGGTAACAAAGGAATGGAAGTCAAGACTGACAGAGGAAATATAACAGTGAATAAATTGAGAAGACTTAGAAATAATATTAACATTCCAAATAATTGGATCCCAACCAACCCAAATACGACCATTAACATGATGCTCATAGTTAAAATGCCATTGCCAATTCCTGCAAATAGCTTTAGAAATTGAATTAGCTTTATGACACTTGACCCTGGTTTCAACTAGGCCAACAAAAGAGAGACTATGCTTACTAATAATAGCACGGACACTATCCTGCTTAGGAGACATATTTACACCTCTAATATTCATAGAGCAAAAATTTAACATAATAAATTTAAAAATGTCCCGCCGGGGATTTATTGCTCCCCCCTCCCTTGATCTTTTTCTTAGAAGCTTGTATAACGTCCAGAGATAATCTTGCTTTATGCTTTAGATCCTTGACCTCCTTCTCATCAATTTGTTTCAGCTTATCCACAAGAGGATTAGGAATAGGAGTAATATCAGTGTCGGAATAGCTTTCACAAATGCCTCTATCTAAAGGAGATAAAGGCTTAAAAGGATTAGGGCAAGGTCCAACAGAGGATGACAAGGATCCCTTGAGCACAGATGGGCCAACCTGAGGCTTTGGACCTTTAGTGACTATAGTCCAACACTCAGAATCCCCAACAGGAGGAGTATCGGTAGCAATGAGATCCCCTAAGGATCCAGAAGCCACCAACTCAGGGGGTAGAGAAGGGGCTTTGGGAACCCATTTATAGTTTGCATTTGGACACCGAACAAAGGAATGCCTGAAAGACAGACAATGCGAACATAATTGAGGCCTATTTTGATATTCAACTTTAACCACCACAACTTTCTCCACTTTTGATTCCTCATCTAGAACAACGACATCCAGGCAAGGAGGGAAGGTAGAAGAGGAGGATATTTCAACACACATCCGAGAAAAGTTCATAGGTTCTAGTTTTTCAGTAACCTTATCCACTGATAGCGGCTTGCCAATACCGCTAGCAATATAGCTCAACCCAGGAGCCTAGAGATATGACATAGGGACATTATAAAATTTGACCCAAACCGGGGCTTGAGTACAAGCTTCAGACTGAAAATCCATTCCCTCCTTCCAACGTTTAAGACACAGAAACTTGTTAGAAATATACCACGGACCCAAGGCAAGAACATTGTCACGTTCCTCAAGGGAAGAGAACTTGAAGATAAACAGGCCTTTATCCTGGAGGAACACCTTTTGTAACCCAAACTTATCCCAAAGTATATGAACACTATCTTCCACAAGCTTAAAAGGAAGCCTAGAATGGATAAAACTACCAACAAGACAAGAGCTCCAAAGTTTATTGCCTGACTGAAGGACCTCGGAGGGAGGCTTAATAAGGATAGAACCGTTTTCAATAACAGGAGAAGGAGGGGGAAAAAATTCTAGAACCAGACCAGTTTTAGGAAAGTCCTGGGCCACGACTGAGCTCCAAGATTTCCTCACTACACTAGGAGAGCCCGAATGCCCTGCTAAGCCAGCCCCAACAGCAACTGCAGCAATGTTCTCCATAAACTTAGCAGACTTAGGCGAACCAGTCCCAACAGCAGCTACAGCACCAGCAGACTGAGACGAAGAGGGCAGCTCCCCTTCTTCTAACCCGGCCTCAGCTGACTTATGGGAGCCAGCACCCACACCTGAACCCATTGGCAACATTCCAGAACATCCTTCTCTCACAGGACATATATCAAACAAATTAAGCTCATTAACCTGACGAATATGCCGACCCCCATTAGCGAACTCAGCAACCTCCTGGATATTAAACCCCTTAGAGAGTATAAAGTCCAGAAGAGTATTACTCTTCTTACGCTCATCTGCTGCTTCTACATGACCTCGACTAGAAAAGTGCTGAGCAGCACTAAAAATCTCCTTCAAAGCTGAACCGCGTTAAGCCCTAAGCTTGCTTCAATCTCACTATTAGCATCTGAATCATCAGATTCAACTGGAACATTGCAAGGGTTAACTTCAGACTCAGCCATAACCGGCTCAACCAATAGAGAAAGAGGACGAAAATCTGCCCCAAGACCAGGCCTGAAGGCCGAACCAGCCATTAAATCATACCCAACCGAGATCTCTGAGCTAGGGATAGAAACCCCTAAATCTGAAGAGCTAACCCTAGAGGAACTACTCAAGGAGTTTCCCCCGAGAGGTGGGAGTAATCCACCATAGAACCAGGAACCGCACAAAGGAAAGATAGGAGGGAAGAAAAATGAAGAACAAGAAAGAGGAGAGATGTCAGAGAACGAAAACTAGAGAGAGAAAATTACATGGCGATCACCTACTAGCTCCCGATGACAAGCTTCTTGTGCACTGTTTCTCCTTTGATTATTTCATTTGGTTTCACTTGAATTAAGTTACGAATTAGTTAGCTTGACTAGGTTTTCTTTGCTTATTTTAATTACTCCAACTATTAGTTAGTCGTAATCGTTGACTTTGACTTTTGTATTACTATTGTATAATTATTATATTATACTCGTATTATTCTTCGTTAACTTTCAAAATTAGTTCATTTAACCGAAAAATCGCATTTTTCATTTTCAAATTTTATTGGAGATTCCATCTTTCCTCTTCATATAAATGCCAGTGAGTTATTCAAAAAATCGAAAAAAACGTAAAAGTGTTTTTTTGGCATAATAGTATTTTAACGTCTTTTTCTGAAAAATTTTATTTTTTTATACGAAACCCTAATTCATAAATTCTAACACGTAAACACATTGTAGGTCATAAAATCGACCTTTAAACATATAACACAAAACAATATTCATAAAATCTCATTTTATTCAATAATATTAAAAAAACTAATTACAAGTTTAAGTATGAATGCTCGATCGTTATAGGTTTAAGGTGTAGTTCAATAGGACTGTAACAAACTATGTAATTCCTCAGGCCACTGTCCCTTAGCCTCATCCAATCTCCTCTTAATACCACTCAGCAGACTCGGATTCTTTACTTCCACCGACCATTCGACTGAGGTCGGTCAATTAAAACCATACGATGATGAATATTTAAATCTTTAAAGAGTTGATCGAACTTGGATCCAACAAATTGAAGACAATTTTTTTACATCATAGCAACAGGGATGCCAAACCAAAAAACAACCGACTCCTTAAAAAATTGCATACAATCCTATTCGATAATCATCCGAAGAGGTTTGGCCTTTCACCCACTTGGTCATGTAATCAATTACCACAATCACGATCGCTAATTGATCCTTTGCTTCGGGAGTGGACCTAATATATCAATTCCCTATACTACAAATGGAATCAGAGACAAAACTGACGACAACTCCTCAAGGGGCTGATGTGGGATCGGATTATTGCGCTGACATTTTAAATATTTTTTCACAAAGTCATTCACATCCTAGAACATGGTTGGCTAATAGTATCTGATAAGTGGATTTTATATCCATGAATCGATGCCTAATTCAAGCTTAAGTTTTGTTAATTCCTTGTTTTCAGGTTTAATTTTACTTAATTATTGTACTTTTCTGTGTAGGATGGTTGTTGTGGCAAGTGATAAGAAAAGGAGTCACGTGGAGCATTATTTTAGCAAGTATGAAGATTAAGCAAAGTCAGAATGCAATGTGCTAACCCGTCGGGGGGTCTTCAAGTCTACAAGACAGTAGCCTAGCCCGCCGGGGCGGGCCATTTATATGTATATACCCTCGCCGGGGTGGGGGGTCCCAAAACCTGACAGTCCTGGCTTGTTTGAAACACTGCTAGAACATGGACTTTAGTGCTTGGAATGTGTTTGGACTCTATATGACATGGGATTTCGACCTGAAGTTATGTTATTTTTGATATATATTGAGCAATGAACAACAAGATCAGGATGATACACAAAAAATGGAATTTATAGAGATTACATACAGATTTTCATATCGAGCATTGGAGTGAAGATTTTGAAGGAACGTTCATATCAATTGCAGATTAAGGCTAACGTGAAGGGTGTTCTGATTTATTCTTTGTTTAGTCTTATATTTGTAATTGAAAAGATGTTATCTTTAATTTATTCAGTTATTAATTCATTGATGATGAACTAATTTACTTTTTAGGCTTATGATAGATCTTTAAGTAAAACGATGATTTTGTAACTTTGATTTCCAATTTAATAAGCTATTATCCAGTTTAACTATATTAATTTGAGCTTGAATTTATGAATTTCCTGATCAACAGTTCTTTGTGGACTTGTATGAATTCGAGAGAGGAAGTACGAGTCTAGACTTAATTAATATAACATGTGTTCTTGAATTTTGTGAATGAACAGAATCTTGATGAATGTTAAGAGCATTCACAACAGTTTCTTTATCTCTATCCCTACTCTGTAATGCTATTGGGTCAATCTGTAACATCGGGATTCAATTTTTTCACTATGTACCCAACAGGTTCCTTATATTGATTCCTTAAATATTAAATTTTGAAATTTAAAATTTAAAATTTTAAAGTTAAAATTTGAAAGTTCCAACAGTCAAATCATGTTTTGAACGTCGTAACTATTTTTTTATTTAAAAGTAATTGTTGTTTGAATTTAAAAATTATAATTATTTTAATTTAAATTTTTTTTTGCTAGAAATCAAAATGTACAACAATCATTATGTGTTTATGAGAACTAAAACAACATTATTTTAATTATAAAATAATAAAATTTATAAGTAGTAGTAATATTTTTTACAAAAAAGATCAAAATCAAAATTTGACTGATTTTTAATTTTTTTATAGTTCTCTTTCTTCTCCTAAATCCTCTTTTTAAAAAATAAAAATGAGTGAATTTGATAGCCATGCATACCCAAATCAGCAATTAAGTGAGATAAAGATCCTTTAACCAACATAAAATCGCAATAAATAAGGTGTGAAATGTCATTTTACATAAATAGGAAACGCTCTTTTGATTCCCTCATCCTGAGGAGTCAAATCATATATAAGGATTAAAATAGAGAATTATATAAGGATAAGAAAACTGTTGAATATTAATTTATTGATATATTCTTTAAATGTGGGGATAGAAAGTCTATTGGAGAAGCCACTCTTCGGCAGAAATGACCAACCTCATTTATACAGCTTCATGACATAGATAAAACTGAGCAGCAGCAGAGGGCATTCTACAGATCCCCAGGCACCCGTCTAGATCAGACAAAAACTTCCCTACCTAAGAGGATCCACTGTTTCTCTCCCTTATGGCCCCAAAATAGCTGCAACCGCAAAACTAAGCATCCACTATCTGTCTATAGTCCTTTCTAGCCCACAGAGGAGCATCAGCCGAGTAGATTTAGCTACAGCTGCTCGAAATCTCCATTCTGTAGCAGCCAGCAGAATCAATTTATAGCAGTGGCAGTAGGATACCAGAGAACCCAAGAATGGCCATGGCCTAGCAGGTCTGTAGCAGCATAAGATGGCCCCGACCCACAGCTGCTCGTCCTGTAGTATCAGTAGTAGCATCAGCCGACAATTCCGAGCAGCACAACCTCATCATTAGCAACACAACAAAACAGCACTATGAGGTACCGAGCATCTGCATCTGCAGCGTATGCGCAAAAGTATTCAGAACTAGCAGAAAAACCCCTCATCTAGTAACAGATACAGCTGCTATGGTGTTCACAACTGATCCAATCATAGAACCATAGATCCCCAACAGACCATACAGTACCCAATAACAGTCTAGCAACCTGAATTTCACTGCAGCAACACAGACCCATACAAAGTGATGTCAGACATCTCAACCATGTTCAAAACAATTGAAGACCAGACACAAAACAACTCCAGCAATACAAAACAATCAGCATCCTCATTTTGCACAGCAGCAATAAATTGCAGCCCTTCAGCTCAGCGACAGTGGCAAACCTGAAATAGACAGGTCTCTAGAGGGCCAGATTAGAAAACCATGGCCTGTCTTTCACTTTTTGGAATCTACGAATGGAGTGAAGCTTGCATTTCAGAATCTGCATAACATTACGGGTGACAGTCCAAACCGGCATGGGACCTTTATCATGTATTATAGCGTTTCTCTCCTGCCAAATATGGTAAGCAACCGTGGCAAAACCTAGGAGAAGAATACCTTGTTGAACGGAGCTGTTTGGTTGGGCAATGAGGAAAGAAGTGATAGGGTTCCAACTCCTTGAGGATCCCTTCCACCCACAGTTCCTGAGAACAGAAAAGAGCATGTTGTAGGAGAAAGGACAGTTGAAGAAAAGATGGTCGAAAGTCTCATTATGGGAGTTATATAAAAGGCATGTTTGGTTGACAACGAGCCCATAATTTGAGAGCCGATCCTTGGTACGTAACCCTTTCTGGAATGCAAAAGAAAGAATATCGAGGAGGGAGGTATTTGTGCCACACCAGATTATCCCATGTCACTAGATTACCATAGGATCGGATGGAACCTCAAAAGAAGGAAGTTGTTTTCCCAACGGTATTAGTGTTGTCCCATAGAACCAAGTCCTCTATGGAGGGGTTGAAGCCTATGGCCGGAGAGAAGAGATGTCTGAATTCAATAACCGAGTGATGGTTAGAACTTGGGAGGGCCCAATCGGAATTGCTGATGATGCTACTAACCATTGCGTCAAGGCCCAATCCAGAGTTGGATATAAGAGGAGAGGAGGTGGAATAGGCTAGCGGTTCCTTCAGGATCCATGGGTCAAACCAAAGTTTAGTGCGGCGACCATTTCCAATGAGGTATGATGTGTGGCTCAAAGCAAGTTGCCTAAGGTTAAGGATTTTCCTCCAAATCCATGAGCAGTCTCCAGGGATGTCCATGCACTAGAAATGTTTTCCCTTTAAGGCAAATATCCTAACCCATTCAGCCCACATAGAAGTAGAACCGGGGTTGATGATATCCCACAGATGCTGGATAATGGAGGCACGGTTCCACTCATCCAGTTTTTTAATCCCCAGCCCTCCCTCAGGAGTGGGTAGAGCGATTTTGCTCCAAGCCACTTTAGCACCATGTTTCGAAAGAGTAGGGCCCTTCCAAAGGAATCGGCAGAAGGTGGATTTCATGTCTTTTAAGGCAGCAGCAGGGAGGGTGAAATTTGAAGACCAGAAAGTTTGGATAGAGAAAAGAACGGATTTGATAAGCTGCAGGTGATCCGCATAAGATAGGAATCTGTTGGTCCAAGAGGAAATCGTTTTAGTAATCCTGTCAAGGAGAGGTCTACACTCGGCCAGGCTAAGCTTTGAGGTAAGGAGGGGGACCCCCAGGAACTTAGCAGGAAATGTCCCCTCTTGAAACTCTAGAAAGGAAAGGATGGAAGCAGAGTGTTCTGGGAGGACATTTGATAGGAAGCAAGTGCTTTTTGAGTGGTTCAGACACAAGCCAGAGATAGAGGAGAACAAGTTGAGGCTTTCTTTAAGGATGCTTACTGATCAGAGGTTTCCATGGCAAAAGAGAAGAAGGTCATCAGCAAAACATAAATGGGTTAACCTTTGCTGCTTTGTTCTCCAATGAAACTTAAAATTAGGCCCATTTGTCTCCTTTGTGAGGATAACGGAAAGGACTTCCATAGCTAGTACAAAAAGAATGGGGGATAGAGGATCTCCCTGCCGAAGCCCTTTGGCACCACTAAAGTAGCCATATAGTCCCCCATTGACTTTTACAGAAAAGGTGGGGGGTGGAAATGCATGCCTTTATCCAGAAGATGAACTTTGGGGGGAATTTGAAGATTCTCAGTGCTTCCAGAATAAACTCCCAGGAAACAGAATCAAAGTCTTTTTTGAGATCAATTTTCAAGGCACATCGAGGGGAGCCCGATTTCCTATGGTAGTTCCGAAAAAGCTCCTGAGCAATAAGAATGTTGTCTCCAATCCTCCTGCCCGGGACAAAAGCAGCTTGGTAAGGAGAAATGATCTTGGGGTGGAAACCCTTCATTCGACTCACTAGGATCTTTGAGATGCATTTATAGGTAGTATTACAACAGGAAATCGGCCAGAAGTCCTTCATGGAGGAGGGGTTTGGGTTTTTGGGAACAAGAACAATAGCCGTAGCGTTTGGCCACGTATACTAGCGTGTTGTGCATAATTAGATTTACCCAACATGTTTTTGGCGCCGTTGTCGGGGATAATTTTATTATAGATTTTAATATTTTACGATATCAGTTTAATTAGTCCAGTTTTACTTGAACATTTTTATTTTTATTTTGTTCGTCTTATTTCAGGTTTTTGAAGTTGGTTTATGCAAATGCGGTCCAAAAATCCAGACTTGCTTCCTTTTCAGGACGATGTTGAGAAACGGTTCCAAAGGCTAAGTAAGTGGATCGAGACAAGCACAACAGGTTACAACACTCTCTAAGAAGTTGGATGTCATGTCAGGGGTACAGGCATAGCAGGTTGCAGTTATTTGTGAATTGTGCGCGGGTGAGCATCCTACAGATCAATGTACAATCAACCCAGCGTCAGTACAATTTGTGGGTAGCTACAACAGAATTCCACAGAATACGTACCAAAATACATACAATCAGGGGAATATGAATCATCTTAACTTTTCATGGAGTAATAATCAGTATCAACAAGCTCCATGACCATCATATCCCCCAGGATTTCAGAATCATCAACAACCAGTTCAACATCAAGAGAGGAAATCAGATTTAGAGGAGTTGCTGTCAAAATATATAGCAAGTAATGAGGCAGCAATGAAAAACCAAGCAATGGCCATCAAGAATCTTGAAAATCAGATAGGACAAATTGCCTTAGCATTGAACAATAGACCACAAGGGACTCTACCAAGTGACACCGAAAGAAATTCGAAGGGAAATCATGAGCATTGTCAGGTAATCACTTTGAGAAGTGGAAAACATCTGGATGGGAAAAATGAAGAAAATTCAGCTAGAACATATGACAAAGTTGATGAGAACAAAGTGGTTGAAGAAAAATAGGGTGAGGATAAGCAAATTGAGAAAACAAAGTTAGATGACAAGATAGTTGGGTATCCTCCACCGCCGTTTCAGCAGAGAGTCCAAAAGCATAAATTAGATAAGCAGTTTGCGAATTTTTTGGAGATTTTAAAGAAACTTCAGATTAACATCCCATTTACAGAAGCCCTGGAGTGGATGCCAAGTTTTACTAAATTCATGAAAGGGATTCTGTCCAGGAAAAAGAAGTTGGAAGATTTCGAAACAGTGACATTAACAGAGGAGTGTAGTGCGGTTTTACAGTGAAATTTTCCACCAAAGTTGAAATATCCGGGGAGTTTCACCATTCCGTGCACGATTGGGAACATGGCATTCAATAAGTGCTTATGTGATTTAGGGGCAAGTGTGAATCTTATGCCGTTATCAGTTTATACAGGATTGGGTTTGCCAGCTCCAAAGCCTACAAACATCTCATTACAGTTGGCGGATAGGTCAGTCACGTACCCGAGAGGCATTGTAGAGGACATATTGGTCAAGGTTGACAAGTTTATATTCCCCGTAGATTTCATAATTCTGGATTTTGAGGAAGATAAGAACATCCCGATTATCCTAGGGAGACCTTTCTTAGCTACGGGTAGGACACTCATCGACGTACAAAAAGGTGAACTAACTATGAGGGTACAAGATCAAGAAGTAAAATTTAATGTTTTCAAGGCCATGAAATTCCCTACGGATGAAGAAGAGTGTTTCAGGATGGATATCATTAACTAGATAATCAGCGAAGACATGGGTAAAAGTTTGGGTAACGATCCATTGGAAACGACACTATTGGGAGATGAAGAGTTTGATGATCCAGAATTTGTGGATTACTTGCAGATGCTAGACTCTTTACCATGAGTTAGCAAATTTAAAGCACCATTTGAACCATTGCACTCGGAGGAAAGATCCACAACTAGAATGAAACCATCATTGCAGGAGCCACCTTTCCTTAATCTAAAGCCACTACCTAAACAACTCAGGTATGCGTATTTAGGCACTTCTAATTCTTTACCTGTTATTATTTCTATTGCACTTAACTAATTGTAGGAAGAAAAGTTACTGAGGGTGCTTAGGAAACATAAATCGGCTATAGGATGGAGAATATGTGGAGTTGTGATGAACTCGTTGAGAGCCTTGTGTGGCACGGTGATGGAAAATATTAATAGTAATACTAATTAACGAAGAAATTACCAAGTAAGCAATTAAGTAATATTAATTGTTAATTGTTATATTAATTAAATATTTATGGTGATTAATTAATAATATGTGATTATTAATTGTTATTGTGAGCAAAATAAATTGCATGACTAGAATGGTATTGTGAGCCTTGTGTGGCACGATGATGGAAAATATTAATAGTAATATTAATTAACGAAGGAATTACCAAGTAAGCAATTAAGTAAATATTAATTGTTAATTGTTATATTAATTAAATATTTATGGTGATTAATTAATATTATGTGATTATTAATTGTTATTGTGAGCAAAGTAAATTGCATGACTAGAATGGTATGATTCATTTAATTTATGTGTATACGACATGTGATATTATATGGTTCTTACATTAAAAAGAAGATGTGGTGTGACACATTAGTATAACTATGTAATAATATAAACTATATAATAAAGTGTAAGGAATTATGAGTTACATAAACAATTATTTATGTGACAATAAGTATGAGTGGAAACATTAAAAGATGTACTCTGTCAAAGAATTTCAAACTATTCCAATAAGTGAGTATAACTGGAATACTTAAGTTTTAAGGAGATATTAATTACTAGTGGGTATTTAAATGGAATCCATATATGTTATAAATATTAATTAGACTGAATTAATGTACATGGAGTATATGATGTGAGTATAAAAATTTTCTTTACATTTCTAATATGGTAACAATTGTACCTTAAAAATTACATTATGGGAATTAAAGGAACCAAACTAAGCATTATAAACATAGTTGCTGAGAATTTAAAACTTGTCCCAAATTAGAAGTCTCAGTTGCTAGTTACGCATTAGGCCAATGGCCTATCCCCTACATATTACGTGAAACTCAGTAAAATAAAAAGGCTAAGAGGAAAATGATGAAGCTAAAGATGGTTGAGTTGGGGTGGTTGGCCAACTTCTTCTTTTCCATTGTCTTCTTCTTCTACACCTTGGGTTAAAACCTTAGAGTAAAGCAATTGTCTGGTTTTGTGTTCTTCTATAAATAGCAGCTACACTTCTTCATTTCTTGTTGCTGAGAATTATATGTGAAGTCCAAGTTGAGAGGGAGAATTACTTGTCAGTTAAGAGAGGGTCTGAGATTTGTAAGGAATTCATTTAAGCTTTAAGAGTTAGCATTTCTATTTTCGTGTTCATAACTTTGAAGTTGGTCAAATTCTTGCAATTATATGAAATCTCTGTTAATTGATGTAGAATAGCATGCCATTGTGTTATCTGAGTTGGTACACATGTTTTGGAATATGGTAGTTGGTCTAGTTGTAAGTTTAGCATTTCATGTGATAAGGCTCTGCAGAAGCAGAGCCTTATTTTTTTCATTATGTTCGAAGTGGCGCGGCCGCGCCACTTCTATAGTCTAATACTGCGCGGCCTCACGTGGTGTTTTTCTTAGATACTGATTTGAGGTTTTTGGATTTTTCTGAACATGCTATGATAGTTAGGTTAAGCATATGAATAACCCTATCATATGGTTAGATATTATTTTGAACATAGTACGTTGTTTTAGCTTGATTTGAGTTGAGTTTTCAAGAAAAAACTTCAAGATTTGGAAAACTAGAAATTGTGAACTTGAAGTAATGCATATTTTGACCTTGAAAGCATGTTAGTATGGTTTTGAAATGCGTGTCTAACATACTAACTTAAGTATATGGATTTCGTATTGAAGCATGATCATATTGGACTTAGTAATAAGCTTTGCTAATGAAAATGTGAACTTTGAACATGAATGTTAACGTGTTACTTGAAAGTTAGAACCTGATATTTGTGAACATGTTTGATGATACTTTTAGACTCACTTAGGTATCATAAATGTATATATACCATGCTTAGGTATCATAATTCCAGGAAAGCATAAACGAAGCATATTTCAAAACAAAACGATGTTAAATACACATATGTGATATGAATACTTGCGAGCATGTCTAATATGAGTTATATGACTACCTTATGTGTCCAAGAATCACGTATGTTGGACCTTATGGTTTCATAACCTTAAAAGGCCTTAAATTGTTGAGATGTCCAACTTAGAATCGGATTGTGCAAAATAGGACCTAGATTAAACTTGAAAGATGTGAAAGGACCCTTAACATGTTAATATGTGTTATGTAAGTAATGATGGGCAAGTTAGGCCAAGCAAGTGATTGCTCAGCCCTGGTTTGAACTAGGAGCCGCGCGGCCACGTGTCTCCTTAGTACAAATCAGGCGCGACCGCGTCAGTCTGAAATCTTAGATTCTACATTCTGATTTTTGGACAGTAGTTTGTATGACGCCTATATTACAAAAAAGGAGTTTAAAACCTATTGATACATGTATATATGTGATGCTTAGATACTAGGATGGTGTTTGCCTTGTAATAGAAAGGTTCATGGGTAAAAAGGATTTTACTTTGAGTATTCTTAATTTACTCAAAAGTGTTTGATCATTCTTAATCTAAAATCTAATTTTGTACCATATGTGCATGCATAAATCATATCAAGCTTGAGTAAAGACTGTGTTAGCTAACGAACATCTTGAACATATAATACGCTATAAATAGGATTTGAAAGTGTTGATTTCTTAACATGGATAAATTACGCTTAAGGCAAGTTCCTTGAACCCTAATTTTATTGTGCAAGTATCCTAAACCCTTGCATTACTTTATTCGACGCATATCGTAAGCAATTACTCAAACCTTACTCTTTATTTGAGTCTTATTGAACTTGTGCAATTATTAGTCATAGAAGTAGAATTATGAAGGAAACTTATTTTGAAATGAAATTCAAATTTTGATAACTGTTCATGGATATGTTGAAAGAGTTGTCTAAGCCAATCGATTCAGCTAGACTATTGATAATTGATCAAAAGCTATCCAAACCAAATTAACTTGGTGCGGACTCTTATAACTGAGAAGAAAAACCCTCTTAGTAGGGGAATATATATTGTTGGGGAACCGACGTGCGCACATGAAAGAGACTAAATGTTATGCATGACATAGGGTACTTTAGGCTGATCACCTGTTGTACTCGTTTTTAAGAATTATCAGTGATATTACTGCTAATTCTAGGAGAAGTTCATAGTCTTTAGTGACTGCTCAATATTCATTACTTTGAAAGCTTGAATTGATAAACCTTTGCATATTATTGATATTCTGTCCATAGTGACTATTATTGATCATTGATACTTCCGAATTGAGCTATCATTATTAATATATTCTTGATAAATTGGGAACTATATTGAATTCCCTTTTTCTATATTACTTGCTGGGAAATTTTTGCTCATCCTTACTTTTAAAAAACTTTCAGTTAAGGCAGAACAGGGAAGTGTATCCGGGCAAGACAAGGGCAAGGGCAAGGCTACCGACTAGCTTGTCCCTTTTATGTTTAAGATTATTATGTTGTATTAAGACTATTTTTAGGATTGTGTTTAAGCTTAGTAGGATTATGTAATAAGTCTTTAGTCGATATTATTATGTAATCTATTAAGTACTGTAGGTTGCGAGACTTGGGGGAATAATTATAATAAATCATTGTATATTATTCTAATTTAGATCTTCCATTGTGAATGTATTATTTTAGTTATTATGCTTTTACCATTAGAACGTGATGAACCAAATTTGATTGACCAAGTGGAGGTCAGAATTTGGGGCCGTCACAGGTTGGTATCAAAGCTATAGTTATAAACCTTAGGAACGAGAGTCCTTAGATTATAATTTAGGAAAATTTAGTAAGACACTTATGGAGACTCAATTGAATTATACAACTACGAAAAAAAATTACTTGCAGTAGTATATGTATTCGATAAATTCCAGTCTTATTTGATCGGAACAAAGGTGGTAGTTTATACAGATCACTCGGCTATTCGGTACTTAATTTTGAAAAAAGATGCTAAACCATGCCTTATCAGATGGATTCTCCTTCTACAGGAATTTGATTTGGAAATAAAAGATAGAAAGGGTACGGAGAATCAAGTTACGGATCATTTGTCAAGGCTGGAAAATCAAGGCAAAAAGGAAGAGGACAAGTGTTTAATTAATGAATCATTTTTGGATGAGCAGCTGCTTGAGATCAATGCGGAATTTCCATGGTACGCGAACTTCGCCAACTATCTAGTGAGCAACATCCTTCCCCTGATCTTACTCGTCAGCAGAAGAAGAAATTCCTACATGACGTCAAGTGGTACATGTGGGATGAGCCATACCTATTCAAATAGTGCGCCGACAAAATGATTATAAGGTGTGTGCCTTACAGCGAGGTGAATAGTATACTGCATGAGTGTCATTCGTCTGCGTATAGGGGACATTATGGTAGTGAGTAAACAGTGGCAAAAGTTCTTTAATCCAGGTTTTATTGGCCAACATTGTTCAAGGGCGCCCACCAGTTTGTTAAAAGTTGTGATAAATGTCAAAGGGTGGGCAACATATCGAAAAGGAATGAGATGCCACTACAAGCAATTTTGGAAGTTGAATTTTTTGACTGTTTGGGGCATTGATTTTATGGGGACATTTCAATCATCATTCGGTAATCAATATATATTGCTTGTAGTTGACTATGTCTCAAAATGGGTTGAAGCCACAACACTCCCAACTAACGATGCCAAAGTGGTCCTCAAATTCTTGCAGAATAATATTTTTACGAGATTTGGCACGCCACGAGCTATCATAAGTGATGAAGGTAGTCACTTATGCAACAGAACATTTACAACTCTCTTGGCGAAGTATGGGGTCAACCATAAGGTGGCAACAACATATCATCCCCAAATAAATGGACAAGCTGAAGTTTCAAACAGGGAGGTGAAAAGAATCTTGGAAAAGGTGGTGAACCCAAATAGAAAGGATTGGTCTCTCTGGTTGGACGATGCACTATGGGCCTACCGAACTACGTATAAAACACCAATTGGTGCAGTGGTAAGCTTCGACCTGGGGTGAGCCGTGAACCCGGACATCCTGGGATCGTTTCCCGCCTGCAACAAGTGTGAGAATTCTTTAATTCGTGTGGCCACGGACCTGGGCCGGGCTTAGACCCGAAACAACCCATGAAAGCCTTGTTCGGGGTGGGGGGATTAGTCGGACTGCGGACCGGAAACCCCACATTATCAAAAAAAAAATTGGTCTATGGGAAAGCTTGTCACTTACCAGTCGAGTTACAGCACAAGGCCTATTGGGCGATTCAGAAACTTAACTTCGATCAAGTAGCTGTGGGTGAAAAGAGATTACTGCAATTAAACGAGCTCAACGAATTCTTACTTCAAGTTTATGAGAACTCTAAGCTATACAAAGAAAAGGTCAAGAAATGGCACGACCAGAAAATCATGCACAGAACGTTTGAACCTGGGCAATCAGTACTACTTTTCAACTCAAGGTTGAGGTTGTTCCCGGGAAAGTTAAAATCAAGGTGGTCGGGTTCATTCACCATTAAAAGAGTTTTCTCACATGGCGCCGTTGAACTCTACAGTAGAAACCCATTGGAGACTTTCAAGGTCAACGGTCAACGGTTGAAATATTATTGGGGTGGCGAATCCAACATGGATGTCATTGCAATCACATTATCCGACGCACCATAAATAGGGAGTAGTTAGGCTAAACGACTTAAAATCAAGCGCTAATTGGGAGGCAACCCAATCGTCTTTTAATTTTTCATATTTCATTCATACTAGTTAAAGTGTAGTTTAGAATGTTAGTTAGTTTCGAATCAATTATGTCAATTCACTTATTCGTAGTTAAAAGTATAAGTCATCTTTAGATAATTGCGACACCATGCTTAAGATTGCTCAAAATCGACTCATATTTATGGTTCATGGTTTTACAGGAACCTAACATGCACAAGGATTGGAGTAGCAAGGAAGAAAAACAGATAGCAAGTCCAGTTAACAGAACCCACCCCCGCCGGGGTGGGTCTCTCCATCCAACTTACAGGGAGCATTCCCGCCGGGGCGAGATACATAGGCTTACTACCCCCCACCGGGGAGAGGGTCCTGAATTCCAATAGACAGATTCGGCAGTTGCATCTTCTAACATACCACTTCCCCGCTACTTCATTCCACTACTACGTATTATTCAAATGAAATTCCCACGATTTTGGCATCTTCCACTCCATCTCCCCATTTCATGAGCACACATACCCACCACTTCAATCCATTACTCCTAACCCTCTCCATCACACCACCTCTATATAAACACACCCTCACAACCCGAGTTCATCACATACATTCAATATAAACTCAGAAAGCCACAAATTAGGGTTCTTATTGTGGGAATTCATCTTACACTTGAGAGTGACTGAAGTTCATCAAGTTCCTATCTTCAAGTTCTTCATCTTCAATCACCATAATTGCCACAAATTCATTAATTTTGGGGGAATAAATCAGTGTGCACGCCAAGTGTTTGCAAGATTGTGTGACTGAAGTTTGGGATAAAAATCATTGATAAAGCTTACTGTTTTAAATTCAATGGCGTCAAAACGACAATGGGGAGAGAGTTCTGGCACCACGCCACCATCACGAACCTTTGACCGACGCAAATTCAAAAGTACCGCCACCACCGACCGTTACGACTATATGGTGATGAAAGCTCTTACACCGGAGCGGGGGTTGGCTCTGGATCCTGTCAACGGTGAAATGATGCAACAGATTTATCAAAAAGGGTGGAACAAGTTCACTAAGGAACCCGAGGCCGCCGTTGTTAGTGTGGTCAAAGAGTTTTACGCTAATGCCGAGGACAAAACCCCCTTCAACGCTTTTGTGCGGGGTCGATTAGTCCCGTTCAATGCCAATGCCATCAACACCTATTATCAGTTACGAGTGCCTCGACAGTGCCAATATGCTCACTTACGTGATTTTGATCCTGACTTTGAGGCAATTCTCAAAGAAATGTCTAAGCCGGGAACAACATGGATCAAGGGTCGAAAAAGAGGCACAGTTTTTCATAGCAAGGATCTCAGCCGGTATGGTAAGATTTGGTATGCCTTCTTATGTGCAAAATTATATCCATCCACACACACATCGGACGTGACCAAAGAAAAGGCACTACTTTTATATGAAATTGTTCAAGATTTCATCATCGATGTCGGGGCCATAATCTGTTTTTCCATTCGTCGATGCTTACAAGGAAATTTTTTGGGTGGCTTGCCACACCCATCACTAATTTGTGGGTTGTGTTTCCAAGCATGTGTTAGATGGTCCGATGATGAACCCATTCAGATGGCGCTTTAGCTACTTGATTCCAGAATGATCACACGGTATTCGGTGTGGGCCGGGGGTGATTCTCATCCTAGAGGTCTAGGCTTTATTTTTCCATCGGCTTCGGAAGACGAAGTTGATGCTGCAGACACCTCGGAGGATGAGGATTCACCGATGGGAGATCAAGGAACAGAGCAGGTACCACAGTCCGAGGCAATATCTAGTCCTTAGTTCCTAAATTTTCAGCGCCAAGTGGATGAGCACAACAAGCAAGCACGACGAGAGATGAGACACCTTGCCGCTAGGCAGGATCACATGTTTGAAGAAATGAACCTCTCGTTGCATCATTAAACATGATGCTCCAAAGTTTCAATCCTAATGCTCAATTTCTATATCAGCAACCGGCCCCACTGCCACGATTTCCACCAAGTGACTCCGATGAAGAAGAACACAACACACCACCACCTCAAGCTTATTGATTACAGGGAAGTCCTCTTATTTTTCTGGCTATATCTATACAATAAGGGCATTGTAATTTTCAAGTTTGGGGGATTTAATTGCATGTTTGCATCTTGAATATTTAAGTTATTAAGTTAGGTGTGCATAGTAGTTTTTTTTAGTTTAGGATAATCAATTGTTGCATTCATGTAATCATGCATTTGCATACTAACTTAGGTGCATATGTAGTTTTTATTAAGTTATTTATTTATGTTTGCATTCATGTTATGTTTGCCCTATTCATATCTAAAATATAGTTAGAATTGTGTTGTGTTGCATATTTTCAGCAATTATTGTAGTTCATTTTTATTGTGGCCAATGATGAGATTGGGATTGAGTAAACAAATACAGTACCTAGTATAGAATCATGATGTAGTTTTGAATTATAATTCGGATCTTGTGCTTGTTTGAAACTGGTATAAAAAGGAAAGCAATTAATAACATATGTGTTGACTGATTAGTTTGAATTGATACATAAATAGTTTCTAAAGGATAATGCTAGTGTAAATCATAGAATGACAAGAATAGGCAGTGAAGACGACAAATTAGGCAAGAACCTAAGTTTGGGGGAAAAGGTAGGGTATTTAAGCTTCAAGAAAAAAAGAAAATAATATCTAGTTGAGTCTTGTGGTGGGTTGAGAAAAAATACTCCCCATAAATACGAGCGTGAGATAGAGCGTAAAACGCACTCACCAACCATTTATCGAAAAAAAAGAAGAGAAAAATGAAGAAGGACGAGAAATAAGGGCAAAGAGCCCCTGTCAATGAAAAAAAAAGCATTAATACCCTATTCGGACCCCTAATCTTGGTAAATGTTTGATTTTCGTTGGAAGACGGCTGTTTTTGAAATTTTTGAGTTATTCTGTATGATTCCAAATAAGAAATTGATTATGTGTTGAATTTGAATTAGAATCAGTTAGCATAGATGTTGCTCACACACGCACTATATCAATGATGACAGTTTAAGAATCGAGGATTGATAAGAAATTATTGAGTGGTTTCGATATGAGGTGTTGAAGTGTTTGCTTGATTTTTCTGAGGCCGAAGGAATAAATTTGATTCTATGACACTGTTGGATTCAAAGACATATAGTTTAGATGCTTTACTTGTCATTGCATTGCATTGTACAGCATAGGATTTTGTTTTGTGCTCGAGGACTAGCACGGTTTAAGTTTGGGGGATTTTGATGAGTGGATTTTATATCCATAAATCGATGCCTAATTCAAGCTTAAGTTTTGTTAATTCCTTGTTTTCATGTTTATTTTTACTTGATTATTGTTCTTTTGTGTGTAGGATTGTTGTTTTGGCAAGTGATAAGAAAAGGAGTCATGTGGAGAATTATTTTAGCAAGTATGAAGATTAACCAAATTCAGAATGCAATGTGCTAGCCCGCCGGGGTGGGCATATATAAGCCTTACACCCCCGCCGGGGCGGGGGGTCTTCAAGTCTACAAGACAGTAGTCTAGCCCGCCGAGGCGGACCATTTACATGCATATACCCCCGCTGGGGCGGGGGGTCCCAAAACCCGACAGTCCTGGCTTGTTTGAAACACTACTAGTATATTGACTTTAGTGCTTGGAATGTGTTTGGACTCTATATGACATTGAATTTTGACCAGAAGTCATGTATTTTTGGATATATATTGATCAAAGAACAACAAGATCAGGATGATACACAAAAAAGGGAATTTACAGAGATTACATACAAATTTTCATATCGAGCATTGGAGTGAAGATTTTGAAGGAACATTCATATCAATTGCAGATTGAGGCTAATGTGAAGGGTGTTCTGATTTATTCTTTGTTTAGTCTTATATTTGTAATTGAAAAGATGTTATCTTTAATTTATTCAGTTATTAATTCATTGATGATGAACTAATTTACTTTTTAGGCTTATGATAGATTTTTAAGTGAAACAATGATTATGTAACTTTGATTTCCAGTTTAATAAACTATTATCTAGTTTATCTATATTAATTTGAGCTTGAATTTATGAATTTTCTGATCAACAGTTCTTTGTGGACTTGTATGAATTCGAGAGAGGAATTACGAGTCTAGAGTTAATTAATATAGCATATGTTCTTGAATTTTGTGAATGAACAGAATCTTGATGAATGTTAAGGTAGAGATATGCTTGACATCGCATGTAATCAGATAAAGGACTTAAACTTAAACCTTCTTCAATTATAATTCGCATAGAGATATAGTGAGTTAGTTGATTAAGGTGTTTAACGTGTTTCTATCTAAATTATGGATTTGAGTTAATACGATATTAGTACATCGAGAGGTGGCTAGTGCTACATTCGTGTTCTTCATTAATAAACTGAGATAGTGAATTAAACTGGAAGAAAAGGTGTAAAAATCAGAGTGAAGCTTAGGGTGAAGTCATAAGCCTAATTCTCCAATAATTGTTTGAAATTTCAGTTTTTAATATTTGTGATTGTTTTGTGATCGTAGTATTTTTAATAATTTGGTTTTAATAATTTTAATCATTGATTTGAATAGTTTAATAAAATTATGATTAATAAGAAAATGATAATTGTGAGGTTAAATTCTTACTTAGTTTTCTCTGTGGGAACGATACTCTACTTACTATTATATTACTTATTGACCACGTATACTTGCGTGTTGTGCATAATTAGATTTTACCCAATAGTATCCCTGCCTTATTAAGTTGTAAGCCAATGACTTGGATCACATATGATCCCCACACCCCCTCACGTACCTCCTGAAGAACATAAGTCACCTCAAAAGGCACCAGACACTTCAATAAAGGAGAAGAATAACTTTGGCGATAAAGATCTCTATCAACAAACAAAAGTACAAACTCTGATGCTTTATTTTCTTGGTAAACATCCAATTCGAAGGCAACTTCCCCTTAATAAGATAGTCTAGATAAGATGTAAGCCAATAGTTTGACCTTTCTATCCCCATAACCATCTTTTTTAGAATGTCTGGTTCATCCAAAACTTCTAAGTATATCGACCCACAAAAAGAGCTAACATCAGTCGTGGCCAATTTTGACAAGGCATCGGCCACTGTATTATTCGATTGATCCACCACTGGAAAAAATAAGAGCTAAAATAGTGTAGCAAACTCTTAACTTTAGATAGATACTTAGTCATTCTTACCCCCGAGCCTTATACTCACCTTGTAATTGTTTAACAACCAGTTGGGAGTCACTGCAAATGACTAAATAGCGAAACTCCAAACTTCGTGCCAACCATAACCCTACAAGGATAACCTTATACTCGGCCTCATTATTGGTTGCCTCGAACTGGAACTAAATAGTCTGTTGTACCTTAAACTCTTTGAGACTGGTTAGTATAACTCCAGTCCCACTTAAGTTAACCGTCAAAGATCTGTCTACATAAAGCGTCCATGAAGAGTGTAGAAATTTCCCCTAGATATAAGGTGTGCCTCATTCTCTGAATGAGTTGGCGGGTTAGACTAGGTGAAAGAACACTTAACTACAAAGTCCACCAACACATACCCCTTTACAACTGTCCACAATTGATACTCCAAGGTGAACTGGTTAAGCTCTACAGCCCAAAATCCCAACTTTCTTGAAATATTTGTCTTATGGAGCACTGTCTTCAACGATTGATCGGTATAAACAATAATCACCCAACCTTAAAAGTAATGTCGAATCTTCTAACTGACAGTGATCAAAGCGTAAGTAAAAAATTTCCAAGTTCAGATATTGAGTCTTTCCATCTCGGAGGGCATGACTCACATAATATATCAAATATTGCTTACCCTCGATTCCCGAACCAGAACAACCCCAACTACTAAGGAGCTCATAGTCAAATACAAATACAAAGGTTCTAAAGGTACCGATATCATCAATAATAGTGTCGAGGATAGATACTTTTTTATCCCTTGGAATGCATCCTCACACTCTGAAGTCCACTAGAAGGTCTTTTCATTCTTCGGCCCCTTCAATGTGCCAAAAAAGGGCAAGTAACGTTCCCCCGATCGGGACATAAATCGTCAGTGTCGTTATCCATCCCGTCAATAGCTAAACATCCTTAGAGGTTTGCGGGGACCCCATATCTAATGCAGCCCTTATCCTTTTCGGGTTGGCATTAATCCCCCTTTTACTCACTAAATATTCGAAGAACCTCCCTGACCCAAGACCAAAGGTACACTTAGCTAGTTCGGACGCATATTATGGTCTCAGATGGTCTAAAATTATTCATCCAAATCATTCTAGTGATTCCAAACCATCGTGCTTTGACGATCATATCATCCACGTACACTTCTATATTGTTTTCTTATATACTTTTGAAACACCTTATTCATCATACATTAATATGTCGCCCTTGCGTTAACCAATCTGAAGGGCATCTTATTATAAGCATAGATTGCCCGATGGGTGATAAAGGATGTCTTTGGGATATCCTCCTTATACATTAAAATTTGATTATATCCCGAAAAAACATCGAGGAACCTCAAGAGAGCATAACTTGATTTTGCATCAATCAACTAATCTATATGTGGAAGTGGGTAGAAGTCCTTTGGGCACACCTTGTTAAAATCAATATAATTTATGCTTACCCTCCATTTACTATTCTTCTTGCGGGCTAAGACCACATTAGCCAACCACTCAGGGTAGTTAATCATTAATATAATATCAGCATCAAGTAACTTGGCAATCTTTTCGTCTATTATCTTTTGCCTTTTTGTAGCAAAAATAATTTACTTTTGTAGAACAAGCTTTTGATCCGGATCCACACTAAGCCGATGAACGATGACTGACTCATCAATTCCTGACATATCACTAGTTGTTGATAAGTGAATTTTATTTTATATACACGAATCGGTGTCCATTTCATGCTTATTTGTTGCTATTTTCGTGTGTTCATATTTGTTTTTACTTGTGTTGTGTTCTTATATGTGTAGGATGGTTGTTGCGGCATTTAATGAAGATTTGGAGTCATTTAGAATCATTCGGAGTCAATTAGAGCGGTTTTGGAAGAATTCAAGAAACTATAGCAAGTCATTCTGCAGAACAGACCCCCGCCAGGGTGGGCCTTTTTGCTTTGTATACCCTCGCCGGGGTGGGGGGGGTCTTCACCAGGAACTAGCAGAAAGGTAGCCCACCGGGGCAGGTATATTTAACCCTTATACCCCCGCTGGGGCGGGGGGCCTTCATTCCTAATTGCAATAGCCTAGCCCGCCGGGTCGGGCATTTTATAAGCATACACCCCCGCCGGGGTGGGGGGTCCCGAATTCTGGCACTCCTAATGAGATGCTAATAATGATGGAACTTGGATTTTTGAGTTTGCATAGCAATAGGACTCTCGTTGGCATGGAATTTAGCAGAGGTTGTGGTTGTAAAACATATAACTACTACACAACATAAGATGAGTTGGGGAAGGATTGTTTCGATCCGATTGACTCAAGGACTTCCAAGAGGACTTAAAAGACATGTAAAAAGGCTTATAAAAGGAGGAGAATAACAAGGATTGGAGAGGGAGATTAGAGGAGAAATACGATTTCATTAGATCAAAACACTAGTTCTAAAGAGTTTTTGGAGATTGAAGTAACTTGGAGACCATTTAAAGATTCAAAGTAGGAGCAAGGAGGGAGCTTCAAATCTACAGACAATAGATTATATCTTCTCATCTTCTTCTATCTTTGTCTTTTTATTATTTTTTCAATTGTGGATTCTTAGTTTTAATTCAATAATCATGAACTAATTCTTTGTTTGAGATTACAATGGATCTTATTATATAGTTTGTTTTAATATTCTTCGCTATCAATTATTATGTTCTATTGTGAGGATTGTCTATTGTGATTTGGACTTAATTGCTTAATTGCCTAGCTAACAATTACCGTGATAATCTATATGAACTCGAGAGATGAAGTATAGATTTAGATTTGATCATGATAACATGTGTTTGTGATTTCTACATAGATGGAATTCATTATTCGTGTTTAGGATAGAGATATGCCTTCACGCCATATATAATCTTATAGAGAACTTGTGCTTTAAATCCTTTTTTATTGTAATTCACATAGAGATATAGTGGATTAGTTAATTACGGTGTCTTGCTTAATTCTATCATTTATGGATTTAAGTGAGTATGGGTATTATGCATCGAGAGGTGGTTTTATCTGCTTTAGTGTTCTTGATTAACAATTCAAGATAAAGAATAATTGATGAGAAGCGTGTTAACTTAAATGAAGCAATAAGTAAAGTTGTGATCTTAAATCTCCGTTATCTTAATTTAACTAGTGGAATTTAATAGTATTTTAATTATATAATTTGAAATTCATTCGTTTAAATAAGATTGAGTTGGTTACGGGTTAGTACTTGGTGATTTTTTTTAAATAATTCTCTGCGGGAACGATACTCAACTTATTACTTTATTACTTGTTGACCACGTATACTTGCGTGTTGTGCGTAACTAGATTTTACCCAACAAGTTTTTGGCGCCTTTGCCGGGGAATTAATTTAATAATTTTTTACCAATATTAATTTCAATCAAATTAGTCTTAATTTAAAAATTTTATATTTATTTTTCATTCTCTTCCTATATTTCTCTCTTTTCAGGTACAATGGATGACTTTACATATCAATGGCCATACACGAACATGACTCAACCAAGGGAAACAAGGATTGATCGACTTAATACATTTTCTGTAGAGTCAATACAAATTGAGGCAAATTCGAAGACGTTGGAGGTTATCGCAGCCCAACGGAGTCGAAAGATGGCAGTTACGTGTGGCTATTGTGCTGGCAACCATCCGAGTCATCAATCCACCGTTAGTTTTGGGTCGGGACAACATGGTGGTGAATACCTCAACCAATATGTATATGATAATTATCATCAAGTTTGGGGGTATCACCTGGATTCTTCATGGAGCTACAACTATCAAGACCAATACTCTACTCCAAATCCAACATACACGCCGGAATTCTCATATCAACCTCCATTAAAAGAAGAAAAGTCAAAGTTGGAGGAATTACTGTCAAAGGTCATAGCAAACCAAGAGGAGATGATGATGAGTCAAGAAATATCGAGCCACAATTTTCAGCACCAGATGGAACAACTCATCACCACTTCAACTCATGGTCCTCAATACATGGATTCCAAAACTGAGACAGATAATTCGAGATTAGAGGAATTGTTTTCCAAGTTGCATCAAATGAGGAGAGAATGATTAATCAAGAGAAGTCAATTCAAAATTTTCAGAATAAGATGGATCAAATGTTCAAAGCCTTGAACAACTATCCTCAAATCAATTGGTGTTATGACGAGGATTCCGAGATTGATGAAGTGCCTGAACTAAATATACAACTGGATGAGCCACAAGACGTTGAAAAAGAGGAGACACACGGGGAACATGAAAACAAGGTCGATGAAGAACTAATTATGAGAACCAACGATGATGAGCCGATGTTATTTATGCCTCAAGTGCCTTCTCCACCACAGTTCAAGAATCCGGTTAGATTTGCAAAACCTTGTCCGATTGGTAGTCATGTCGTCGGCAAAGCACCTGGAGACGTAAGAACGAGTACAACTTCAAAGCCATGGTGCGAGGGGTGGGATGAGAAAGATGAAGAACCAGTTGTGTTGGAAAAGCCTCAATGCCAGAATCTATTCGCAGACACAATGGAGAAAAGACCTAGATGTTGGACGTTCTTGAATGAGATCATACGAAATCAAAGCATGCTAGGTGACTTTAATGTAATGGCTATCACAAATGGGAACCTACCAAAAGCTACATTGTTTTCGATGGATGGAGGGTTCCTTAATTATCGACGAGGAATTGGAGAGCGTTGACCAGATAAAGTAAGGCTGAAAGACTGTAATTCAAGCGCTAACTGGGAGGCAACCTAGGAATTTTTTATTTTATTTTATTTATATGTTTTCGTAGTTTATTTAGTAGATAGGAATCACGTTATATTCCAAAGTGCTATTCTAATCCATGTTGTCTCTCTTCATTGCAGGTATTGGAGGTTCAATGGATAGGAAAATGATCGTCGTCGCCATCGCCACCATCACCTCACGCTTTGCTGATTACAGGGAAGTTCTCTTATACTTATTGCTATATTCTTACAATGAGGACATTGTAATTGCTAAGTTTGGGGGAGTTTAGTTTAGTTCTTTATTGCATGTTTAGTTTCATGTTTATGTTATGTTATGTTGCATATGTTGTTAATTTAGTTTAGGTTCATTATGTTTGCATTCATGTAGTACAACTGCATAAGTAGTTGTATAGTAGTATAGTTTGAATAGCATTATATTCAGCTTCTAGGTTAAAAAATAGTTAAATATTGTGTTTGCATATATTCCTGCAGTGTTGTAGTTCATGTTATTTGTGGGCCAATGATGAGATTGATAATAAGTTAACCAATATAGCATTGATTACTAGAACTGTGATACAATTTCTGTTATGAATCAAATCTTACACTTGTTTGAAATCGGTATAAAAAGGTTAGAACGATTAATAAACATCTTTGTTGACTGGGCAGTTCAAATTGATACATAAATAGTTTCTACAGGATAATGCTAGAGTAAATGAGAAAACGACAAGAATAGACAGTAAAGGCGAAAATTAGGCAAGAACCTAAGTTTGGGGGATGATATGTGGGGTATATAAGCTTTATCTAAAAAAAAGTACATATATCATGACTAGTCTTGTTTCGGGGCCTTTGTTACTTGAGCAAGTACGCTCGAGGGGATTGTCTTTACTCCTAGAGCCCTAAGGTCTTTTATGGTCTGGGAGTCGTTGGTCGAAAGCTCGCTAAGGGGTAGTACTGTCAGCCTAATGGGATGAGACATTGCACAATCATGTATGTATATAGAAAAAAAATGAATAAACGGGAAAAGAGCAAAAAGCCCCCGTGAAAAAAAAAGAGAAAAAGAAAAAAAAGTATATATAAATAAAGTATAGGTACCCTGTGTGAACCCCTGGGAATAGTAATTTCTTAGTTTTAGTTGGAATTTGTCTATTTTTGGAATTTTTAAGTTTGCACTGTATGATTCCTTCTAAGAAATTGATTATGTATTGAATTTGAGTCCGTAGCAGTTATCATGGATGTTGATCACACACGCACACTATACCAATGATGATGGGTTAAGATTTGAGGATTAAAATGGAGTTGTGGATTGGTTTTGATAGTTAATATTGTAGAGTTGCTTGTTTTCTCTGAGGCCGGTGAGATAATCTTGATTCTACGATACTGTTGGATTCAAAAGCATATAAATTAGATCATATTCATTCCATCTCGTTGCATTGCATAGCATGTAGTTATTTTGTGCTCGAGGACTAGCACGGTTTAAGTTTGGGGGATTTTGATAAGTGGATTTTATATACATGAATCGGTGTCCATTTCATGCTTATTTGTTGCTATTTTCGTGTGTTCATATTCGTTTTTACTTATGTTGTGTTCTTATATGTGTAGGATGGTTGTTGCGACATTTAACGAAGATTTGGAGTCATTTAGAATCATTCAGAGTCAATTGGAGCGATTTTTGAAGAATTCATGAAGCTATAGCAAGATATTCTGCAGAACAGACCCCCACCGGGGAGGGCCTTTTTGCTTTGTATACCCCCGCCAGGGCGGGGGGGTCTTCATTCCTGATTGCAGTAGCCTAGCCCACCGGGGCGGGTATTTTATAAGCATACACCCCCGCCGGGGCGGGGGGTCTCGAATTCTGGTAGTCCTAATGTGATGTTAATAATGATGGAACTTGGATTTTTGAGTTTGCATAGCAATAGGACTCTCGTTGGTATGGAATTTAGCAGAGATCGTGGTTGTAAAACATATAACTACTACACAACACAAGATGAGTTGGGGAAAGATTGTTTCGATCCGATTGACTCAAGGACTTCCAAGAGGACTTAAAGACATGTAAAAAGGCTTATAAAAGGAGGAGAATAACAAGGATTAGAGAGGGAGATTAGAGGAGAAATACGATTCCATTAGATTATATTAGAGTAGATTAGATCAAAACACTAGTTCTAAAGAGTTTTTGGAGATTGAAGCAACTTGGAGACCATTTGAAGATTCAAATAGGAGCAAGGAGGGAGCTTCAAATCTACATACAATAGATTATATCTTCTCATCTTCTTCTATCTTTGTCTTTTTATTATTCAATTGTAGATTTTTAGTTTTAATTCAATAATCATGAACTAATTCTTTGCTTGAGATTACAATGGATCTTATTGTGTAGTTTGTTTTAATATTCTTCGCTATCAATTATTATATTCTATTGTGAGGATTGTCTATTGTGATTTGGACTTAATTGCTTAATTGTCTAGCTAACAATTACCGTGATAATCTATATGAACTCGAGAGATGAAGTATAGATTTAGATTTTATCACGATAGCATGTGTTTGTGATTTCTGCATAGATGGAATTCATGATTCGTGTTTAGGATAGAGATATGCCTTTACGCCATATGTAATCTTATAGAGAACTTGTGCTTTAAATCCTTTTTAAGTGTAATTCACATAGAGATATAGTGAATTAGTTAATTAGGGTGTCTTGCTTAATTCTATCATCTGTGGATTTAAGTGAGTATGGGTATTATGCATCGAGAGGTGGTTTTATCTACTTTAGTGTTCTTGATTAACAATTAAGGATAGAGAATAATTGATGAGAAGTGTGTTAACTTAAATGAAGCAATAAGTGAAGTTGTGATCTTAAATCTCTGTTATCTTAATTTAATTAGTAGAATTTAATAGTATTTTAATTATATAATTTGAAATTCAGTCGTTTAAATAAGATTGAGTTGGTTACGGGTTAGTACTTGGCGATTTTTATTAAATAATTCTCTGTGGGAACGATACTCAACTTATCACTTTATTACTTGTTGACCACGTATACTTGCGTGTTGTACGTAACTAGATTTTACCCAACAGTTGTCCATGCGAAAATATCAGCATATGATCAGAACAACTCAATCAAACTAGATCGGTTTGCCAATCCCAATCCTAATATTCACTTTCTTCTCTGTATTTCCCTGGATAAGCTCCACATCCTTCTTTTCTTCAGCTGGCATAACCAGGGGTTCGGTTGCACCTTTTATAAAGAGTTCTACCTCGATTACATATATTTGTTTATGCTTACTAATCCCATTGATGATGTAAGTGTTGGTTTATAGAAACAAGACAAACATACAATCATATTGTAATAAGAGCGGAAGCATAACAAAAATGGAATTTAAAATTTTTCTGCAATCCCAGGAATCACCTTATGCAATATATTATTAATCGAGGAATGATGAAAGATATACCTCAAAGATGATTCAACCCTTTGATCTAATCTTCATGTTCCAATCCTTTGCTCCTCTGTGCTTCTCTAATTTCTCAGATCAAATGTTCGCTACACAAGTGTGCAACGCTCTAAAGTTGATCCACCAAGAGTATATTGATTGAATAAGGGAATTTAGGTTCTACAAGACCTTGAGTGGATAACCCTAATTTTTCTATCCTAACTCTTTAGGGTTTTGAGAATACTTGCAAAAAGATGTACTTGCATTAGTCTATCTCACAATAAGACCCCTCTGATTTATAGACTAACCATCCCTCCTAAACCTTTTAGGACTTAGGGTTTTAATTTAATTCACAATCTAATTAGCAACTAAATAATAATAATAAATAAGAAGACCCCTCTTATTAATTTATAATTAGTATTTCTCCTAATACTTAATTATAAATATTAAGCCATTTAATTTATTTTACTAATAAATTAAATACACTTCATTTATTATTATTAAGAAAATCACTTTTTAAATTATATTTCTCTTTTTATGGTGTAACCATTTAGGTTCAATATTAAGCTGGTAGTAGAATAAATAAATTAGAATCATTCTAATATTATTTATAATGAAATAAACTATTTTAACAAGTTTGTGTTCGTGAGCAAGTTTGTGTTCGTGCAGCACCAGCCCTGGGCTAAAGCCCAAGGTGCCCGGGCTTTAGGCCCACTAAAATTGACAAATATATAGGGCCCCCAAAAGGTATTTGTGATGTATATATATATATATATATATATATATATATATATATATATACAGAACTGATCCAGTCCGGGAGTCCGGACTGGATCAAAATCCGGTCCAAATTTTTTTTTTTTTTTTTTGCTTTTTTTTTTTGGAACAACTAAAAAAAAAAAAAAAAAAATTTATGGAACTGAAATTTTTCAATAATACAGTGTTTTGGGTGTGTTTTTAATACCTACCCCAACCAATGTATGTACAGTCTGCCCAGACTGTACAGACATGTTTCGTTATAGGCATCCAAATCACACCCAAAACACTGTATAATGTAAAAATTCCAATTCCATAATTTTTTTTTTTTTTTTTTTAGTTGTTTCAAAAAAAAAAAAAGCAAAAAAAAAAGGTATTTGTGATGTATATATATATATATATATATATATATATATATATATATATATATATATATATATATAATATATAATAACCCAAACAAAAGAGTCCAGTCCACGTCAGTTTAAATTTAAAGGCCCACAAAAAATTTATCCAATAAAATAGGCCCAAATCTCAATGTCAGATGTGACGCCCCCAAAACAGGTATACATCACCCATTCTGAGTCGCCAGATACATGGTACATAACTTCAAATACAACTTAGTTATACATCTGTCGTGTAAGATACGACAAAACATATGCTGTGAGTTTTAATACAAATATTATCATCTAGACAATATCCACACTCAAATTCAATCTTATTACATTTATTGTCACACTATTTTACAGAATAGTGAGGACTACTATGACACCATCTCAGACCGTCAATCCGTTCCCTTTACCTTAGAATAAAGCTGGATACTGGAATAGAGAGGTAGCAGACTTCTCTTATTCTTTCTCTCTATAATTTCTCTCTATAATAATTGCTCTATAGCTTTAGTGAATTGGTGAGAAATAAAGAAAGAATGAGCTTCTATTTATAGAAAAATATAATTTCGATAATTGCACGTTTTGGGGCTCGAAATATTATAGTACAATACCTCCAACTTTTCTTTCATTTTTAATTTAGTCCTGCAAGTATTATCAAACTTGCACCACCTCCCCTAATAGTAAATAATGTGAATCAATAGTTCAATCATGTGATTCAATAGTTATAATCATGTGAAAATATGAATTATAGTATAGTACCTCCATCTATACCTCCATCTTTAACTTAGTCATGCAAGTATTTTCAATCTTGCACCAACCCCCCTAATAGTAAATAATGTGAATCAATAGTACACATATGTGAACAAATAGTTATATATGCATGTGAATTAGTAGCAATTAATTGCTCATTTATCTGATTAATTACCCGATTTATCAATATAACCCCAAACATCAATTATCATCGGAATAAGTGTCGAATTCCACTAACACGAATAATCCCAACACAATGGAACTATCAAATTCATCTTTAATCAACACTAACTTATTCATCATTAATATTATAACTCACAATATTTAACAACCAGATCGTTCCCAGGAAAGAGGGGGCTTTCTAATAAGGATTTCTCCCTATTGGCGAGCAATTAGACAATCAAACCTCTCCTTGACATAACTCAGTGACTTCTCACGTAAGCATCAATAACCAATACCGTGTACTACTATGCAACCACGCGTATTATTCTACTTTTACTACCGAGTAGTTCAACAGTTTTAACGGTAACACTTCCGCCGTTATTTTTATAAAATGATAATTCTGTCATTTTTCTTACTACGAGAATACTTTCGTTGTGGGTTCACCAATGATTGTGTCGTCGTACGGATATTTCCGACAAAAAAAATATTCCCTGACTAAACGAATATTTTATAACAACTTGCATACTTTACAAAATTTATAAATTATACCCACAACTATAACATTATATCAAATCCACACCATAATATTCAAAAAAATATTTCGAGAAATTTAAATCTTTATTCATAAAATTTGGGGTCTCACAGCAGACTTGAATTCTTTCGTATTTATATTCTTTTGTTCAAGAAAAGTTCTTAGTTTTTTTACGCATATCTTAATAGCAATTGGCAAAAGACTTATTTTTTTGTTGTAGCTTTAGGCCCTTAAAAACTCAGGGCCGACCCCTGTGTTCGTGAGCAAGTTTGTGTTCGTGAACAAGTTTGGTGTTTATGAACATAGTTTGTGTTCGCGATGTTCACGAACAAGCTTATGATCAACTTGTTCGCGAACTGTTTAATCATGTTTGCATGCGGACAGTTCGCAAACCCCAAATGATCCGAACTCGTACATAGTTGTTGGTTCGATCAAGTTACTTGAACATGTTCGAGTTCGACTAAGAGTGTTCGAGTTCGGTTCAAATTTGACAGAATTTGGTTCGGTTCGTTTGCAGCTCTACCAATAAATCACATCCTAACACGAGCATAACTAGTTGTTTTTTATGCAAACAAATATAGCCTTAATGTAATAATTGTCGCTAAATGTGTATCGGAGAATCGGATAAAAGGTGTAATGGAGGGGAGTTTTGTTCTCAGGGACCGAAGCTAGATATTGAAACTGATCATATTTATTCATAAAAAAAAGAAGAAAAAAAGGAGCTGTTGTAGCGATTGCTACAATTTGAAGGTGGCTTGGTTAATGTGCAAGAACTGATAAAGTCAAAGACAATAGTTTGTTTAATATTCATAAAGAACTTTTTCTATGTGCATTTACATACAAAGTAGTACATAGCCCTTGCAATAAGTGAATAGAGGAAACAACCAACTTCACTATAAATACAATAACTAGATTATATGGAAGTAGGAGCAAAAGCAATAGATTCCATCTCACTAGATACGGGACCTTCTGCAGCAGACACCGGGGGGCAGCAGCCGCAGCAGAATCTGCACCTGAACTAAGAAGTTGACTCATTGCTCGGCGTGGCATTGTTCTTTGAAGCTTGCACAAATCTGGCAGAAACACTCCTGTAGAAATATGGCACTACTACTACTAAAGTAACTTTTTAAGGTCAATTAATCACGAAATTTAAAACTGATAAGAGAGTTTTTGATTATACCCCCTCCCTTCCAAAATAACTGCACAATTTTGACTTTTTTAGTCAAACTAACTATTTTTAAAATTAATAATTAAGGATATATAAAAGTTGAGGTTTGTAGTAAATTGTATGTAGTTTCTAATGGTTACAATCATTCACCTATATTTTGTTAAAAATGATAAATTTGACTAAAAAATTCAAAACTAGGTATTTATTTTGGGACAGAAGAGTAATAAATACAATGATAAATATTGTAAATTGTCTAGTGTTAAAAATTACAAAATTTATTGTTCTGGAAATTTAAAGATTTTGCAAATTGATTTCAAAATGTCAGAATTAGACACTTTTATTGAATGAAAAGAGTACCATATACCAAAAATGTACTACTTGAGTATCATAATCTAGACATGAAGTTAACTTTATGTTAAGTTGGTCAATTAACCAATATCACATTGTATTGGTCAATTGACCAAAGTTAACTTCATACTAACCACTCCCCTAGAAAAGTTTGCAAATTAATTTATGCAATGAAAACAAATTAATTAAAAAGAAAAGGGTATTAGGTTTTTTTTTGTTGCTAATTTCCACACACTCCAAAGAATAACTCACCAAAAAATCAAATGCTTGACCTAATAAAATTATAAGACAAGAGTTATTGTTGAGCCAAGAACTATACGGCAAGGTATTAGCTTTTGCATTCTAGGCTAAATAAATGCTACTAATAAACCATTTTCTCCCAAAGCTAAGTTGTAGTAGAGATGATCCACAATATCGGGGCAGTTATGGTAACATTCTGGCGTGCAAAGTCTATCGACTTTCTATCGACTCCACAGGCGCTAACGCACTCGTCAGTCTCAATTAATTCAGCAAAATCTCTTACAATCACCTCTGAGGTCTTGCACTGGAATTCCATGCTACCATCTCTTAACATATTTGTCTCTAACAAGCATCGCTTTCCAGAAGACGCAACGGAAAAGGAGCACGTTCCAACAGGCAATTCCTCACATATAATTTCACCTACATTAGATATCAAAGGAATCATTAATATGAACAGAAAGGGTATATGTGGCATATGACATAGTCAAACTTCGTTATAGATCGAATGCTAAAATGACGTAATATTTGATACTAAAATAGTACTCCCTCCGTTTTTGTTTATTTGACGTTTTATAGTTATGCATATAGATTAAGCAATACAATTAATGTTTTGTATGATTGACTAAATTGAGTATAAAATTTTAATATTAACCTTCTAAAATTCATTGAAAATATGAGTGAGAAATAAATTGGTGTTTAATTATAAGGGATAATATGGTAAACTAAGTATTTAATTCTTTATTGGAATCTACAGACGACAAATAAAAAGGAACAAAATTATCCCCCTAAATCGACAAGTAAAAAAGAACGGAAGGAGTAAAATGTCTAAAATGTCATTAATGAAAATGCGTAAAAGACAAAAATGTCATTAATGATTGAGTGTGCCCCATAGCGAAAAAATAATGCTACTATCACATAAGGGTGGCTCGCATAATACTCACATACAGACACATGCATATTTGTGGGCCCCACATATCAGGCAGGCGAGAGTCCACAGTATGCACGGTGTGTATGTGAGCATTATGTGAGTCTTTTTTATGTGATAGTAGCATTGTTGATAGCTAAGCTTGACTACGACAAGTCACATATTTCTTTTCCTAAACCCGAAGAAGAAATAGCAAAGAAAAAAGAAGAAATTGGAAATCTTGTGGGATAAGTTAGTCACCAAAAGTTCCTTGGAGGAACAGAGAGAAAGCTAGGAAAAAGGACAAGTGCCATTTTCATTGTTCTAGAAATTTGGTAAGGTTTGTTTGTTTGGAATATTGATGAAAGGAAAGATGGTATGATTTATGTGAGAGTTACAAGGTGTTGTTTGTTTACATCTGATTACCTCTTAATTGACTGTCTCTTATTCGCTAAGAGGCATGATGTTGTTTGTTTATTTTTTTGTTACATCTGAATGCCTCTTAATCAGTAAGACAGAAAATAAAATCTTAATAATTAAGAGATACCTCTTAATAAAAAAAATTTGATAATTTTTTTTATATAAATATATTCAACAATATTATGCACTCATTTTTATTAAATTGAATATTTAAAATTATTAAATAAAATTTTACCCTTTAAAATGGTAAAATAGTGTCATTAAGTGACAACTTACTTTTTAATTATCAAACAATTTTTTAGATTCAGACCTCATAACCATTCAGATGATCTAATTTATTAAGACATCATAATCATTCAGATCTTAATTTCTAAGTTTATCAAACACAAGAACCACATATAAAAAGACAAAGGAGAGTATTTGTAGCAATTGCAAAGTATTTGGGCCGTAACGAAACCAAGTTTAATTAGAATAATATTACTAATCTCTCTGTTTTTCTATTAATTTAATATTTGTTGTCACCATTCTGATACAAACTGAATGCTCAACTGTACTGGCTTTTGCTTTTCATTATTTAATAAGGAAATGTTTTTCTTTTTCCACTAAATTTTAAAACTGTACCCTATAGTTTAGACTTAAACTCAACTTCATCCTAAACTTTATTTTTGACTAAAAAGAACCCTAAGTTTTGAGTATCCAAATAATTTGCACCTTCTGCACAATTACTCAAAGTTCTGTGTTATTTTGTAACAGGTCCATACAGCAGCTATTAATCAAGTAGCAGCAGGTAAAAAAATATAACTACTTAGTAGGAAAAAAAACACCATTAATTACAACTTTGAAGTATGAAAGTCCCTTTCTTTTGAATTATGATACTGTATTGTAGGTGTGAACTAATTATTTCAACTCCGTCACTCCATCTTCAAGCTGAAAAGGAATATTTTTCGTTTTTTTTTTTGACAAAGCCCTAGAATAAGAAGGAAATAATTCTTATTGATAAGTGAATGGAATTATAAAAATATTAGAGTTGAGGTGATACATCCTTCCGTACAAATTGAAACTCGAAACTCAAGAACATATATATTTTTAAAAAATAGACAAAAATATACAAACTTGCGTAGTTCTTTAGCACAAACAACGAAAATGAGACCGTCGTGATAATTAACCTCACATCTAAATCTAAATAGATTTGTCTTCACCAACTAACGCCAATCAAAAAAATCTCAAGCTAGGAGAAGAAATGCTCCATAAATTGAAAAAAAAATCAAACTACGAGAAAAATAATTAAACGGAAAAACGTAAGAAAAAACTTGGGGGGAGTCTATTTAGAGCCCGTTCGGCAACTACTTATTTTAAAATGAATTAAAGTTAAAATATATGTAACACCCCCTTCCCGAAAAGGAAAGGGAGGTCACGTGCAAAGCACAACAAACCTCAAAATAATAAACAGAGCGCTAATAACTTCAAAATATATAATAATGATATCCACCAATGAAGTACTAATTATAATTCTCCAACTAGAGTCAAAATAATCAAAACATAAAATCGAAACAACCTAGATTGATGGTCAAAGACAACTCCCTCATTACACTAGCCCTGAATCACCCCTGCAAACCTGCCGGAAGAAAAACACAGCATGAGCCAATTGCCCAGTACGAATATAAATATACAAAAGATATACAACTGAAATACGAAATCAACATAGACATAATATTGCCTTTGACAAAAATAAAACTCCAAAGATCTGAATAGAATATATCTGAACCAACAGGAATAACGAAACAAACAGAGGAGTAAAGAAAATAATGAATTGAAATAACTAACCCAATTAATTGAAAGGAGACGAAACGAACTGAAACGAAACGAATAAAACTAACACAATAAAATAATAGGCTGAAACAAATGGTTGGGGTTATTTCATACCGATTGAGTTCAGAAATATACCTTGCCACATAGGCAAGTCAAAACAATGCCACACAGGCAAGTCAAAATAATGCCACAAAAGCAAGTCAAATGATGCCACACAGGCAAGTCAAAACCATGCCACACAGGCAAGTCAAAATAATGTCACACAGGCAAATCACACATTGGACCGCGAATCCAAATGTATGCAAATCGGATAGTGTGTTTGGCACAACATCACCAATCCGCAGAACAGAAATCTAGGGTTAACCCATACGCCTCCCACAACAAAACATCAAATGGCCCATTTACTCCGGAGCCCAAAATGGAGACGCCGTGGACTAATCACACCGCCACGGAAAGTGTCATGTCTCTCTTGCCAAGACGACATGCCTGTGGTACCCCCACAGGTGGTTATAGCTCAGGTATACGCTACGGTATATTCTAACAAAAATACCATGTCACACACATGCGACATAATAGCAACAAAAGGGTTCTATATGTACATGTTGAACCGAATCAAATTAATAGTCACAAGGTCTCAAAAGAAGGTAGCAACATGTACCGTTCTACAATTATCAAAAATAAATAGTACTAAACATGATAACCTAATTCAAATAGTACAAATACGAGTCATATGTATCAACTCCCAAAATGAAACTAATATATTTATTTCACATGAAACAATTATGTGAAATCATAATAGAATTCGAAATAAAGGACAAAACGAACAAATCAAATTTAACAAGAATGTCGCTGAAAGAGTACGGAATCCGTACCTGATACTTTCAAACCATTTATAGCACACTCCACAAAATCTTACCCTCAAATGCCAACGATATCAAATACGAAACGTTATTCATCACCTAAACATATTCACCTCAAATTAAATATAATCCAATTCAATAATTCCAAAATAATTCATAATCTATTTAATATGCCTTTAATCATCGCCTTATATCAATTATTAATACTCCAAAATTTATATTTTAAATTTGACTCGTTTAGACTCTCTCTCCGTTCAAACTAATTAAACAACATAAAAAAATGAATATATAATAATAAATATAAGTTTATAAATTACTGACAATTTAATTTATAGTAATATAAGATTAATTTCCAATTGCATTAGATTCACAAAATAATCCTGAATAAATTTTATATGATCTCGGATCACTTATAAAATATGTTATTACTCTCCATTTTTTTTATAAAGCAGTACCTTATTTATACATATAAATATAATATACATGCCATAATATTGTTGAATTGAATACATTACCATTATGTACACATAATATAAACTAATATATAAATATTAAGTTTTAACCATTAACCTGATACATATGTACTACTCATTAGTTAGAAAGAAACAAAGGATTTTTTTTTATATGTGCATTAATGTTACAGGATTCATGCATATATTATTTAATACTCATTATTATTCAATTAGTATCCACATTATCTAATTCACATGATACTCAGCACCACGCCAGTTAATATCAAATGTGTACAAAGCCTTAACCGACTTTTACATGATGATTTCACAATGATTGTTGTACTACACTATTAATTCAATAATCAGGCAGAGACTCACATGGATAATAAAAGGAATTCAATTCCTCCTCTTGGTTCTTGTACCGCCGTTGCTCATCTTCTTCTTTTCTCTCTCTTCATAGTAGAGGTTGCGCCTTTTTTTTCAGTCAGTTATGAGAGGTATGTGAGATAGATTAGGGTTTAAATATTTATTAACCTATCTTATTAACTCTCCTAATTTTAATAGGATTTTAATATTATCCAAATATAAATTAGACCCAATTAGTATAAAAGCCCAAATTAATGTAATCACCTACTTATTATAAGTCACACAAATTAAATACAATTTGATCCAAACATAATAAAAGCCCAATTAAAAATATGAATTTAAATATTATTATTTTTTTATTTTTAACCAGGTATTACATCACCTACCCCTTAAAAGGATTCTGTCCCCGGAATCAAAAGAATGGAACGCACCAAATTTTCAAAGAGATGCAGATACTCTGCTCGAATAGACTCCTCCATCTTCCATGTAGCTTCCCGCTCCGAATGATTTTACCACAAAACTTTAACAAAAGGAATTATCTTCTTCAATTTTAATTTAATCAGTTATTTATTTACCAACTAAAAGAATTTAATTTTCCAAACAAAACAAGGAAGAAAAGAGGGAAATAAAATCATTTACCTTTTCCAATTTAAATACAATTGTATACAATAAAATTAATTAATATTTAATTTTTAAAAAAATATATGGGTTATTTCATTTTTCACCCCTTAAAAATAATTTCGTCCTCGGAATTCAAATAAGCTACAAATAAATAAATAAATTTAGTTACGACGTAGCACCGCCATTTGTAACGATCAACGCGGATAAGTCATCGGTCTACGCAATTATCAATGTACTTGTAAAAGATCCGTCAGCTACCGTGTCAAGCCTTGGTAGGGTTCTTCGTGTTGCATCAATTTAGATCACATGCTCCACCATTGGTGCGGGTTGTCGCTAATATCTTTGAGTTTCATTCTTATAAACGTACTATTCGAAAAATAATTCAAAATCACAAAAATTTCTCTTCATCTAAATACGATTCGAATACCCAAAATATTTAAAATTATCTCTAATTCGTAAAACGTTTATATTCCACGCATGACAAAGATTTAACAAATTATTTTTATTTAATTTTACATAAATTCACGTAAAACTATAAAGATATCAGATAACCAAAACAACTATGCAAACCATATTACCAACTCTCCCCAAGTCCTCAATAGCTTCAAAATATCTCATCCTTAATTTGAACTATTCACTAAATAATATTACACCAAATAATATACTACTAATATCTCTCTATCACCAACTCTCCTAAGTCTTTAAGAGTTTCAAAATATCATAACCTCCAATCAAATTAGTTCTCAAATATTATTACACCAAAAATATACTACTACTAAGATCTCTCCATCACCATACCAAACTCCAAATCATATATCCTACTATCTGAATAAACAAACGATAGCTTTCAAAATCTCTTAAAGATTCATCACTTAATATCTAATCATTTAATAAATCAATCATTCTCTTAGTGCAAACCTTAACCCAACAAATTCCAAAATCTCCTCATACTATCACTCAAAATTTCATATAAGATAACTCCAATATTCTACTAGGAAATAATCGCAAAATTCATTTACTCCAAAAAATTAATCTAATTACCTTGAATCTTTACAACAACTAAAAATTACAAGAGATCCTTTGTACTTAATAATTTTCACTTTATCATATTATTCCACCGATTCACATACCTCAAATTATTTACAACTTAACAAAAATCAGAATCTAACCCAAATAAAATCCCCAATTCCAAAATCATAATAATTTGTAATTACCTGAAATAATTCTAACAAATAATTCTCCAATATCAAAACTCACTGATACAACTGCTCATATCATAATCGTATAATCATTTCTTAACTGAACAAAGTATGACATTATTCTCCTTAATGATCAAACCACCATCCTTAACTAACATTATTGCTCCAACGAATAACAATAATAATCTTAACAAATTATCTCGGCTTTCTCAAATCAACTACAACTCAAAGAGCTAAAAACACTTTGTCAAAAATCAAGACCAACCAAACAGGGAATAAAATCAAATCAAACTCCTACATCTACCCAATGATTTACCCACAACTCACAGGTCAAACCTAAATAAGTTTTCTACAAGAAAGAACCTAAGCTCTGATACCATCTCTGTAACACCCCCATCCCGAAAAGGAAAGGGAGGTCACGTGCAAAGCACAACAAACCTCAAAATAGTAAACAGAGCGCTAATAACTTCAAAATATATAATAATGATATCCACCAATGAAGTACTAATTATAATTCTCCAACTAGAGTCAAAATAATCAAAACTTAAAATCGAAACAACCTAGATTGATGGTCAAAGACAACTCCCTCATTACACTAGCCCTGAATCACCCCTGCAAACCTGCCGGAAGAAAAACACAGCATGAGCCAATTGCCCAGTACGAATATAAATATACAAAGGATATACAACTGAAATACGAAATCAACATAGACAAAATATTGCCTTTACAAAAATAAAACTCCAAAGATCTGAATAGAATATAACTGAACCAACAGGAATAACGAAACAAACAGAGGAGTAAAGAAAATAATGAACTGAAATAACTAACCCAATTAATTGAAAGGAGACGAAACGAACTGAAACGAAACGAATAAAACTAACACAATAAAATAATAGGCTGAAACAAATGGTTGAGGTTATTTCATACCGATTGAGCACAGAAATATACCTTGCCACATAGGCAAGTCAAAACAATGCCACACAGGCAAGTCAAAATAATTCCACAAAAGCAAGTCAAATGATGCCACACAGGCAAGTCAAAACCATGCCACACAGGCAAGTCAAAATAATGCCACACAGGCAAATCACACATTGGACCGCGAATCCAAATGTATGCAAATCGGATAGTGTGTTTGGCACAACATCACCAATCCGCAGAACAGAAATCTAGGGTTAACCCATACGCCTCCCACAACAAAACATCAAATGGCCCATTTACTCCGGAGCCCAAAATGGAGACGCCGTGGACTAATCACACCGCCACGGAAAGTGTCATGTCTCTCTTGCCAAGACGACATGCCTGTGGTACCCCCACAGGTGGTTATAGCTCAGGTATACGCTACGGTATATTCTAACAAAAATACCATGTCACAACACATGCGACATAATAGCAACAAAAGGGTTCTATATGTACATGTTGAACCGAATCAAATTAATAGTCACAAGGTCTCAAAAGAAGGTAGCAACATGTACCGTTCTACAATTATCAAAAATAAATAGTACTAAACATGATAACCTAATTCAAATAGAACAAATACGAGTCATATGTATCAACTCCCAAAATGAAACTAATATATTTATTTCACATGAAACAATTATGTGAAATCATAATAGAATTCGAAATAAAGGACAAAACGAACAAATCAAATTTAACAAGAATGTCGCTGAAAGAGTACGGAATCCGTACCTGATACTTTCAAACCATTTATAGCACACTCCACAAAATCTTACCCTCAAATGCCAACGATATCAAATACGAAACGTTATTCATCACCTAAACATATTCACCTCAAATTAAATATAATCCAATTCAATAATTCCAAAATAATTCATAATCTATTTAATATGCCTTTAATCATCGCCTTATATCAATTATTAATACTCCAAAATTTATATTCTAAATTTGACTCGTTTAGACTCTCTCTCCGTTCAAACTAATTAAACAACATAAAAAAATGAATATATAATAATAAATATAAGTTTATAAATTACTGACAATTTAATTTATAGTAATATAAGATTAATTTCCAATTGCATTAGATTCACAAAATAATCCTGAATAAATTTTATATGATCTCGGATCACTTATAAAATATGTTATTACTCTCCATTTTTTTTATAAAGCAGTACCTTATTTATACATATAAATATAATATACATGCCATAATATTGTTGAATTGAATACATTACCATTATGTACACATAATATAAACTAATATATAAATATTAACTTTTAACCATTAACCTGATACATATGTACTACTCATTAGTTAGAAAGAAACAAAGGATTTTTTTTTTATATGTGCATTAATGTTACAGGATTCATGCATATATTATTTAATACTCATTATTATTCAATTAGTATCCACATTATCTAATTCACATGATACTCAGCACCACGCCAGTTAATATCAAATGTGTACAAAGCCTTAACTGACTTTTACATGATGATTTCACAATGATTGTTGTACTACACTATTAATTCAATAATCAGGCAGAGACTCACATGGATAATAAAAGGAATTCAATTCCTCCTCTTGGTTCTTGTACCGCCGTTGCTCATCTTCTTCTTTTCTCTCTCTTCATAGTAGAGGTTGCGCCTTTTTTTTCAGTCAGTTATGAGAGGTATGTGAGATAGATTAGGGTTTAAATATTTATTAACCTATCTTATTAACTCTCCTAATTTTAATAGGATTTTAATATTATCCAAATATAAATTAGACCCAATTAGTATAAAAGCCCAAATTAATGTAATCACCTACTTATTATAAGTCACACAAATTAAATACAATTTGATCCAAACATAATAAAAGCCCATTTAAAAATATGAATTTAAATATTATTTTTTTTTATTTTTAACCGGGTATTACAATATAAGTACGTATAAGTTGTTTACGTTGCGACACTTATAAGTAAAAGCGTTGGGCATCAATTTGACTTATAAATCAAAAATTAAGTTAAAACAAGTTATGAGTTAAGGTGTTCGGCTCATAATTTGATCAAACTAACTTATTTTAAAATGACTTATAAGATATTTTAAAATAAGTTATAAATACTTGCAAAAAAAATTAATTTAAAAATTAATTTATAAGTAAAAAAATAAATGATTGCCAAAAGAAGAATATTAACAAATGACTTATAAACAAACTAACTTATAAGTCACTACCAAACAAACTCATAGTGTAGATTAGATTCCAGCTCATAGCTTATATACAAAATGCTAGTCAATTACCAGCAAGAATCTAATCTTACAATATTTAATTAACTATAGGATTAAATATTATTATTATTATAATATTGTGGACAGTAACAATAGTAGAGAATTGATCGGTTAAATATTAAAATTTAGTCCTTTGACTGTTCTTCGAAAAAAAAATATAGGATTGTGAACTTTAATAAAATATAATTAAATAGGAAATTTTATGCCCGTAAATTTAGTTACCAAAATTAATGAAATTGAATTGAGGTGGGGTTGGGGGTAGGGGTAGGGGTAGGGGTACAAGCATGACATGTTCATATATGTTCACCCGGTTTCTTCTAATATGAAAAAACATATTAAAAAAACACATTTGAGTTCTTCAAATATAGGAATTTGACTTGGAGAAGTTGAACTCATGGTAGCAGGATGTAATTTAAAAAAAGTTCTGATACCAAATTTGTTAGGGCAAATGAAAGCACAATGAACAGAAATAGGAATTTATCAAAGAAATTATTTAAACTAGAATTTTATTAGAAAAAAGATGAGTACAATAGGCTTTGCAGAACTGCTGTTGCAGGACAAATTCTTTTTATTATTGACTGCTAGACTTCTTTTTCTTCATACCTTCATGAATTACATCAATCTCCTATTTAATCTAGGAGTGGAGTTCTTTAGAATAAGACTTAAAGAATACAAAAGACACTTATAGAATTTAGCAAGGTCAACAACCATATTTAATACTGCTTATAGAAATATTAGATTACATAATTACTTTCTAACAGAATCACCCCAAAACCATTATAAAATATGTCTTTTTACTCACTTCTTCAGGGAGTTGATTTTAATTTTAAAGTCTTCCTGGTGCATGTATTTGAAGAGGGTTTCTGATAAAAGATTGTTTGATAAAATTATTATTTTTTAGTTTCATTTAATAAAAGTTTATTTTATTTTGGAACAAAAGGAAAATAGTGAGACTATTCAAATTCTATTTAACTCCTAATTATTACTAATATGTAACTTATATAATTAGTACTAATAAGTATAGTTAAATATATAATTGAATACTTATAATGTAACTTATATATATATATATATATATATATATATATATATATATATATATATATATATATATAAGAGATATGCATATGGTATATAGAGAAGTTACATAAAAGATTTGCACAAGTGAACTTTTCTTCTATCTTCTCCATTCTTCTTACAAACAAATAACTACTACAAAGTAGTGTTCAATTAGAATTTTTTGTGAATTGCTATCACGGATTATTCACCAAGGCTTGACATATATCCTGGAGGTATATCGTCTGCAACCCATAGCAAACCGTTCGTGGTGGGGGCGATAAAGACCTTAAGGACAGAGATCACCCGTGTCACGTCTTCTACAACAATCTTGACTCTACGAAGCTACGATTCTAACAATCTTAAGGTCTTTAACGTATTTGTTAGAGTCATGATTTTTGTGAGATGGAAGACAACACGGTTTTCAAAGATAAGTGTCATTTTTCTTGTATCTATTTTATCAATGGAATTTTAATGATAATTAGTAATATATTGAGATATTAAGCTAATTATTTTTATTGATAATTCCTGTTAGAAGATGGATTGTGGAGAAAAATTAAAGTGAAAAGATTTGCAATTTACAAGTTTGTAAATTGATATGGAAAAGATGAAGAGTCATCATGGAAAACACCAAATGTTGATGCCTAAAATTTTTTCTAAAGAGATTGCGGTGTTCTTCGGATTTAATTCCAAAAGGTATGTTTTTTAACGATTGTCTTTATTTTTATAAATGATATTTGTTTATCATTTTATAAGTATATATATATATATATATATATATATATATATATATACATGAATGGTATATATGTGAAGTATTATATCATGTGTTGATGATATTAGCATGTGTAAGTATTGTATATATGTGTATATATATAATATGTGTTAGTTCCCAGAGGCACTCTTCTGATTTCAACATGAATGGTATATATGTGTTAGTTCCTAGAGGCACACAATAGATCTAGAAGGGGGGGTTGAATAGATCTTTTTTCGTTTTCAAATACTTCTCCATTTTATTTTGTATTGCTAATGAATTAGCATATGACAAACATAAGAATCTTTTCAAGCACAACGGAATAAGTAAAAGATCCCCTTCATTGATATATTCATAATCATATATACATTGTTCTTAGAGTTAGTTAAGTTGTAAGCTATTGTCTAGATACGATTTTTGGAAGAATATATCTGATATTGATTTCAATAGTGTTCCATATCGCACCAAAGGAGAACATGATATTATTGATATCGAATTTACCGAGGGTCTTCCTGAACAAATTGATGGGTAAGTTTACATTGTTTATATTTTTTCAGTTTTCCATATAATATGATGTTTGTTTTGATTTGTTTTATATCTTTATTAATTTTTCAGTGATTGCGAAATGTTTACAATTTCTTTTGCGGAACATATTCTTCATCAGAAGATTTTTGAAATGCCAAAATCATTTCCAATCATTCAATACCGCAAGAAACTATGCGTCAACTTGTTCATTCATGCGAGGAACAAACAAGTAGCTGGATATGAATCTGATTCAGAATATCCAGGAAGATTTGTTAGTGAAGACTAGTTTGGTTATGCATCATGTTAATTTTATTTTATTTTTTGGTTATTTGACACCATTTGATATGGTTAGTGACTGTGAAATGTTTTGTAATTCTTCTGATGATGGAATGATGTATTAATTTTTACTATTGGAAGTATGATATTGTTTTGTTGGCTCACATTGTTGTTTTTTGTCTTGTATTTTATTTTCACAAATAATATTCTTAATATTTTTATTTATGGTACAGTTGGTTGCCAAATTTGCCTACTTAGGTAACAATTTTAATTGTTTTTGGTAACCAATTAGTATTAACAATATATTCTAAAAAATAATTAACAATTAATGATGTTGGTTACTGTTATGATCAGTAGTATTTGTAGGTGTCCAAATAGTTATAGTTATGTACAAATTTAAAAATCATTTAGATAGATTTTTTTATGGTATAGTTGGTTACCAAATTTCCATACAAAGGTAACAATTTTTGTTGTTGTTAGTAACCAATCAACCATAATATTAAATTATAACACAATTTACAATTGATATCATGTATTTGTTTTTTATGGTTTAGTTGGTTCCCAAACAACATCCATTGTTTATAATAATCAGTATTTGTGGGTTACCAAATAATTATATTAATTTAAAAATCAATTAAACAATTATCGATTCTATGTGTTTTTTAAGGTTCAGAGTGTATCCAAGCATCCAAAGGAGTGTATACATTTTATTTTTTATGCATATAAAATAGTTATGAAAAAAATATTTACAAAAAAATTGTCAAATTTAAAAGCATCTGTTTTTATATGGTACAGTAGGTAGTCAAAAATTCATTAAAATTTAACTATTTTAGTTTTAGTTGGTAACCAAATATTCATAAATATGTCTTTTATATATTATGTTATTTGAAGATAAAATTACTTGTTGTTAAAAGGAAATTAATGAAAATAATCATATTTCAATATTGTGCAAGATAAATTTTGTTTTATTTCATCAATAAAATGATTACAATATGTATGGCTATTGAGCAACCTCAGTAAACATCAAAGAGTCTGTTATAATTTTTTTGATGTTGTATTATATTAGAACGTTCTTGGTTTCAAAATTGGTGGATTATTGCATGTTTTCTTGTTGTGTCTTTTTTCTTGGCATCGGCTGCCACTACAAAAAAATAGGTCATTGGCGACGACCTCATTAGCGACGGCAGGAGACCCGTCGAGAATAGTGTCATTATCGACGGCCTAGCCGTCGTCCATCTATCTCGTCGCGAATGACCATTCCCGAGTCCAATTTTGGTGGGAAATTTTTCGCGCGCGTGTAAAAAGTCATGGGCGACTGTCGTGCCGTCACCAGTGTTGTCGTTAATGACTCATAGGTGACGGGGGTAAGGGCGACGGCTATGCCGTCGATAAAGAGTCTTTTAAAAAAGCCCTAGGCTTGACGGGAACGACTACTTTCTTTTCCCTCCCTACTCTGGCTACCTCATTCGATTTTCCCTTGATTTCTTTCGCCCTAATCAATCCAGACAAGTCCAATTCAGCTCAAATTTGTCGAATTTGAGCATCATAGCTTCCCTCCGGCGTTAGGCTTCTCCCCTTCAGCGACTCTCCCCCCTACTGCCACCTCCGGCGACTCTCCCCCTCCTATCATACCTTCCGGCGACTCCCCTCTCCTGCCATACCTCCGGCGACCCTCCCCTCTCCTTCCGGTCAGCTCCACATCTCCTTCTTCTTTACTTCTTTCCAATTATTGCTCGAGGAATGTACCATACTGTTGTATTTTTATTTTTTTTTTCATTTTGAAAATACTTAAAATTTAGTTTTTCATTTCGTTATTGGATTTTGAATGGATAGATTACCTTTCAGTTGGAGTTGGAGTCGAATTTCAGTATTTATGTGTAATTGGACAGTCATTTGTAAATTGCTTGCAATTTGCAGGTTAATTTTATTTAAAATCTTAGCACCTGTGCATGCGTACTGGTGTGATTGCCCTAACTATTTACCTATGGAAATTGTACTTTTATGAAATAAGAACTTAAAGTGGCTCTAAGGTGGAGGAGACAAGGTATAATGTCACTTATACATAATTTTGTGTGATGATGAGTGCTAAGAAGTAGATGAATAATTGCCAGTGAAATTGATGAATAAATATGTTTATCGTGAATGTTTGGGGTGGAAAACTTAGACAAATAGTCGAAAAAGAGATCAAAATCCGCCCCGGTTATCCAAACGACACGCAAACATAGGAAATAGCACCGCATAGGTAATAGACATGTGTTACAACTGATGGGACTCGATTCCGATATACGGAGCCCGAGTTCGAGTCCCGTTCGCCTAACTTGAGAAAACTTAGACAAATAGTCAAAAAAGAGACCAAAACCCACCCCGGTCGTCCAAACGACATGCAAACATAGGCAATAGCACTGCATAGGCAATAGACATGTGTTACAACTGACGGGAGTCGATTCTGATATACGGAGCCCGAGTTCGAGTCTCGTCCGCCTAACTTGAGAAAAATTAGACAAATAGTCAAAAAAAAGACCAAAACCCGCCCCGGTCGTCCGAACAACACGCAAACACAGGCAATAACACCGCATAGGCAATAGACACGTGTTACAACTGATGGAACTCGATTCTGATATACGAAGCCTGAGTTCGAGTTCTGTCCGCCTAACTTGAGAAAACTTAGACAAATAGTCGAAAAAGAGACCAAAACCCTCCCCGGTCGTCCAGTTAACACACAAACACGGGCAATAGCACCGCATAGGCAATAGACACGCGTTACAACTGACGGGACTCGATTCTGATATACGAAGCTAGAGTTTGAGTCTCGTCCGCCTAACTTGAAGAACACAAACTAAAATAATGTAAATATGTTTTCATTTTGATTTTGTTATTAATATTTTAATTTTGAAGGGTCTTGTTGACGAGACTCATGGAGGTGGAGGTGGAGGTGGAGGTGGAGGTGGAGGCACTGGTGATGACCGCCGAGCTGATGACGAACAGCCTCCTCCAGTACAAGGCGATGACTATCGAGTTGATGACGAGCAGCCTCTTCCAGTACAGGGTGATGACCGCCGACTAGATGACATGGAGACAGTCGACGGGTTGTAGTTAGTTTAGTTTATGTTATATTCTGAGTTTCATGTATGTATTTGTACAGTTTTTGAGTTGAACTGACGGCCATTATATTTTTTTATCTATATATTTGATTTGGATTACTAGTTTATAATAGGTATAGTTGTTATTTGATGGTTGTTATTAGTTTATAACAGGTGTATATTTGTAAATGAATAGGGAAATTTTGAAATTTTTAAAAAAATTCAAAATATATGTAGTCATTGCCGACGGGGGTAATGGTGATGACATAGCTGTCGCCAATGACATATAGTGACAGACATTGGTAAAAGGTCATTGCCGACGGTCATGCCGTCAGTAATGAGTTTTTCCCTCAAAACTTTTATGGGTCTTAGCCGACGACCTTGTTGTCAGTATAGCCGTCGGTATTTACATTATGTCATCGCCAATGATGTCCGTCGGTAATGACAATGATGCCGACGGCTGGCGACGGGAGCCAGGGGCGACGACCTATGGGGAGACGGGTTTGTCGACGGCATATGTCGTCGCCAATGACCTCAATCCCGACAGCACTATAGTCATAAGCGACGGTAGTGCCAGTCGACAATGACTGGGTTTTTTTTGTAGTGTGCATTTATTCTGAACTGTATTTTCAGATACATGCTTGTACCTACCTATCTTTGGTCTTCCAGCTGGTCTTCTTGTATTTGGTGGTTTGACACATATGTTTTTAATCTCTTCTGGAACATCCCAATTCTTTTTGCCATCTAACGCCAAGATGGAAGTTGAATATGTGTCTACCAAAGTTGTTTTTGAATAATATTTTGAACAAAAATCATAACATCTCAAATTCCTTTTGCTAATAACAGCAGCAACGTGTGAGCAAGGCATCTTATGGTATTGAAATTTACAGCATGTGCATGTCTTTTGTTCCATGTCCACTATAAATTTTTTTGGTGACATATCGTAAACAGTGAAAATCACTAGGTTGGATGTCTCAACCTACAACACAATTTAATGGTGTAGTTAGTATGTATAATAATTTTTTTTTTACAAGATGGAATAATGAAAATCATATGTACTGTTGGTAACTTTTACAGTTTATACTGGTAATCAAAAATGCATAATGTTGTTTCCTATAAATGCAAATGCAATTTTTTGAAGGTATGTAGTTTACAATTTAGGAGTTTTATGACTGACCTTAAGTTTCTTTGACTCGATGATATTAGATTGCAATCTTCTCTCAGTTGTTGTAGAAAGGTTTGTGAAAGTTGATATTGCTGATTGTTTGTTTGTGAAATACCACCTTTGAACCATACAACGTAGGCATTCAATCATCGACGCAACTAGAAGATCTCTGATTCCCTTGATTGCATTGTTAATAGATTCAACGATGTTTGAAGTCATTGTTGAGTACCTGGTTACAGTTCCATGGAGCCTCGTGCACTTTTCTAGCTTAACTTCTTCCTCCAAATATGTCCTTATTCGAGCATCAATTGCATCAAGTTCAGCCATGTGCATATTGAATTCTTCAATAGTGTAAGCCCTACAAGCTGCGTTGTATGCTTTTTTGAGTTCTTCTCCTTTCTTTTTGAATCTGTTTTTTATATTTTTTAAAATATGGTATGTGCATGAACCGTGCATGACATCAGGGAACACACAATTAAGTCCCTTGATAATTGCTTCATGTCTATCTAAAACGATGCATTGTCCTTCTCTAACACCACAAGCATCTCTCAAATTGATGAAAAACCATCTCCAGGATCATTCATTTTCACTGTCAACGATTGCAAAAGCAATTGGTATAATGTTCCTGTTTGCATCTTGCGTGCTTACTAGGAGCAGTGTTCCCCGTAGGTTGATTGTATGAATGTGCCATCAACTACAATGATTAGGAAACAATGTTGCCATGCTTCAATGGATGCTCCTATTGCAAAGAAGAGATATTTGAAGCGACCATTTTTTTCCAACTCCAAGGATGTGATGGATCCTGAAATGAATTTTAAAGTAAGGTTAATGTAATTATATGTAATAAATATTGTCCAAATTTTTAGTTAGGATTACTATGTGTATTACTTCTGCTATCTAATTACTTATAATTTAATATTTTCCATAGTGTTCAGATGGTGTCTAAAATTCTATTTAATAGTTACATTTCATGTAGATATTGGTCTGCTGCAAAAATCAATTTTTAGTTATATTTCATTAATAAAGTTAATTGCCAAACCTTTATTTTTAGGTAACCAAATTACTTAATTTGAGTAACCAAACTATTTTAAAAATTTAATAAACAGTTTCCAATTGTTACTTGGATTTGTTTTTTTCCAACATGTGCAACCATGAAGGGGTCAGAGTGTAGTCGTGTGGATTTTCTCTTACTTTTTCCATTGCTTTTTCCTTTGATCTCCATGCTTTTTGGTAAGAGATGGACACATTATACTCCGTCATCATGTCTTCCACAATGTCGGTTGGTGTGTAAATTTTCTTGAAGTTCGTTAATCTATGCATTATGCATTCACTAACCATCTGACTATTTGCTTGTCTGTGATCTCCAAGTAGTATGTTAGACGAACAAGTGTGTAAATCATTAAATTCTCTTACCTTGAACATAGTTGTTTTCTGAAACTTTGATGCTCTTAGTTTCCATTTGCAATTTTCATTGTCTATGCATACTAGAACAAAATCTCTACCACTTGTTCTTTTAACCTTGTGCTGTCTGTTTTGCCTTATGGAATGTAGCCTTATTGCTTGTGTAAGATTTTTTTTGTCTTTATAAGTTTGATGTATTTTGACTTCAAACTTATTCTGATCTGAAATTAACTCATCACATTGTTCTCCAGTGTTTGATATGTTCTGGTTTCTGTCTTTTTCTTTTTCAATAACTTCAATTGCTAGCTGCTCAACATAATGTGATCCAATTTGGTCTTCTTGTGTTGCCAACGATACAAATTCAGAATTTCATTGTGTCAATCTCATTGGCGTTTCAGCTTGCATTATATATTCTTCTTCATTTATCACGTTATGTAAGTTTGTAGTCCCTCCAATGATGTATTCAGAATCTATAATTAGTGGAAACTTGTCATGTTCATCTGATTTTCTACTGACTTCCATATAGAATCTTAAGGTTGCTTCATTTGTCACCTTGATCGGATGAATGTTGCTTTTAATCTGAAATTTGATTTACAATTCTGTTGTGTTGTAGTCTAGACTTAATGCAGTACATATCAAGTTGTGCATTTCTGTGAATGAACAATTTGAAGGGACTAGTAGGCCGGTAACTTCGAAATTTTGATATTGGCTACTATCAGTCCACGTACCGTTGAAGTAAATTACAATTGGAAGCATATCCATGGTCCGAAAACTGAAATAGTAACATTCACATAATAATGTAATTAGTGACCAAACCAAAATTTCACAATACTCAAAATTATGTTTGAAGTAATCATAAATATTAAACACAGTTATTGCATTGTCAAATTAAAGAATGAACAAATAAATGAAGGTAACCAAACTATTATATGAATTCTACCAAAATATGAATGTGTAACAAATACGCTTTGGTAACTAAAACAATTAATATTCTTTAATTGGTGACCAAATCAACATTATACAGTGACCAAAATAGGCGTTTTTAGTATATATACTTATGTTTCATTCAGTTTTATTCAATTTATAACCAAATATACAAATCCAAAATTAAGATGTTTTGAAGGTGAAATACTATAATATCAAATCTTAAATCAATGGAACCAAACTTTTATATGAATGTTGCCAAAACTAATATTTGAATTATGTCAAAATTTTGAATGTGTAACAAATACTCTTTCGTAACTGAAATCAGGTCTATTCATTATTTGGATACCAAAGCAACATTTTAATGTAACAAAAGTAGACGTAATTAGTATCAATTCTTATGCAACACTCTGTTTTCAGTTTGTTTATAAACACATCACAAATTATGATGTCCTGAAGATGAAATGCTAAATAATAAACACTTAAAACAAGGTAACCAAATCTTTGGGTTAAATGCTTTCTAGGTCACTCTACTATAGGTCAACTTACAAATGGGTTACTGAACTTTTTTTCTTACAGTCAACTCACTGAACTTTAATTTACTAACACAACGTTACAAAAACCGTTAAGTCAAGGTTGACTTAACGAAAATGATGATGTGGCAGCAGCTGACTTGTCTAAAAAAAGCCTATGTGGCAGTTAATATGCGACGTGGCAATGAAGATGTGGATTTGGAGTAAAATTTTTATGAAAAAATAGAAAAAAATATTTTAAAGTATAATATAAATTATAAAAATTAGCCAAAAAAAGAAAAAAAAAATAAAAATAATTATTTTTAATAAAAATTTTAAAAAACAGTTTTTTTATTTTTTATTAAAAAAATTAAAACGCATTTTTTTAATAAAAATAATTGGTTTTGTTTATTTTTATTAAAAAAAATTAAAACTACAGTTTTTTTAATAAAAATAAAAAATGCAGTTTTTTGTAATAAAAATAAAAAAATGTAGTTTTTTTAATAATAAAAATGCAGTTTTTTTAAAAAACCGCGTTTTTTAATAAAAGAAATTTTTTTATTACTTTTTTTTTTATAAAATACAGTTTTTGAAAATAATTTTAAAATGCAGCTTTTTTAAATAATTTTTTTAAATGCAGTTTTTTTATAAAATTTTTTAAAATGCAGTTTTTTTATAAATTTTTTTAAAAATGCAGTATTTTTAAAAATTTTATATATGCAAATAAAATGCAGTTTTTTTATATATGCATAAAACTGCATTTTTTAAATAATTTTATAAAAATTTTATACATGCAAATAAATTTATATATGCATAAAAATTGCATTTTAAAAAAATAGCGTTTTATTTGCATATATAAAATTTTAAAAAAAACTGCATTTTTTTAAAAAATGCATTTTTAAAAAACATCATTTTATTTGCATATATAAAATTTTTATAAAATTAAAATTATTTGCATATATAAAATTTTAAAAAAACTGCATTTTATTTGCATATATAATTTTTTTTTAAAAACTGCATTTTTTAAAAATTTTAAAAAAACTGCATTTTTGAAAAATTTTATAAAAAACTGCATTTAAAATTTTTTATAAAAAACTGCACTTTAAAAAAATTATTTAAAAAAATTGCATTTTAAAATTATTTAAAAAACTGCATTTTATAAAAAAAGTAATTTTTTAAAAATTTTAAAAAAACTGCATTTTTTAAAAATTTTATAAAAAACTGCATTTAAAATTTTTTATAAAAAACTGCATTTTAAAAAAATTACATTTTAAAATTATTTAAAAAACTGCATTTTATAAAAAAAGTAATAAATTTTTTTTTTATTAAAAAACGCTATTTTTTTAAAAAATTGCATTTTTATTATTAAAAAACTAATTTTTTAATTTTTATTAAAAAAAACTATATTTTTTATTTTTATTTTTATTTATATTTTACTTTAAAATATTTTTTTCCCATTTTTTCATAAAAAATTTGCTCCAAATCCACATCTTCATTGCCACGTCGCATACTAACTGCCACATAGACTTTTTTTTAGACAAGTCAGTTGCCACATCATCATTTCCGTTAAGTCAACCTCGACTTAACGGTTTTTATAACGTTGTATTAGTAAACTAAAGTTCAGTGAGTTGACCGTAAGAAAAAAAAAGTTCAGTGACCCATTTGTAAGTCGACCTATAGTAGAGTGACCTAGAAAGCATTTAACTCCCAAATCTTTATATGATTGTTGCCAAATTATTATATAAATGCTTCCAAAATATGAATTTGTAACAAATACTATTTGGTAACTGAAATTAAAAATACTATTTAATTGGTTACCAAATTAACATTATACAGTAACCAAAATATACGTTATTAGTATCTTTGCTTCTGCAACGTTCTATTTTCATTCCGTTTATAAACAAACCACAAATTATGATGTCGTGAAGGTGATTTGCCGAATACTGAACACTTAAAACAAGGTAACCAAATCTTTATATGAATGTTCCCAAAATTTTGTATACGTAACAAAATTGTATTGAATAACAAAGAATAATTTAATAGTTATTTCATACAATCATTTATATTACTGATTTGATATACATTAATAAAAATATGCGAATTATTATATTCAGTTTTGTTTTTGTTATTGTGATAAACATTACACTCTCAGTTGGATTCAAAGTTAACAAAAAATGATTTCAATATATAGATTAACTGATTCGTACATTTGTATTCACTTTCCAGATTCAGTTTGCAATCTCTGTTTAAATCTTTTGATTCTGTTTCGAAAACCTTTGATCGGTTTGTGCATGTCGATTTTCCGCTAATCTGTTTTTGCCTCTTTGTACTTTCGAATTCGGCTTCTTTTGTATGAATGATTATGCTTCTTCTCGATTGATCCTTTGTTAAAGATGGTTATGATCTATAAAAGCTTTTGGTTTGTTCTTCTATGGAGCATTTGATTCTTGACGCAATTTTTGAATGTTTTGTTTAGTTGGTAACTGCCGCATAAAGTGGAGTAGTTTTCTCCTTGAATCAAGGTGTTTCTATTTTTGTTGGATTGGGTTATGTGACGTGTATTGCACTATTCTTGATATTATTATATATTATTGCACTATTATTATAATTATTTAATTGATGTACTATTCTTGTAATTATTTTTTATTTGTTGTATATATAAAAGACCCAAAAAAATAAGAAAAGGTCTTATAAAAATGTTTTAAATATAAAACGACATAAGCCCATCGTATTTTAATTGCCCTATATCGTATTTTATTTCAGGCATCCAGCCTATAAGTAACCCTTTTTTATTTAAAAAGACGAACCCAAAAGCCAATTAGTATAAGAGGACTGAGTCCATATCAAAAGACACCAACTTCCCCCTACAACTCATGTTAGACTAGGCCCCATAAAGTAGTACACCAGTAATGGAATCATAATAGCACATATCTGCCACTGAAGAGTATTAATCTCTTATATGATATATATAAAAAAACACATTTGAGTTCTTAAAAATCATTATTCTTTTTTCTCATATTCTTTGGACAACAGTAAGCCCTTTGCATTCTTGTTTGTCTATTTCTCAAATCTAAAGCTTTATTAATTAATGCTTCGTTAATTTCTTATATTTAATAAATTTATAAAAATTTAGATTTAATATAAGTGGATAATAACATATTATAATTTTCTAAACAATTTGCATGTCATGGTAAAAGAAAACTGAAATAATTTTTACAGTATGCTTTTCAATTATATACATAAAATAAATTAGTCATTTTAGTATTTATCCATTTTAGCTTAATTTTGTTATATTATACATAATATTTATAAGATGGAATCAATTCTTCACCCTATTGATGTTTCAGGTTTCCACAGGATTTGTAGACGGCATGCTAGAGCACTGGGTATCGGAGAGGCAGGTTTTCTGATTTGCGACCTAGGATTTGACTCCTACTTTGGAGGAGTATGCACGGTTGACGATGCTACTGCTGGACAGACCTTGCGTGCATATGGATATTGGAGACATGAGCAGACAGTTCATGACCCTTACCGGATTGAGACGTAGAGTGGTCCAGGACGAGATTACATCCGGCCATGTGATATCCCAGCTTTTCTTGTTTGATAGGTTTGGCTCTGAGGATAGCTATGCATGACATTCCTGGGATTTTACCACACCAGAGGACCATTGGCGTTCAGCCAGAGTAGATGTACTGCTTCTATGCATATTGTCATACGTCTTCATGTCGCGATACATGGATGAGCTAGATATCGGCGTCATTATGGTAGTGAGAGCTCTCTGGGAGGATCATACCATTGTACCAATGATTATCGCAGAGACACTGAGGTCAGCTACATATTACTGCACTTATCCGACAGGAGTGTTTACAGGTAGCTTGGTCATGTTGTATGTGTGGTTTATGTCATACTTGAGACCAATTGGCACATTTAGACGACAGAGGTTTTGTTTCACCCAGGAGATAGCCATGTCATACTCCTTTTAGCCTGCAGAGTGCATAAATGCTACATCGTGGTCAGCTTTCCTGGCAGGGATTATGGATCCGTTTGCCATATTGCCATGTTCAGGGCTTAGTTCACCCTACAGCTTCATTTACTCATTCTCCGGGCATGGATTATCTCCTTCTGGCTGGATTGAGGGGCATGATTACTTACCACCCACTGGCTGTGATGTGTCAGTTTGACCAATTTCAGGATTTTCATCCGTATGAGGGGGCAGGGGGTCAGCGCTTTGCGTCACACCGTTTATCAGCGGAGGACAGATCCAGGTTGTATGCATGTTGGGATCAGCGAGAGCTGGCTGAGTTTTCTATCAGCCATTCAGGTCGTTCTGTATAGTATTCCTCATGGATGGAGACAGAGATTGCATTGACTTCGGCAGTATCCACAGTGCGGGATGTTGATTCTGACGATGAGGAGCCTATAGAGGAGGCTGTTATTCCCATCGGTGATTTGGCTGCTGGGTTTCTAGTATTTGTGAAGGATTCTCCCACCCCGAGTGCCACTATTACTCAGTATTCGACACAGCATTTGGAGCAGAGCTTACATCTGATGACCTATGATAGAGATCAGGCTAGGGCCGCGATGTAGACAGTTCTTAATGAGAGAGATACTGCTATGTTAGAGAGGGATGAGGCTAGATCGACCGGGGATGCATTGATAGTGGAGCGGCATGCCACCTTATCTGCTAGGGATGTGGCCATCACAGATAGTACTTCAGTTATATCTTAGATGACTGTCAACCTTGCCGACATGAGTGCATACATTGATGAGCATTATACCACCATGCAGTTAGCCTCTGATCCGTTAGCTCGTGTAGATACCCTTGGGCAGGAGCTTGCAATGCTTCCTACGTCTTCAGAGAGGGATGCTAAGTTAGATCTGATAGTCCGCATACACACAAATCTGTAGATAGCTTTGAATTTTCCTACACAGACTAGCTTAGCCATTTTGTCATGTACAGCACAGATGTATATATCAAACAGTATTATATATGGATGGGAAATATATTTTGATTCACTTCCCTTTTAGTTATGCCTTGATACTTGCTTGATGTTTGCCTGTTTCTCCAGGGCCTTGTGATCTTGATGCATTCTAAACTTTTCCTTGATAGATGGACATTGAGACGTCACAAGATCTCTCAGAACGGATCATTGATTTCTGTAAATCTCTACCATCTTTGGTGTCTTGGGACCGGTATCTGTATAGAAAAGTGGAGAGGAGGGTGGTTTCTTCCTCTCTAAGATTGATCGCACCACAGATGGTCGCCAGTACTTCTATTTATGAGAAGCCTAGTTAATTCTATCTCTTATGGGTTGGTATTGCTCTTTAAGGCATGATCACAGCTTAGATGGTCACCGAATCTTCTATTTGTGTTAAGAGGTTGGGTAATTCCATCCCTTTGATCTGAAACCAATAAAATAGAGCAAATTGAAGGTAGATCTCGATACCGTGTGACAAGTATGTTATTGTGGTAGGGGTTAGACTGCAGAATGAATGGCTACCTACGTACTCCTATTGAAGAGAAGGTTAAGTCTGCATAGTTCGAACCTGATATAAGAGGTTCAACGTTGAATGCAGAAGGCAGATGGGTGTAGAATTATTTTTGTTGTTTTTGTTGTTTTGTAGAGAAAGGGCAAAAATGTTTTGGTTGTTTTTCTTTATTGCGACTGGGCCATATAGAATATATTTGCCTACGTACCCCCGGGTATCAGGGAGATCAGGTCGACGTAGTTCGCCCCTCAAGACGAATTGATGGCAAAGAGAAGTGTGAATCCCATGTGCAGGCTCTACTGCGGGGAGAAGAAAGTTTGATCCCATAATGGGGACAAACTACAAGTTTGAAAAAAGTTTGATCCCATCCTTAGGACAAACTGCAGGCGTAGAAAAGTTTAATCCTGTCTTCAGGATAAACTGCAGGTGTGAAAGGTTCAATCCCGCCTTCAGGATAACCGAAAATGTGAAGGGTAAACTCTCGTCTTCAGGATAACCGAGATTGTATGACAGGTTTGAAATGAAGTAAAACCAGCCTGCTAGCTTGAAGTGTATGTTTCCCTGAGGGGCAGAAGAGTATTCAAAAGGAAAGGGTTCAAAATCGGATTGACTGGTAATTTGATGATCAAAACCAGGATGTTTGTTTGATTGTAACTTCAGACATAGTACCGTTTCACAGTGTCCGAGTTGATAAGCTGTGGAAATTCATCGCCATCCATTTCCTGCAATCTGGGAGCACTTCCTATCAATACTTCCTTGACAACAAATGGGCCTTCCCAGTTAGGAGCGAATTTTCCCTTAGATTGATCTTGGTTGTCAATGATCTTTTTCAAAACCATGTCATGTCATTTGAATTGTCGTGGTCAGACTTTTCTGTTGTAGGATCGTGCGATCCTTTGCTGATATAACTGACCATAGAAGATAGCCGAGGATCGCCTTTCGTCTATAAGAGACAATTGGTGATATATGTCTTGTACCCATTGGTCTTCATCCAACTAAGCATCCATCAATACTCTGAGGGATTACATTTCCACTTCTATGGGGAGCACTGCTTCCATCCCATAAACTAATGAGTAGGGGGTTGCCCTAGTGGAAGTTCGTATAGAAGTTCTGTAGGCTAATAAAGTCAGAGGCAAGAGGTCAGGCCATCCTTTGTGATTGGCGGACATTTTCTGCATGATCTTTTTGATGTTTTTATCAGGAACTTCAATAGTACCATTCATCTTTGGACGGTAGATGACGGAGTTAAGATGTTTGATGTGGAATTTTCTGCATAACTCCTCCATCATTTTGTTGTTGAGGTTCTTAGCATTGTCTGACACAGTGACCTCTGGTTGTCTATATCAACAGATGACATTGTTTTTGATGAAAGCAATGATAACTTCTTTAGTAACCCTGGGGAAGGATGCTGCTTCTACCCATTTGGTGAAGTAGTCGATCATGGTGAATATAAATCGATGTCCATTACTGGCTTTGGGCTCGATGGGCCCGATCACGTCCATTCCCCATATTGAGAAGGGTCATGGTGAACTCATATTGTGGAGTTCCCTTGGAGGGACGTGGATAGCATTGCCATGAATCTGGCATTGATAGCACCTCTTGACGTGATCGCCATAGTCAACTTTGAGTGTAAGCTAATATTGTCCCTTTCTGAGAATTTTCTTGACAATTAGGGGTCCGCTCATGTGAGGGCCACATACTCTACAATGTATCTCATCCATGTGTCTCTGAGCTTGGTCTTTATCCAGACATCTAAGGAGACCTAATCCTGCATCTCTTTTGTAGAGTGCATCTTCGCTTAGGTAGAATTTTATAGCAAGTCGATGAATCCGCCTTTTCTCAGTTAGGCTCGCCTCAGCGGGTGTAGATCCATCTCGTAGATACTCCTTGATGTGCTGGTAGCAAGGGTTGTAGGATGGGAGGTAGCTCATCTGATACTTCTCCAACGTAATTCACATAGATTGGGGCTTTTTGCAAAGTAAACGTGATGTTTGGCATGTTTTCCTTGTTAGGAATGTAAACCAAGGAGGCCAACGTTGCTAATGCATCTGCAAAACCATTCCTATTACGAGGAATTTGTAGATAGGAGATTTGTTCGAACTCCAAAGCCATCTGTAAAACTTGCCGATGGTAAGGCAACAAATGTAATTCTTTGGTTTGATAGATTCATGTGGATTGGTTGATTACTAATTAGAAATCCCCAAAGCCAGTTAACCACCTGATGCCCATTGAACGGGAAAGTTTTAGCCCCATGATATAGCCTTCATACTCAGCTGTGTTGTTGGTACTGACAAACTATAATTTGACAGCGACGGGATACTGCTCCCCCGTACTGGATATTAAAACTGCTCCAGCTCCAGAGCCTTCTGTGTTAACAGCTCCATCAAAATACATTCTTATTGATCGATTTCGCAATCAATGAATACGTGCAAGTATACACAGTCGAAAAGTAATAAAGTGAAAGTAGAGTATCGTTCCCACGAGGAATAATTTAATAAAAATTACCTATTACTAACTCTTAACCAAATCAATTTTATTTAAACAATCGCAAATTATGAATTTTCTAGTTAAGAAAACTAAATTAAACAATTAAAACTAAGATTTTAACGAATTAATTCAGATAAATAAAGATTAAGACTCCAATATCCTCAATTATGAACTATAAACCAATTATCCAATTATCCCAATTATTATGTCTACTGAATTGTTAACAGGAATTCTCAAATACCAAAAGCCCTTTCTCAAGTGATCATTTGCCTTCTATTTAACCCAGATCAATTTTGCTATATCTCTATGCAAAACAGTTGAATTAAACTCATTACAACCCAATTCCTTATGTGTTACATGCGACAAATAGATATTCTCATTCTATTCATAAACCTAATTATTCACTGTGCAAATTACTAAGTCACATGTCACCATGCCCAGTTCTAACCCTAGAATTCCTTTCTCAATTCCTTCTAGAGTAACAAGATAATTATTGATCAGATAATTAATCAATAAACTTAAAGCAAGATGAACAATTCACTTCAACATAAATAATAGGAATAAATCAAATAATCAATTCATAATCATAAAAAGTTCAATTGAAATCTTAATGAAAGAGTTAGTTCATAATTAATGAATTAAAACCAAGAATCCACAATTGAATAGACATTAAAAGATAAAAGTAATAGAAGAGAAGAGAATGGAATCTATTGTCAGTAGTCTTGAAACTCCTCTTTCGCTCCTGCTCTTGAATTTTCAATGGTCTCCAAGTTGCTTCAATCTCCAAAACTAATAAGAACTAGGGTTATTTTCTAATCTAATGCAGTGTATCTCTAATCTAATCTCTGTAATCTCCCTTTATTTTATGTCTTACATCATGTATTTATAGGTTACAAATCCAATTTTGAGCTTAGGAACAAACTCAATCCAATTTGGAGTCAAAAAGGTGTCAAAATTCGCTCAAAACGCATCCAGGCCATCACCAAGCCCTTCCCCAGTGCCCCAGTACTGGGCACGATGCTGAGAATCTGCTCCCTAGCGCCCCGGCGCTGCAATTAAGCCTAACATTAGTGCCCCATCGTTATCACATTTTTTGACATTTTCTACACCGACGTCCTTTGGGAAAATGGCCATAAAATCTTCGTACGAACTCCTATTTTGATGATTCAAGATGATACGGAAAGAGGAAAAGTAGATCTACAACTTTTATTCTTTGAGATTTTCGAAATAATGTCCGAAACTATAGTCAAATTTGCTCTGAAGTGACTGCTGTGTAAATGGCAAGCCGAAAACGTGAATCTAGCCACCCCGAACGTCGATCCAAGTAACATTTGTCCCAAATCCTACAAAACAATGTAAAACATGCATGAATAGACATAAACACTTAAAAACTAATCTAAAAGACTTGAGAACAACAATAAATTAAGCCTGAATGTATCCAATTCATGTGTATAAAACTCACTCATCAAATACCCCCAAACTTAAATCTTTGCTTGTCCTCAAGCAAAAACACACAAGAACTAAAAATAAACAAAATAACTCAACTAAATGAATGCATATGCATAATTTACTTCCTAATATACCTACAAACCGAGTAATAAATCATTATGATATATAGCAATAGGCCTCAAAGATACCATTGGTACTCAAACAATATATCCAATCAGTTCAAAATCCATAACTCTAACTAATTAGTCAACCCAAACCTGTCATCACCCATGTTGTGTGTGTGCTTGTTAACCATTCTAACCAACCACAGTTCAAGATAATCACATAACAAACTTCTTATAAGGAAAATTTCAGTTCCAATTCAATTACTTTTGTGAACATGACAACTCCGGTTAAAACTAAGCCATTACCAAATCTAAGGGTAAATAAAGGATTTATTTATACTTTTATTCAACAACGAGGGCATTTTTGCTCTTTCTCGTGTTTTTTATTTTAATTTTTTTTCATGGCTGTGCAATGTCTCATTCCATTAGGCTAACAGTGCCACCCCTTAGCGAGATTTCAACCAACGACTCCCAGACCATATAAGACCATAGGGCGCTAGGTGTTAAGACACCCCTTCGGGCGTACTTGCTCAAGTAGCAAAGGCCCCGAAACAAAACTAACCACAGTTTTTCTCTTCTTTTTTTTTGGATTTTCTATTTTTTTTCTCTTCATCAATTCTTTTTTAGTATATATATCCCATAGATTCCCCCAAACTCAAGCTTTTACGTCATTACAACCTTTACCGACAGTTCACTAATTCCCTTAAATTTTAACAAAGATTTTCCCTCAGAAACAAATTATGAAACCCTTGAACCAAGTGGATTAAAACAGTTAAACTTTAAGTGCTAACTGGTTACATAAGTTTCAGACAGGCTCAGATTATCATCATGATTAAAATTAGAACTCATCATCAATTATCAACACTGTTCAAGTTAACATGCAAAACCAATCTTATCATAGGCCGAGCTAAGACCACACCAACCTATCACACAGATTCATACAAAAATAAGAAAAATGCAATTATACTACATGAACACATATATGAAGATGCAAAAAAAAAATACCATGTATTATATGCAACCTAAAAAAACATAATGCTAACACATAAAAAAATTAATCTACTATGCAGATAACTAACTATATGCAGTACGCCACTAATATGCCCCCAAACTTAAACTAGACATTGTCCTCAATGGCTACAATAGAAAAAATTAAAGCAGAGGACTTCCCTGAAAATATAGCAATCTTCCTCTCCTTGTTCGCTAAGTTTGGAGAATAGGCTAAGCACATGGAATAAATTGGGCACCACACTTGAATTTGACTTGAATAACCTGTAAAACCATGATAGAAGCAATTTTATTAAATCTTAAATAAATGTAAATTCAAAACTACTAATATAAAGCTTAATAAAAACTAAAAATAAAAATTGAACTTGGGTTGCCTCCCAATAAGCGCTTGTTTTATAGTCTCAGCCTGACTTCATCAAATCTTTATCCAATTCTCCTATGAAAATTGAGGAACCCTCCATCCATAAGAAGCAATGTCTCTTTTGGGAGGTTCCCATTAGCAAAAACCCTTGAATTGAAGTCACCTAGCATGCTCTTTGTAGATAGGATCCCCATTAAGAACGGCAAACCACTAGGTGTTTCCTCCATTATGTCGATGATCAGATTAGGGCATTGAAGCTTAATAAACATAATGGAATCTTCTTCTATCTTCTCCTTTCATCCCACCATGACTCCACAACTGTACTAGCTCTTACGTTACCAAGAGCTTTGCCGACGACGTGACTTCCAATTGGGCATGGTTTTGCAAAACTGCCTAGATTCTTGAACTTTGGTGGAGGAGGCACATTGAATACTAATGAAATTGGCTCATCTTCGTTGGCACTCAAAGTTAGATCTTTGTCGATCTCTTTTTCTTGGTCCCCAAGTCTTTCCTCTTTTTCAACATCTATATCATTTGGCACATCCGATTGCAGATTTGGTTCGGGCTCACCATCAGTCTCAGAATTCATGTCATAGAGCCAAGTGTATTGAGGACGATTTTTCAACGCATGCGCTTTCTGCCCCAATTGATTATCCAGATTCTTGATCGATGCATTCTAACTTTGTATACTCAGCTCCATTTGATAAAGTTTTTTTTCATGTTCCTCGTGTTTCTTTTCAGAAGATTTAATAACTTTTTCAAAGGCTTCCTCCCAATTTGAATGTTCTTCCTGTTGTAGTGGAGATGGACACGAGAAATCTGGTGGGTATGTTGGACTTGGAGCATAAAATTGATCTTGATTGATACTCAGTGAAAAATCCAGGTGATACCCCCAATCCAGATGATAGTTGTTGGGATAGACAAAATTATTGGGGTAATCACCACCATATTGTACCGGCTCAAAACTGATGGCGCATTGATGACTCATATGATTTCCAGCACAATAATCACAAGTAACCGCCACACTTTGATGACGTTGAGCTTCAAAAGCTTCAAACATCCTCGAAAGTGTCTCCATCTGTGCTGATAATGCAAAAAGTTTTTCGAGTCTGTCAATCTCCGCTCCCCTTGGTTGACTCATGTTCGTGTATGGCCATTGATACACAAAGTCATCTATGGTACCTAAAAAGAGATAAATATAGGAAGAGAATAAAAAAAATATTTAAATTAAGACTAATTTGATTGAAATTATTATTGGTAAATAATTATTAAATTAATTCCCCGGCAACGGCGCCAAAAACTTGTAGATCGATTTCGCAATATATGAATACGTGCAAGTATACACTGTCAACAAGTAATAAAGTGAAAGTAGAGTATCGTTCCCACGAGGAATTATTTAATAAAATTTACCAATTACTAACTCTTAACCAAATCAATTTTATTTAAACAATCGCAAATTGTGAATTTTCTAGTTAAGAAAACTAAATTAAACAATTAAAACTAATATTTTAACGAATGAATTCAGATAAATAAAGATTAAGACTCCAATATCCTCAATTATGAAGTATAAACCAATTATCCAATTATCCCAATTATTATGTCTACTGAATTGTTAACAGGAATTCTCAAATGCCAAAAGCCATTTCTCAAGTGATCATTTGACTTCTATTTAACCCGGATTAATTTTGCTATATCCCTATGCAAAACAATTGAATTAAACTCGTTACGACCCCAATTCTTTATGTGTTACATGCGGCAAATAGATATTCTCATTCTATTCACAAACCTAATTATTCATTGTGCAAATAACTAAGTCACATGTCACCATGCCCAGTTCTAACCCTAGAATTCCTTTCTCAATTCCTTCTAGAGTAACAAGATAATTATTGATCAGATAATTAATCAATAAACTTAAAGCAAGATGAACAATTCACTTCAACATAAATAATAGGAATAAATCAAATAATCAATTCATAATCATAAAAAGTTCAATTGAAATCTTAATGAAAGAGTTAGTTCATAATTAATGAATTAAAACCAAGAATCCACAATTGAATAGACATTAAAAGATAAAAGTAATAGAAGAGAAGAGAATGGAATCTATTGTCAGTAGTCTTGAAACTCCTCTTTCGCTCCTGCTTTGAATTTTCAATGGTCTCCAAGTTGCTTCAATCTCCAAAACTAATAAGAACTAGGGTTATTTTCTAATCTAATGCAGTGTATCTCTAATCTAATCTCTGTAATCTCCCTTTATTTTATGTCTTACATCATGTATTTATAGGTTACAAATCCAATTTTGAGCTTAGGAACAAACGCAATCCAATTTGGAGTCAAAAAGGTGTCAAAATTCGCTCAAAACGCATCCAGGCCATCACCAAGCCCTTCCCCAGTGCCCCAGCACTGGGCACGATGCTGAGAATCTGCTCCCTAGCACCCCGGCGCTGCAATTAAGCCTAACATTAGTGCCCCGTCGTTATCACATTTTTTGACATTTTCTACACCGACGTCCTTTGGGAAAATGGCCATAACATCTTCGTACGAACTTCTATTTTGATGATTCAAGATGATACGGAAAGAGGAAAAGTAGATCTACAACTTTCATTCTTTGAGATTTTCGAAATAATGTCCGAAACTATAGTCAAATTTGCTCTGAAGTGACTGCTGTGTAAATGGCAAGCCGAAAACGCGAATCTAGCCACCCCGAACGTCGATCCAAGTAACTTTTGTTCCAAATCCTACAAAACAATGTAAAACATGCATGAATAGACATAAACACTTAAAAAATAATCTAAAAGACTTGGGAACAACAATAAATTAAGCCTGAATGTATCTAATTCATGTGTATAAAACTCACTCATCAAATACCCCCAAACTTAAACCTTTGCTTGTCCTCGAGCAAAAACACACAAGAACTAAAAATAAACAAAATAACTCAACTAAATGAATGCATATGCATAATTTATTTCCTAATATACCTACGAACGAGTAATAAATTAGTATGATATATAGCAACAGGCCTCAAAGATACCATTGGTACTCAAACAATATATCCAATCAGTTCAAAATCCATAACTCTAACTAATTAGTCAACCCAAACCTGTCATCACCCATGTTGTGTGTGTGCTTGTTAACCATTCTAACCAACCACAGTTCAAGATAATCACATAACAAACTTCTTATAAGGAAAATTTCAGTTCCAATTCAATTACTTTTGTGAACATGATAACTCCGGTTAAAACTAAGCCATTACCAAATCTAAGGGTAAATAAAGGATTTATTTATACTTTTATTCAACAACGAGGGCATTTTTGCTCTTTCTCGTGTTTTTTATTTTAATTTTTTTTCATGGATGCGCAATGTCTCATTCCATTAGGCTAACAGTGCCACCCCTTAGCGAGCTTTCAACCAACGACTCCCAGACCATATAAGACCATAGGGCGCTAGGTGTTAAGACACCCCTTCGCGCGTACTTTCTCAAGTAGCAAAGGCCCCGAAACAAAACTAACCACGATTTTTTCTCTTCTTTTTTTTTTCTGGATTTTCTATTTTTTTTTCTCTTCATCAATTTTTTTTAGTTTATATATCCCATAGATTCCCTCAAACTCAAGCTTTTATGTCATTCCAACCTTTACCGCCAGTTCACTAATTTCCTTAAATTTTAACAAAGATATTCCCTAATAAACAAATTATGAAACCCTTGAACCAAGTGGATTAAAATAGTTAAACTTTAAGTGCTAACTGGTTACATAAGTTTCAGACAGGCTCAGATTATCATCATGATTAAAATTAGAACTCATCATCAATTATCAACACTGTTCAAGTTAACATTCAAAACTAATCTTATCATAGGCCGAGCTAAGAACACACCAACCTATCACACAGATTCATGCAAAAATAAGAAAAAATGCAATTATACTACATGAACACATATATGAAGATGCAATAAAAATACCATGTATTATATGCAACTTAAAAAACATAATGCTAACACATAAAAAAAATAAACTACTATGCAGATAACTAATTATATGCAGTACGACACTAAAATGCCCCCAAATTTAAACTAGACATTATCCTCAATGGCTACAATAGAAAAAATTAAAGCAGAGGACTTCCCTGAAAATATAGCAATCTTCCTCCTTGTCCGCTAAGTTTAGAGAATAGGCTAAACACATGGAACAAATTGGGACACCACACTTGAATTTGACTTGAATAACCTGTAAAACCATGATTGAAGTAATTTTATTAAATCCTAAATAAATGTAAATTCAAAACTACTAATATAAAATTTAATAAAAACTAAAAATAAAAACTGAACTTGGGTTGCCTCCCAATAAGCGCTTGTTTTATAGTCTCAGTCTGACTTCTTCAATTCTCTATCCAATTCCCCTACGAAAATTGAGGAACCCTCCATCCATCAGAAGCAATGTCTCTTTTGGGAGGTTCCCATTAGAAAAAACCCCTGAATTGAAGTCGCCTAGCATGCTCTTTGTAGATAGGATCCCCATTAAGAACGGCAAACCACTAGGTGTTTCCTCCATTATGTCGATGATCAGATTAGGGCATTGAAGCTTAATAAACATAATGGAATCTTCCTCTATCTTCTCCTTTTCATCCCACCATGACTCCACAACTGTACTAGCTCTTACGTTACGAAGAGCTTTGCCGACGACGTGACTTCCAATTGAGCATGGTTTTGAAAAACTTCCTGGATTCTTGAACTTTGGTGGAGGAGGCACATGGGATACTAATGAAATTGGCTCATCTTCGTTGACACTCAAAGTTAGATCTTTTCCGATCTCTTTTGCTTGGTCCCCAAGTCTTTCCTCTCTTTCAACATCTATATCATTTGGCACATCCGGTTGTAGATTTGGTTCGGGATCACCATCAGTCTTAGAATTCATGTCATAGAGCCAAGTGTATTGAGAACGATTGTTCAACGCATGTGCTATCTGCCCCAATTGATTATACAGATTCTTGATCGATGCATTCTAACTTTGTATACTCAGCTCCATTTGATTAAGTTTATTTTCATGTTCCTCGTGTTTCTTTTCAGAAGCTTTAATAACTTTTTCCAAGGCTTCCTCCCAATTTGAATGTTCTTCCAGTTATAGTGGAGATGGACACGAGAAATCCGGTGGGTATGTTGGACTTGGAGCATAAAATTGATCTGGATTGATACTCCAAGAAAAATCCAGGTGATACCCCCAATCCTGATGATAGTTGTTGGGATAGACAAAATTATTGGGGTAATCACCACCATACTGTACCGGCTCAAAACTGATGGCGCATTGATGACTCATATGATTTTCAGCACAATAATCACAAGTAACCGCCACACTTTGATGACGTTGAGCTTCAAAAGCTTCAAACATCCTCGAAAGTGTCTCCATCTGTGCTGATAATGCAAAAAGTTTCTCGAGTCTGTCAATCTTCGCTCCCTTGGTTGACTTCTGTTCGTGTATGGCCATTGATACACAAAGTCATCCATGGTAGCTAAAAAGAGAGAAATATAGGAAGAGAATGAAAAATAAAATTAAAAATAAAAATATTTAAATTAAGACTAATTTAATTAAAATTATTACTGGTAAATAATTATTAAATTAATTCCCCGGCAACGGCGCCAAAAACTTGTTGATCGATTTCGCAATCAATGAATACGTGCAAGTATACACTGTCAACAAGTAATAAAGTGAAAGTAGAGTATCGTTCCCAAGAGAAATTATTTAATAAAAATTACCAATTACTAACTCTTAACCAAATCAATTTTATTTAAACAATTGCAAATTGTGAATTTTCTAGTTAAGAAAACTAAATTAAACCATTAAAAATAAGATTTTAACGAATGAATTCAGATAAATAAAGATTAAGACTCCAATATCCCCAATTATGAACTATAAACCAATTATCCAATTATCCCAATTATTATGTCTACTGAATTGTTAACAGGAATTCTCAAATGCCAAAAGCCCTTTCTCAAGTGATCATTTGCCTTCTATTTAACCTAGATTAATTTTGCTATATCTCTATGCAAAACAATTAAATTAAACTCGTTACAACCCCAATTCCTTATGTGTTACATGCGACAAATAGATATTCTCATTCTATTCACAAACCTAATTATTCATTGTGCAAATAACTAAGTCACATGTCACCATGCCCAGTTCTAACCCTAGAATTCCTTTTTCAATTCCTTCTAGAGTAACAAGGTAATTATTGATCACATAATTAATCAATAAGCTCAAAGCAAGATGAACAATTCACTTCAACATAAATAATTGGAATAAATCAAATAAACAATTCATAATCATAAAAATTTCAATTGAAATCTTAATGAAAGAGTTAGTTCATAATTAATGAATTAAAACCAAGAATCCACAATTGAATAGACATTAAAAGATAAAAGTAATAGAAGAGAAGAGAATAGAATCTATTGTCAGTAGTCTTGAAACTCCTCTTTTGCTCCTTCTTTGAATCTTCAATGGTCTCCAAGTTGCTTCAATCTCCAAAACTAATAAGAACTAGGGTTATTTTCTAATCTAATGCAGTGTATCTCTAATCTAATCTATGTAATCTCCCTTTATTTTATGTCTTACATCATGTATTTATAGGTTACAAATCCAATTTAGAGCTTAGGAACAAACCCAATCCAATTTGGAGTCAAAAAGGTGTCAAAATTCGCCCAAAACGCGTCCAGGCCATCACCAAGCCCTTCCCCAGCGCCCCACCGCCGGGCACGACGCTGAGAATCTGCTACCTAGCGCCCCGGCGCTGCAATTAAGCCTAAAATTAGTTCCCTAGCGCTACCACATTTTTTAACATTTTCTGCACCCACGTCCTTTGGGAAAATGGCCATAACATCTTCGTACGAACTCCAATTTTGATGATTCAAAGATGATATGGAAAGAGGAAAATTAGATCTACAACTTTCATTCTTTGAGATTTTCGAAATAATGTCCGAAACTATAGTCAAATTTGCTCTGAAGTGACTGCTGTGTAAATGGCAAGCCGAAAACGCGAATCTAGCCACCCCGAACGTCGATCCAAGTAACTTTTGTCCCAAATCCTACAAAACAATGTAAAACATGCATGAATAGACATAAACACTTAAAAACTAATCTAAAAGACTTGAGAACAACAATAAATTAAGGCTGAATTTATCCAATTCATGTGTATAAAACTCACTCATCAAATACCCCAAAACTTAAACCTTTGCTTGTCCTCAAGCAAAAACACACAAGAACTAAAAATAAACAAAATAACTCAACTAAATGAATGCATATGCATAATTTATTTCCTAATATACCTACGAACCGAGTAATAAATCAGTATGATATATAGCAACAAGCCTCAAAGATACCATTGGTACTCAAATAATATATCCAATCAGTTCAAAATCCATAACTATAACTAATTAGTCAACCCAAACCTGTCATCACCCATGTTGTGTGTGTGCTTGTTAACCATTCTAACCAACCACAGTTCAAGATAATCACATAACAAATTTCTTATAAGGAAAATTTCAGTTCCAATTCAATTACTTTTGTGAACATGACAACTCCGGTTAAAACTAAGCAATTACAAAATCTAAGGATAAATACAGGATTTATTTATACTTTTATTCAACCACGAGGGCATTTTTGCTCTTTCTCGTGTTTATTATTTTAATTTTTTTTCATGGCTGTGCAATGTCTCATTCCACTAGGCTAACAGTGCCACCCCTTAGCGAGCTTTTGTGACAACCCGATATTTACTATATAAATAAATCATAAATTTTGCATAAATATTTTTTAAGGATGAGGATTTGTACAAGATTATGTGTATATGTATTTATGTGGTAAATAAAAATATATTTATTACATGAATATTTACAAGTAAATTTATTTTAGAATTATTGATTATTATAAAGTATATTTTTATAATAATTAATTTTAATATAGAAATGTTTTTATTAATTATTTTCCATGATTATATAATCATATATTATTTAAATAATATATGAAGTGATTTTTAGAATAAATATAATAATTATTTTATTATATGAATTTTTGTACAGATTATTAAGTTAAATATTTTACCTTAATTATTAAGGTTAAATATGAAAGAATAATCAGATATGGAATCCAAACTCTAATTTTGGATTATTGTCAAGGTATTAGAATAATAATATAATATTAATTATATTTTGATTTTTTAGTGCTATGAATATGTACGGTATGACCGTATTGATAATGGTTGGTCAATTACGGTGTATTTTGACCAAACCCTAGTAATAATGTTAAACCCTAATTTGAGATCCAAATTAGAGTACAAGATTATTTTATAAGTGTATAATATTAATTATGTCGTGTATTAATGTATTAATTAGGTAAACCCTTATTAAAATTCTGGAAACCCTAATTGCTATAATTAGTAACCCTAATTTGAAATTAGAGTTTGAGATTGTTGGTAAGTATTGATAATGTGATTAATTAGCAAGTATTATGATTATAATTGTTAATTTTAGAAATCCTAAATTGTTAAACGCTAATTACTAAAGTAGAACCCTAATTTAGTAATTGGAAACCCTAATTGTAATTTGGTAACCCTAATTACCAAAAAGGATAAACCCTAATTGCTAAAATAGCAAAGTCAATGATAATTATATGATCTAAACCCAAATGTTACTCTAAAAAGTAATTAGAAAATTTATCATAACTAGAAAACCTTAATTTTAAAATTTAAGAAACTAAAATTTAATTAATTTTATTTAATTTTATTTTTGTGCAAACCCTAATTGCTAAATCCTAGATTTATTTTGTGCTAAACCCTAAGGGTTAAACCCTAAGTGTTTGCTAAGTTCCATTTTTGCCATTAAATTAGAAAACAAATGACCATTATGTCCTTTTTAGCATTAAAGAAGCTAGCATGTAGGTTTTGACAAATTGGTGAAGTTGTTTACCAAACCAACAACTCCATTGACTGAAAGTGGACAGCTATCAACTCATTAATCAGCCATATACATTGCACATGTGATCTATATATAGAATTAAGAGAGAGAAAGTGTCATTTGTTCAATCATTTTTGTCCAACACTCAAACCTTTTCTCTCAAACACCACACCTCCGAAATTTGTTGATAATATCAGTCACAAACACAGCCCCACGAAATCCAATAACAAAACCACGACACAAAATCCGAAATTTGCTCATTTAAGGTATAAACCCTACCTTGAATTTCTATCCAATTTTTGGTGTTAGATGTTATGATTAGATGTTACAATATGTTGTTTATGTTGTCTATTGACGATCTGGGTTGCTAGATGTTAGATCCATAACATCTAGAGGCTCGGATTTGATGTTTTCAAAAATCTGGAAATTTTTATTTTTGTTGTCTGACAGTGAATGTCAGAGGCTGTAAATCTCAGCCTGTTATGTGTTTTTGTTTATTTAATGCTGCTACTTGTAGTATGTTATGTACTCTTTAATCTGTAGCAATAATCAAGCTTAGATCTGTTTTAGAATTCAAGTTATTCTGGGTCAAACATGGTTGACCGAGCATGACTGGACAATTCTGGGTAACCCAGAAATTGCCCAGATCGTGTGTGACAAGTTTTGTTGGCCTTAGATCTTTCTGTTCGTTATATGTTTGTTATTTTTGTTGCATCTAGAGTGTAGAATGGTATATAAACTCTATTATTATGCCTTAAAATCTCATTTTCATTGAGCTGAATGAAAGAAATAACCGGTCAAAGTGTTAGGCACTCAAATGCTCATCCTTGCTTAATTTAAATGTTTTCAGCTAAGTGTGAAGAACCAGAAGGCTCATGCCGAAACAAGGGAAAGGGAAAGCTAACCAAATAAGATTTGTGGTACTGTTTTGTAATAGTTTTAGATTATAAAGACTATGATATTTAAATATCTAATATCATGTAATGAATGACTAAAGGTTACGTACTTGGGAGAAAGACTCGGATGTATATGTAAATTTAAGTTTTGTTTTATATTATTGTTATTATTATTAGAATTATTCCGCTCATAGAAATGGTATCGTGAAGTACCGAGTTCGGGTTTCATGTATCCGGATTCGGGGGCCTCATAAGTTGGTATCAGAGCTATAGGGTTAGAAACCTTAAGTGGGTTAGACCTTAGGCTATAACCTTAGAACAGAGGGAAACATTGAAAATATAAATAACTCATGTAGAGTTTAAAAAGAGATGAATTGAATAAATTCATCGTCAAACAAAATAAAAGATAATTCATACAAAACTATTATTTGACTATGTGTATATAATATATGCTAATCAAAATAATTTATGTGTGTAGATGTCGGGTGGAAAAGGCTTGCTATATGCTTATAACATGAAGAAGAATCAAACCCATACACCTGAGCTGATATCGAAGCCAATAGCTGAAATAGAAGCTCACAATGAAAACAACTTGGATGAAGTGCTCATCATAGAAAATATAATACCAGATCCGAAAATGGTGGAGCTGACAGATAGTGATTCAGACACTAAAGTTGAAGCTGAACAAGCATCAACGGAGGTACAGAATCTGAGGAACAAGGTTTCTTCTCTGGAAAGGCTATGGGAGATAGAAAAGCTATTAAATAATCAACTGCATCAGGCATTAATAGAAACAATGGAAGAACAGGATAAGCTTAAAATCCAAATTGATCAGATAGGAGCCTTAAGCAACATCTCGTGTGCAGCTCCGAGAGATAAGGGAAAAAGAAAGGAAGAAAACTATGATTTAGGAAAACCTAATAAGAAAAAAGGGAAAAGAATTTGTTATCTTTGTGGATATGAAGGACACACTATTCTGTACTGTCCTGACTATAAACCAGGAGCATGTTTTATCTGTGGAAACGAAGATCATCAGGCAAGAAGTTGTCCAAGAAAGAAGGCGTAGTAAATAGATAGTATAGGTTATGTTGTGTAAGCGTGTTTAATATTATATGTGTGTTTAATATGTATGTGTAATGCATTATTATAAAACTTTTGTGCAAGTGGTGATGTAAATCCCGACTTTTGTAGTCACAATGGGATAACTGATGTTTAAAGCACTATGTGTTGTGTTATGTAAGATATTTTGAAAGCAATGAATGAATATGAATCAAAGTTTGAGTTATGAAACAAGTTTAATAAGTTTAAACTTATATGATAAAGTTTAGAATGTAAATTAATTTATGGTTTTTACTTAACCAGATAATGCCGCCAAGACGTCAAACTCGAAATCAGAGGGCAGAAGAGTCTGTCAACAATGTTGAAGGACAACAACAAGCGGACCCAATGCAGCAGTTCGCAAATATGGTAGCTCAGGCTATGCAACAAGGAAACCAGCCGGATAATTACTTGGCTAATTTTAAAGATTTTAAGACTGTAGGACCGCCAGAATTCAAAGGTACGACTGACCCTGTAGAAGCCGAAACATGGGTTAAGGAAATTGAGAAGGCGTTTATAATAGCTAGGGTAGCTGAGGGGCAAAAGACCTCTTTTGCCACCTACATGATGAAGGGCGAGGCAAATTTCTGGTGGGAAGTGAATCAGGTGAGGGCAGGAGCAGGTGTGGTAACATGGGATAGATTTAAGACTTTATTTTTCGAGAATTATTTTTCAGCTAGTATGCAGTCTAGAATGGAGGTAAAATTTCTGGAGTTGAAGCAAGGAGATATGTCGGTGGCGGAATATGCCGCGAAATTCAATGAGTTAGCTAGGTTTGCTCCGCATCAAGTTGATACGGAGGATAGGAAGGCGAGGAGATTTGAGCTGGGATTAAAACCTTGGCTCTATAATAAGGTGACAGTGTTGCAGATTCCAACATTTGCAGCACTCATGGAGAAGGCGATAATTGCGGAGGAGGGAAGTGAGGCTATGAGCCTCTACAATAAGGAGAAGAAGAACAAGGGAAAGGTCGAGGGAGCTGAGAAGGTGAGGACTAATAATGGAAGCAGGAGTGTTGATGGAAAAAGGAAGGGGAACTATTTTGGCAATGTCCAGGTTAAACAGGAAGGTGTTAAGAAATCAGCGGTGCAGTTCAAAACGTGTGGAAAGAACCACTCTGGGGAGTGTTTGAAGGGGAAATTTGTGTGTTATAAATGTGGGCAGGAGGGCCATATCTCTCCCAACTGCCCAAATCCTAGAATGAACAGTGGTTGTTTTATTTGTGGATCATTGGAACATAGGGTGAAGGATTGTCCGAATAGGAGGGTAGAGGCAGGTAGTGTGAATACTGGTAAGGGTAGTGGAACGTTAGTAATCACGGGACCGACATCATCAAACAAACCAACAAAGTCAACATCAAGAGTCTTCAACATGATGGTCCAAGACACGGTGGCAGCCGGCAATGCAGTTCCAGGTAATATTCGAATAACTTTTAATTGTATATTTATAATTTTTCTAATTATAGTAAATTATTATATAAAGAAATTTGAGGGAGGAATTTGAGTTCTTTTAGGAATCAAATTTCCGTTTAATCAGAAAGATAAATTTTATGTGATTAGTTAAAGATCAGTTCGATCAAAGTTGATCGAGATCTATTTGCGAAGATTGTGTATGCTACGAAACCAGTTATGTGTAAGTTTTTAAGTAGTGATTCCGGGGACGGAATCCTTATAGTCTCAGCCTGACTTCTTCAATTCTCTATCCAATTCCCCTACGAAAATTGAGGAACCCTCCATCCATCAGAAGCAATGTCTCTTTTGGGAGGTTCCCATTATCAAAAACCCTTGAATTGAAGTCACCTAGCATGCTCTTTGTAGATAGGATCCCCATTAAGAACGGCAACCCACTAGGTGTTTCCTCCATTATGTCGATAATCAGATTAGGGCATTGAAGCTTAATAAACATAATGGAATCTTCCTCTATCTTCTCCTTTTCATCCCACCATGACTCCACAATTGTACTAGCTCTTACGTTACCAAGAGCTTTGCCGACGACATGACTTCCAATTGGGCATGGTTTTGCAAAACTGCCTGGATTCTTGAACTTTGGTGGAGGAGGCACATGGAATACTAATGAAATTGGCTCATCTTCGTTGACACTCAAAGTTAGATCTTTGACGATCTCTTTTTCTTGGTCCGCAAGTCTTTCCTCTCTTTCAACATCTATATCATTTGGCACATCCGGTTGCAGATTTGGTTCGGGCTCACCATCTGTCTCAGAATTCATGTCATAGAGCCAAGTGTATTGAGGATGATTGTTCAACGCATGTGTTATCTGCCCCAATTGATTATCCAGATTCTTGATCGATGCATTCTGACTTTGTATACTCAGCTCCATTTAATTAAGTTTTTTTTCATGTTCCTCGTGTTTTTTTCAGAAGCTTTAATAACTTTTTCTAAGGCTTCCTCCCAATTTGAATGTTCTTCCTGTTATAGTGGAGATGGACACGAGAAATCCGGTGGATATGTTGGACTTGGACCATAAAATTGATATTGATTGATACTCCATGAAAAATCCAGGTGATACCCCCAATCATGATGATAGTTGTTGGGATAGACAAAATTATTGTGGTAATCACCACCATACTGTACCGGCTCGAAACTCATGGCACATTGATGATTCATATGATTTCCAGCACAATAATCACAAGTAACCGCCACACTTTGATGACGTTGAGCTTTAAAAGCTTCAAACATCCTCGAAAGTGTCTCCATCTGTGCTGATAATGCAGAAAGTTTCTCGAGTCTGTCAATCTCCGCTCCCCTTGGTTGACTCGTGTTCGTGTATGGCCATTGATACACAAAGTCATCCATGGTACCTGAAAAGAGAGAAATATATGAAGAGAATGAAAAATAAAAATAAAAATATTTAAATTAAGACTAATTTAATTGAAATTAATATTGGTAAATAATTATTAAATTAATTCCCCGGCAACGGCGCTAAAAACTTGTTGATCGATTTCGCAATCAATGAATACGTGCAAGTATACACTGTCAACATGTAATAAAGTGAAAGTAGAGTATCGTTTCCACGAGGAATTATTTAATAAAAATTATCCATTACTAACTCTTAACCAAATCAATTTTATTTAAACAATCGCAAATTGTGAATTTTCTATTTAAGAAAACTAAATTAAACAATTAAAACTAAGATTTTAACGAATGAATTCAGATAAATAAAGATTAAGACTCCAATATCCCTAATCATGAACCATAAACCAATTATCCAATTATCCCAATTAATATGTCTACTGAATTGTTAACAGGAATTCTGAAATGACAAAATTCCTTTCTCAAGTGATCATTTGCCTTCTATTTAACCCAGATTAATTTTACTATATCTCTATGCAAAACAATTGAATTAAACTCGTTACAACCCCAATTCCTTATGTGTTAAATGCGACAAATAGATATTCTCATTATATTCACAAACCTATTTATTCACTGTGCAAATAACTAAGTCACATATCACCATGCCCAGTTCTAATCCTAGAATTCCTTTCTCAATTCCTTCTAGAGTAACAAGGTAATTATTGATCGGATAATTAATCAATAAGCTCAAAGCAAGATGAATAATTCACTTCAACATAAATAATTAGAATAAATCAAATAATCAATTCATAATCATAAAAAGTTCAATTGAAATCTTAATGAAAGAGATAGTTCATAATTAATGAATTAAAACTAAGAATCCACAATTGAATAGCCATTAAAAGATAAAAGTAAGGGGAGAGAAGAGAATAGAATCTATTGTCATTAGTCTTGAAACTCCTATTTCGCTCCTGGTTTGAATCTTTAATGGTCTCCAAGTTGCTTCAATCTCCAAAACTAATAAGAACTACGGTTATTTTCTAATCTAATGCAGTGTATCTCTAATCTAATCTATGTAATCTCCCTTTATTTTATGTCTTACATCATGTATTTATAGGTTACAAATCCAATTTTGAGCTTAGGAACAAACCCAATCCAATTTGGAGTCAAAAAGGTGTCAAAATTCGCCCAAAACGCGTCCAGGCCATCACCAAGCCCTTCCCCAGCGCCCCAGCGCTGGGCATGACGCTAAGAATCTGCTCCCTACCACCCCGGCGCTGCAATTAAGCCTAAAATTAGCGCCCCAGCGCTACCACATTTTTTGACATTTTCTACACCGACGTCCTTTGGGAAAATGGCCATAACACCTTCGTACGAACTCCAATTTTGATGATTCAAAGATGATCCGGAAAGAGGAAAAGTAGATCTACAACTTTCATCCTTTGAGTTTTCCGAAATAATTTACGCAGATATAGTCAAATTGGCTCTGAAGTGACTGCTATGTAAATGGCATGCCGAAAACGCTAATCTAGCCACCCCGAACGTTGATCTAAGTAACTTTTGTCCCAAATCCTACAAAACCATGTAAACATGCATGAATAGACATAAAAACTTAAAACTAATCTAAAAGACTTGAGAACAACAATAAATTAAGCCCGAATGTATCCAATTCATGTGTATAAAACTCACTCATCAAATGTTGTTCACTCATCAAACTTTTCTCCACGTACGACATGTATTGTACTGATGTTGTTGTTGAATTGTCATTACCCCTTCATCGGGGTAATACGTTTCCAAGGGTTTGTAGTCCCCTGCAGATGCGGTGGCCAGTTGATCCGCAATTCCCTGACCTTTGACAGACTTTTACATCACAAAGACGATGTCAAATTGCTGTAGGATCAACTGTCATCTGGACAGTAGACAATTCAGTATGGGCTTACTGAACACATACTTAAGAGGATCCATTCAAGATTTAAGATGGGTTGTGTGACCATGGAGGTAATGTTGTAACCTCATGGAAGCCCATGCTAAAGCACAACAAGTCTTCTCGATCAGAGTGTACTTGTGTTCACTGATGCTGAATCTTTTGCTGAGATAATAGATAGCTCTTTCTTGGCCTCTATTGTCTTTCTACCCCAGCATGCATCCCATGGCATTGTCATTTATGGACAGGTACATGAACAAGGGAACATCATCCCTGAGAGGTACCAAAACAGGAGCATTAATCAGTTGTTCTTTGATGGTAAGGAATGCTTTTTGACACTCATCGTTCCATTTCATGGAGGATTTCTTCCTTAACAACTTGAAGATTGGCTCACAGGTTGCTATGAGTTGTGAAATGAAATTGCTAATGAAATTGATTCTTCCCAAAAATCCTCGTATTTCCTTCTCTGTCTGAGGAATAGGCATTTCCTTGATGGCCTGGATTTTGGTAGGATCCAGTTCAATCCCTTTGTGGCTGACTAGGAAACCTAGCAACTTGCCTGAATTAACACCAAAGGCACACTTGGCGGGATTCAACTTCAAGTTGTACTTACGCAACCTGTTGAAAAGCTTTTGTGAGATGGTCTAAATGGTCCTCTTCCTTTCCGGATTTGACAATGATGTCATCCACGTAGATCTCTATCTATTTGTGCATTAAATCTTGGAAACGAGCCATCATAGCTCGCTGATAGGTTGCCCCGGCGTTGATGAGGTTGAATGACAACCGTTTGTAGCAAAAGGTTTCCCAAGGCGTGATGAAAGCAGTTTTCTCACGATCTTCCTCAGCGACCATTATTTGATGGTACCCCGCAAAGCAATCAACAAAGGAGTACATGCCGCATTGAGCAGTATTGTCAATAAGAATGTGGATAAAGGGCACGGGAAAGCTATCTTTAAGGCATGCTTTTTCAAATCCCGATAATTCACGTAAACTCGCACCTTTCCCGCTGGTTTAGGCACGGGAACAATGTTGGATATCAACTCCGGATATGTAGACACCATGATGATGTCAGCTTGAAATTGTTTCACAATTTCCTCTTTAACTTTTAAACTCTATTCAGGTTTCAATCGCCTGAGCTTTTGCCTAACTGGCTTGAATCCTTCTTTAATGGGAAAGCGATGAAGAACAATGTCAGTGGACAAACCCACCATGTCTTCATGAGACCATGCAAACACATCCTGGAATTGGGTTAATAGTGCAACCATGTCATTCTGTTGATTTGTGGTAAGGTCTGAACCAATCTGGATTAGCTTAGGGTTGTCTAAGGTTCTAAGATTTAAAGAAGAGGTTTGATCAAGATTGGGTTTAGGTTTGTCTGCAACCCATTCCTTAATCTCTTGAGGTGTCTCAATGTCCTCTTGGATGTCCATCAAGTCTGAGTCCAACTTTGCATCAACGTTACATCCCTTGTGGAGAGAAGGCATGTCATCAGCAAGGACATGAACATCTAAATTCAAAGTCCTGAAACAAAAGATGATTTCACTTAATATATGCAACTATTTGATCATATAAAAGTGTTAGAATGTACTTGATAAAATAACTGCTAGTACTGTAATGGAGAGCAAGCAATTAAAGTTATCTACAGGGCAGAGGGATTTTCTGCCCATTTTACCCTCATCGACCAATTGCATGGAGTACTGCTCCAATTGTCGAGGGAAAAGTCTTGATGGACTGTAGTGATGGAAGGATTGTCATTGTCTTTTTTCTCCCGAATGATAACCATGACATCTAGGTAATCATTATCTGGGGTGTATCTATTTGTATGTTTATCATGAACAATGATGCAAATGCCTGCCATCATCAAGGCAAGGTCAAGTTTACGTTTCTATTCCTTTTCTTCCACCTCGGGATCAGGAATCAGCACCATTTTTACTTTGATTGGCACTGGTTTCGAAAATAGCATAGCCGCAACATGGGCTGGAGCCTTTACTGGAGATTGCATCAACTCATGAGGTAAAGGTATAGAGAATCGCCGTGCGGGGGAAGCTTGAGGAACCTGCTTGTGCTTATGAGGATTCTTATAACTGGAACTGGTAGAATAGCCTAGTCCGGCAGTTCCAATTTTACTGGATATTTGGATAGGGTGCTTAATACCCTGCTTATCTTTACCAAGCCCTTGTCCAGGTTGATAACCTAATGACATCATTTCTTGAGTGTCCGACATAACCTCGACAGAAATCTTGGGTACGGGAAGTGGTTCTCCAATAGAATGGTATTGCGTGTTACTCATTTCCAGAGTATGGAAACTGGCCGGTTCAACTTCTAAATTGAAGCTGATAATTGGTAAAGCTCCTTGTTCAGGACAATCAGGCTCAGCGTTGACAGTGACTAGACTGTTGTTGATAATGTATTTAAGTTGTTGATGTAAGGTGGAGGGAACAGCTCCAGCCATGTGTATCCATTGTCTCCCTAATAGCAGGTTGTATCCTAAGTCTATCTTGAGGATGTGGAAGGATATATTGAATGTATTTGGACCAATCTCAATTGGCAATTCAATCTTTCTAACGGAATTTCACCGGGATCCATCAAAAGCTCTGACGACCGTATGGTTGCTTTGTATCTGCTTGAGATTGATATTCATCTTTACCAAGGTGGCATAAGGACAGATATTTAGAGATTAGCCTCCATCTATCAAAACTCCAGCTAGCATGTACCCGGAAGAAAAAACTGTAATATGCAATGGCTTGCAATGACCCGACCCTTCAGGAGGTATATCGTCATCAGTGAAGGATATCTCATTGTTGTTGAAAATGTGATCAACCAAATGTTGAAAATTTTCCACATCCACTGATTTTGGCAAATAGGCTTCTTCTAAAACCTTCAGTAAGATCTTCCGATGATCCTCAGAAGAAAAAACCAAGTCCAGTATTGAAATCTGGCGTGGAGCTTCTCTCAAGCTTAAAACCACTTTGGCTTTATTGTGGCCCATAGTGCGGAGGAATTTTTCAATCTTCTCCATGGGCAACTTCCCCTTTGCTTTGCAAGTAGGTTTAATAACCCGTTGAAGAAGATACAGTGGATTTTCCTTCAACACTGTAGCAGTAGTATGAGACGTGGATCCTTTAGCTTCTCTATAATTCCATGGAACTTTGTGTATGCTGACAACAAGATGTTGTGGTCTGAAAGGTAAAGGAATTGGCTCTAGTGCAGCCACTTTCAAAGGATTGTTAGCTCCTTTGAGTTGAATTGGTTGTATGGGAAATACTTTGACAGTCTCATCATTCATTTTGGATATAACTGCTACTGATCCCTTCCATTTGGTAGGACATGCATTCCCACCCTTAAGCTGCACAGTGTAATCATATTCTATTTGCAGGACACCACTATCAATAATGCTACGTTTGGATTAAAGGAATGGAATAGAGTAGGGAATGGAATAGATGAGGGAATGGAATAAGGAATGGAATGGAATGATTTTTTAATATTCCATGTACATGTTTGGTTGATGTTAGAAATACATCTAAGAATGAAATAAATAATTAGAAAGTGACCTAAATACCCCCAAATATTCAAATTTAACTTAAATTAAATTTATATTAAAAATTTAACACATATTTCTCTAGATTATTTTTATAATTATATTCTTCTTTTTTTACTATACTTTTTCATATAATTTTTTTTCTTACTTGTAAGTTATCTTTTTTTTATATATATTTTTTATTTCTCTTGAATTAACTTTATTTTAATTGATGAAATCTAAAGATAAGTAGTGTAAAATAAAATACAACCAACAAAACTAAATCAACTAGTATAACACCCCACTCAATAATATAAAGTGATGATAAAATTCAATAACATAATGCATAATTTCATTTAACAACCAACAACTTAATAAAATGTCTAATCAAGTAGTAATGCATTCCATCAAAAAATCCTAAACAAAATCCCAATATCATCATTCAATAAGTAACATAATAAAATGTCTAAATAACTAGTATAACACTCCACTCAATAAATCTTTGACAAAACCCTCTTTTCGCTCATCGGGAAGGCTAAAAAAGACCACCATCAACTCCTCCTCACGAGAAAGCTTGCACATGACCTTGTTACGATCACTATCAGTTAGACTGGGCACATTACTCAACGCATTATTAAGATTCTTTCGTTGCTCATTTAATGAAGCCTCCAATCCAAGAAAGTTAGCAAATTGAGCAGATGATTTCTCGAGTTGTGCAGCAAGAATAGTAGCAGCCCTCTCTATGGCAGATTCAGAATCAATATCAAAACTTGATTTTCTCTTCCTTTTCTTGAAACTAGAGGACATGCTAGATATTTCCTCACTGCGAGTTGGAATCAAGTCATCATCTCCATCATTTGTTTGGATCTCTTCATCTAACTCGACCATTTTCGCAGCCGATAGAGCATCTTTTCTAATTGCTCTATCCTTGCCAAATATAACACAGAGATCCAAATAATGTGGAAATGTCTTATTCTGCCACTTTGCTCTCTTTTGGTGCACCTAAAACAAGTAAGAGAAAAAAAATAACACAGTAATTAAAAAAAACTCTGATCATATATTCAACAAAATCACATTTCCAAGACAAAGCTGACCACTAGAAAACACATTTCCCAAAAAATTAAACAAAATCAATAGAGAATCCAACAATTCTTATACAGTCAACGTAACAATGTCCAACAACATCTAAAAGAAAGTCATAGTCCCTCACATATATGGATTTCATGAAGTTACAAACTGGGACACATTTTAACTATTTTTTCTAAATTTCTTTAGTAGTAAATTAAAGACTAAAATTTGTAACTGTAAAAAAATATGTGCAACTGTATCCTAAGCAACACAATTCTCCCAGAAAATTGACAAGAGTTTATACAGTTATCCTTATTACTAAAGAATCTGGACACATGGCTTAGATCACTAGAGGCTGTACAATTACACGAATAAGAGACAAGGTACCAATATTCAATAATAATTTTAACTCATAAACAAATTACATATAACTATTCATGCAAAAGACATTATATTCTAGTAATTTAAACCAGTATATTTATGCCTTATAAACCAGTATAAACAAATTACATATAACTATTCATGCAAATTACTCCCTCACTAGACACTAATTTATGCCTTAGATATTGTCATGAGTGTAGAATACCAGTATAAACCAGGCATGGACTACCTATATATTGTGGGCAAGTTAATTGAACAGCAACATAATGCAACACTGGTTGCATTGGAATGGCAAGAACATGCAACATGGGATCGTAGAGCTATAATTTCTACAGCTGAAATATGCCTAGGGTGAGTATTGAACAAAAGTAGAAAGAATAATGGCAACTAGAAATTGATTATTCTACTGTATGAGAATTACCTTAGAAATTAAATGCTTCGAATCTTAAAAAATGACTTACCTTAAGATATGGAATCCAGACATATTTAGAGGCTTCAAGCACATGATTTTCAACATCCCAACCAAATCCACTACTGTCTTTTCCGTGCAGCATATCATATGCAACTGCCCATTTAACTTTCAATGTTTCAACCTTGACTCAATATGTGGTTTAGCCTTTATTCTTGCTGCAGGCCATTTCTCAGCCAATGCTTTCTCAATGGCCAAGTAAAACCCAGGCTTAAAACTATTATCAGCCCTATACAAAGTTCCAGTAGTATTTAATATGTCTAGCATACATTCCACAAGCTTGTCATCTTCATTATCAACCCATTTGTGCTTACTCTTGTCTGCCCCCTTTGCTTCATCATTTACTTGAGAATCCATCATATATTGAAGTCTGGCCAAATTTAAATTAGTTGCATTTCATTCCAACTCGTTATAAAAAATTCATAGCAGGAAGACCAAGATTTATAACACAATGGAAGGTGTTACAAACCACTCACATCTCATAATAAAAGCCTAGTTCACGTGATCTACAATAGTTATGGATTTTTTTTATATTTTTTCCCCCGTGGTTACTTTCCTTTGATAACTGAAACTGAAGCTATCTTAGTTCTTTTACTAGTGTATGCATAGTAAAAATATAGTGCATGCAGTAAATCTCAAAGCTTCGCAGACTATTTTAAAACTAATAAATCCTAAAAAACAGCTAAATTAAGTGAGAGAAAAATAAGGTCCATATTCCATAACAAATATAACAAATTTTAAACCGCTCCCTCAAAAATTTTAGACCGCTCGAGCAAGAAAGGGTGTACTTTGGTCGATTAAGTGCTCTCATATGTCTATGTCGTGCCATAGATATAACAAATTACATGAATAAGGTAACTATGGCAACTATTTCGGACCAAAAATAAAAAAAGACAATTAATCTCTTCATTCTCGTCCATTTGTCTAATCTACGATGAGCCATGACTGCAATTCAATTGAAAAAGTAAGAGCAAACTCAAACAATAAACATATTGTAAAAAAATTTCAAAATAATTTCAAGAAACATACTATAATGAAAGAAATAATGAAACAGTTCATTCACTAGGCTTCAAAACAAAAGAATCGATCATCAAGATAATCAATCATCAATTTTATATCCTAAGCAATGAATCATCAAGTTAATGAATCATCAATTTTATATCCTAAGCAATAGATCAACTGGATTCTATAGTTGATTTACCTACTCGGGTTTGATCATTGCTTAAACCACTTTATGTAAGGTTGCTTGTTTGATCGTTACTTAAACATTCTATGGTTTTCATACTAGTACTACTTAATACAGATCCCTCCCCCCCCCAGCACCAAAAGTCCAGAACAAACAAACAAGACAACATAAATTTAAAATATATATAAAAAATGTTTAGTGACAACACAAAATCTGCTTATCAGTAACTTAGCTGGGTACAAGAGTTTGCTTTCAAATTTGAAGTCGGAACATATATGGAACCAGAAATCACAGTACTATTCTGATTCCAAATCTTGACAAAAAAAAAAAACAAAACTTAGAATCAATATATTTCATGCGTAAAATCTTTTCTAGTTTGTGAAATTTCATGTGGAATGAACGCCAAAGAGAATAAACTCCAAAAAAAATGAACTAGAACTAGCATTAAATTAATTCTTACTGTCACACCAAACAGAGATCTGTAATCCAAACAAATAGATGAACTAGATAGATGGATCAATTGAATGAAATCCCAAACTCGCCTCTACTCATCTTTCGCTTGCCTCTGCTCCTCTTTCACAGATCGATAGATTGATTGAATGAAAGAACATTGAACCCTATTTTATTTTTAAGGGGCATATTTGTCAATTACATAAAAATAATAGATGGAATAGGTTATTCCTAATCCCCCTTCCAGGAATAAAAATAATAATTTTAAGTTAACAAATATTCCACTAGGAATACATTATTCTGTTGGAATAAACAAACCAAACAACATTTTTATCATTCCAATGGAATGATTCATTCCATTCTCCCTCCTATTCCATCGATCCAAACGTAGCAAAAGATTCTGAATGAGATGGCGAAGTGCCCAGCATTCTTCTGTGCTGTGACCGTGAGAATATGAATGATATTGACACATTTCATCAAGATTGAACCGCTCTGAGTGGGGATTGATGGGAGGAAGAAGGAAAGTAATTTTTCCTTCGTTGATCAACATTTGTAGTATCTCCTCTATGGATTGGCCCAAATAGGTGAATTCCCTCTGATTGGCAAAATCCTGACGGGCTATAGCATTTGCTCGCTTCACAACCTTTTCCTCCATAGCTTCGCTTTCTGAAGGTGGTGAGGATGCATTCATAATAAAAGGAAGGAGATAGACATGCTCTTGCCTGATTAATTGGCGTGTGATTTATGTTGGTGGGTCACCAGTTCTGCCAATTATTCAATTTGTTTGGAAAGAGCTTTCATCTTTCGTTCTATGGTAAACTGGAACTTTGCATAATCCCATTTGTCAACACCATCTATGATGGGTTGGGATGATTCGCCATTAGAATTGGAACCTTGTATAGTGCTCCAACTGATCATGTTGACTTCTTCTTCTTTATGTTGAGGAAGAGGGTTGTCTTTCACATGAGGTTGATCTGGTTTAGTGACCATGATCTCACCTTTGTCTATTATATCTTGGATCTTATGTTTCAAGGCCCAACAATCTTGAGTATCATGTCCAGGTGCCCCGACATGATAAGCACACTTCCGAGTAGCATTAAAACCCCTCCCATTAGGGTTGGCTGGTGGAAGAAGCTGTGTAATTTTCTTCTGAGCAGTCAGAAGAGCAAGAATATTCTCGAGCGAGTCCCCTAAGGGTGTGAACGTTTGAGGTCACTTTACTTCTCCACTTTTAGGCAATGGAGGGTTTGAAGATTGTGCTAGAAAAGGGGAGTAGTTTCTCCTCTGCATAGGCATGCTTTGAATGCCTTTTTGTCCTTGTCGTATCAAGGAAACATCCTCCTCTTTCTCTTTATGGACCCTCCGGGGGTTGTTTCCATAAGATCCAGACTTGATGTGCTCAGCAACAGCTTTAAGAGCGGCTAGGTCTTGAATTTTTCATGGACTTTAATCCCATTTCAGCCATCTCTTCGTGTTTGATCATTTTAGAGAATGGTTTGCCAATACCAGCTAGAACTCTTTCATAGAAAGGAGCTTCCTGTATATTTATAAAAGTCATGACCATTTCTGATTCTGTCATGGAAGGAATAACTTGAGCAGCAAGGCGCCTCCACCTTTTAGCATACTCTCTAAATGACTCATTAGACTATTTCTTGACCTTGGTTATTTGGTACCGGTCAGGAGCCATCTGAGATTGAAAACTGTATTGAGTGAGAAAGGCATGAGCCAGCTCTTCCCAGCAATGGATCTTAGAGTTATCTAATCTGGTATACCATGAACGGGCTTCTCCAGTCAGACATTTCTGAAACAGATGCATTCTGAGCTTTTCTTTTTTTGTGAAAGACCCAAGTTCTCCGATGAACACCTTTAAATGTGTATAAGGATCCCCTAATCCATCATATTTCTCAAAATTAGGGGTTTTGAATTTCTCTAGATATTGAACACCAGGAAATATGCAAAGGTCTGTATATGAAACATTGCCATGGGTTCCAATCCCTTTGAGAACACGAATGGTTTCCTCCATTTGGAGGACCTTCTTCCTGATATCACCGGTGTCTGGATCTCCTTTGAGATGGGTGTTTTCAGGGTCTTTGCTGATTGTATCGAACTTATGTTCTGGAATTATTTTTTCCAGACCTTAAACTCCTCCTTGTGTAGAGGATTCTGTATGTGTAGGTATCTTCATACTATGAGTAGACGGGTGTAATTCTTTTATTTGAACAGCCAAGTCTGTGATTTGTTTACTCAATCCGTCAAATTCTTCTTGGGAGACAGTATTAGACTGGTCAGAAGAAGATATGATTGGTTGTAGGCTTGGGGCCTTTTTGGACTTTGAGCGGGTAACAGGCTCAATTGCTTCCCTACAAAAGACTTACGTAGTTTAGTCTTAGGGTAATGTAAATGTTATCATAACATGTCCGATTAGGAATTTTTTCCGGCAAAATAGTTTGTTAATTTATAAAATGTCATGCATGCACAGATATTCTTCATATTTTCTATTACATATGAATGAGCATGGAATAGAATTACAAGTAAATGTTTTTACAGGTAATTGAAAATGGAAAATATGAAGAGACTTTCCTCCGCATTTAGTTTATCAAAGGTTGACCTATCTTAAGGCTACTCTCACGGCTTTTCAGCATGAAGGTTTCCAGATTATCACAATCTACTTGACGGGAAGTTAATCCGGTCGTTCAACTGGAGCGAAACTGTGTGGTGCCTTTCCTGAGCCCCGGGGAATCATTCTTCTCGTGAGTCCAGTAATCAAACACCGACATGATAGTCTCCTGGTGCAGGGACCAGACAACATACATTCACATACAACGTGTCTCACCGTTTATGCAAAATGATGACATGTGCGAAGCACTAATATCATAGATTAAGATGCATTCATACAAATTCATCATAAATGTAAATGCAACATTCACACACAAGCATATAACAATTTTGAAAAGCTTGTAATAGTGGCTTAAGCCCTCTTACTGGAGTCCCCAGCAGAGTTTCCACCTGTCGACGTCGGGATTTTTGAGTGTCCCTTTTCGTTACTTGTTCTTTGGTGTTCTCATGTTAATGTGAGATTTGTTTGAAAAAACAAGTGAAAAAGGTCTGACATGTATAATGTCGACGATTGGACTTTAAGAGTCGCCAGTTGGTGTATTTAACTAGTTGCACCAACGCAACCGAAAAAGGATTGCACATTGACCTAGTGATTTGACACTGCTAGATGGGTTTGTGAAACCGAGATTCATTTTAGGTCCAGGGGCTTGATTATGTGGAGAGAAGGTGTTTGGCACCCCCTGACATCCGTGTTACCACGGTGACCGCCACTTTTTAAAGAAATTGCTATATGAATGTGTGTGTGTGTGTGGATCAATGTGCAATTATTTGAAAGTAGTGTGAGGCCTCGTTCGCACCTATATACACAAGGTTTGAATTTTATAGAAAAATTAAGTTTTAACCAAGATATAGCAATGAAGTTTTGTAAAAGAGGTTTTTCAAACCATGTGCTCAATAGGAATTGAGACCTTTTCATACTTCCATTTTATTATTAAATGTTCGGCTTGTTTTCTTTTATTTTCGAGATGCGAAGCATTCTCGAGAAAATAATATACAGCAATATCGAGCTCCTCATGGGTATGACAGCCATCCAAGAAAATTTAGACACTATAAAATAATGTACAGGCTGCTTACAACTGAAAAATGTCCATCATGGGAACCGAATCTAGATTTAGTAGACTGAACACGTGATCACATGATTCCTGGGCTCACATGATACTGCAATTTGTATGGAAAGCAGTAAGCAATTATATATATATAAAAGCTGTAAATATATAAATACAGACATGATCAACCACCATGAAGAAACTCCATGGGGGATCGAAAATGTAAATATATAAAAGCAGTAAATATATATATATATATATATATATGGACATGATCAACCACCACGAAGTAAACTCCTGGTGGGACGAAATGTAAATAAAGCTGTAAAAGCGATCAACTGCCACGAAGTAAACTCCAGGCATGACGAAATGTAAATATATATATATATATATATATATATATATATATATATATATATATATATATATATATATATATATGAAAGCAAGTAAACGCACTGGTTGTGAATCCAGGCTCATCGGATATGTCCGACAGCAATTATATATGTATATATATATATATATATATATATATATATATATATATATATATATATAAAAGCGATTAAACGGATTGGATGTAAATCCAGGCTCATCAGACAGAGTCTGACCACAGTTTTTATATATAAGTATATATATATATATAAGCAATTAAACGCTCCAGACCGAAGTCTAGGCTTAATCGAGGCATAACTTAATAATGTTAGTCCATATATGAAATATATACATATAAATATAAGTACATATATACAGACAGAAATGAAAACCACGGGCCAAAGTTCGGGCAAACACACTCACACGACTCTCAACGTGTACAACAATGTGTGTTAATATGAGAAGAAGGCTTTATAGAATATAAGAAGGCTTACAGTGGGCTGCCAAAGTAGACTTCTATGACTTTAAATGGATAAACACTCAGCTCCCGCTGGATAAAAGATAGCTATATGTGAGCTAATTAGTGTTTAGAAATGAGGAAACACTCAAAAGATGTGTATGCAGAGTAAAATGGACAGGGCTTCCTCGCATTTTTCCCTCCCTCTTCTTCTCAAGTGGCTGACCCAAGGCTTGTATATATAGACGAATGGCCGCAGGTACACCTACGGCTGGTCGTGATACATCTGAACCTCGCGAGTCCTGTCATCTCGTAGTGCATGCACTCATGCACTGTAATGTCCGCTCGAACTTGCAGAACTTCAGACCTTGCATCCGAATGAGGTATATCTGACCTTTTTCAAATCGCTTGTGTCAAGAGTTGCGCAATGACATGGATTAAGGGTTGTACAAAGTCAGGAAGAGGGGTCTATGCATCTTCAAGCTTCAAATTCTATCCAAAGTATTGTCACACGTAATAGTCACTCGGGATTTTCAATCCTCGGTTCTTGTGGGACATTGTTGGTTGTATGTATGTATGAAGTGTTGAGACAACGTGCCATTATCGAAGGAATAAGATGATGTTTGACTCCTTGCCGGGGTTATCACCAGTTTGAGTTGAAAGTAGATGTTGCTTAGGGTTACCACTGAGATTGGACTACTTGTTGGTATGCTGCGATATCATCTTGTTGAGATGGTAAGATGACGTTGTGACTCCTCACCGGGGTTATCGCCGGTTTAAGCGGAAAGCAGACGTTGCTCAAGGTTACATCAGAGATTGGACTGCTGCTTGTTTGTATGTCTCACTATCATCTATGGAAGTTCATGTATGCCCGTTTTTATCTCCAGGTCTGAGGTGTGTTTGCCTTGACAGGATGTCTGTAGTTGAGGCTGATTGCATATGTTTGAAACAAGCATTTCTGGGGTTATCGCAGGAACTACAATGGCATCTCTTGGGGCTATCACGAAGGATGGGGTTGCAACTCCCGGTGTTGTCTTTGGGACTGGAACTGAGCGTCGTGGTGTTATCGCCGAGACAGAACTGTCCTCTCCGGTGTTGTTGCTGGTCTTTTGATCTGCATATCTCGGGGTTTTCTTCGAGATTAGAAATAACATTCCCGGTGTGTGTTCTGGGTTTTAGATGATGTTCCTGGTATGTGTTCCAGGTTGGAGCTGAACATCCGGTAGTATCCGGAATGGATGTAAGCTGTCTTTCAGGGTTATCTCCAAAAGACGAATCTACCCTCCTGCAATGTTAGTAATAAGAATGTAGAAAATTTCGAGTGTCTACAGTACGATTGCGTGAAGGTTATGGAGGAGTTGTTAGATGGTGGTTGAAACTCATCATAATCACCACTCCCTACCTTAATCATCTGCTAAAAAGTTGGAAGAAAGAGTAGGCTTAGCCTTTTTGTTCTACACATGACTGAGGAATGAGCAAATGGGACACTCAATTTGGGAAAATTTAAATGATCAGCATTCTAGAAACACTTAGACTATACTTATGCACAACCCTTATTCTTATGTTATATCAACCATACATTAACTATAACTATATGTCACACTTTAATAATTAATGTTTCAAGGTAGTAGATGAAATATAGAAATGTAATATACATATAATCCATGTATATTTTATCTCACTGATACATTTATTAAAATAATAGTTTACAATATGCTCATGGTATATTATTTTAATATATGCCCACATACATATTGTCACATAGTTAATGTATTTATAACATATAGTTCCAATATATTTACTCACATTGCCTCATATAATATAGTTTTATAAAACTTAATATATAGTCATGTAAATGTCACACTGCACTATATAGTATAATTGTACATGCACATAACCGTCAGTATAATATTATTATATTACTAACTTACTTATTTATGTTAAATAAACAAATCATGCACTTCCTTAAGTAATCAACACCAATATTAACTGATCCAACCATTGATTAATGTAGTTATGGATTTCCATAATCAATATTTATCTTTATAATATATAATGCAAATAATAGTAATCACACATCATGAGTTAAACCAAGAAACAAATTTCCCCCCCACAATCAATTAATATTAATTATTGGCTTACTCATAACATGCTTTGTTCTATGATTTATCAATGTTAAACACATCACATAATTGTTTCACTTAATTCCTAAGGTGAAACAAATTAATTTTCTTCAACTGTCCACTGGCACAGCTGCGCTAATTTGTACTGCTGGGACGACGCAGCTACGTCGTACCCTGACAGTGCCAAGACTGGTTTAGCTTCAGCCTGTGTTAATTTTCATCGCTAAACTCGCTTTATATTACATGAATTACTATCCACAAGCGTGTTTCTGCGAGACTACGAGCGTATTGATTACAATTATGAAATCATCTTATCAACACGATTAATCTTCTTAATACTCGTTTTAATCTACTTAATGGATTTCCTCTTTTCATATTATGCCACACAAGGCATTTCACAAATCCCATTCCCACTTCACACATTTTAATACGCATTTATCTAATACGAATCAATTGAATTTACCGATTCACAAAATAATATGTGACGCCCCCAAAACAGGTATACATCACTTATTCTGAGTCGCCAAATATATGATACAGAATAAAAATATAATCTTTAATATACAACAAGAGAGCTGTGAGTTTTAATACAAATATTGTCTTATAGACAATATCCACTCTCAGAATAAGTCTTCGTTACATTTATTGTCACACTATTTAACAGAATAGTGAGGACTACTAATACTATCATCTAGACTGTAACTACGTTCCCCGACTAGTCCCGGCTATGTTCTCATTTCCTGAAGAGAACAGTGAAAGAAAGGGTGAGCTCAACTAGCCCAGTAAGAAATATTATGACTAAGATAATGCAGAATAAATTATCATTAGTCTTCAACAATGTTAAACTGATAAAATATAATAGACATCATGTTTAACTGCAGCAGAACAAGCAATCCATTAAAAGAGTCAAGTAGAGAATAAAATCTACTATCTTTTATGATTTAAAAGGTTTTTCACCACTTTTATCGCTGGGACTCAGCTTAATAAATAAACCACATCATCCCTGCTCTACGGCCAAGGATATTCATTAGTATCACAACCACAAATTATCCATGCACTACGGACCAAGGATATTCGTGTATTCATCAATGGTCATGATCATGCCAACAACTGTCCATCAATGCACTACGGGCCAATGAGGACTTTTTCCACATCATTATAACATTATATTCATGATTACACCGAATAATCCCTGGTCATAATCATACCAAGTCCATCTATGCACTACAGGCCACAGATGACTTTTAATAAAATATAAAATGAGGATGATGACAATTATATAAGAATTCAATAAAACAAGTTCAAGAATTAATTTATCCAGGAACTAATAACGTCTAAATTGTCAACATGATACTTCTTTGTAGAGTAAAATTTAAGAATGCTCAGAAGAATATTTTCATGAAAGATATTGGATGAAGCGCAATTATCAATGATATTCCAATAATTTCATGGAGTATAGAAGTCGAAACTTTAACCAACTGAGTATAATAAAGAATGGAATAACAAAAGAAATCACCATGCATACGGTACTTCGCATAGACACGTTATTCCAACAGAATAATAAATAACGGAACCATGTCATTCGTAAACGCACAGACAGGATATTCCGACAGAATAATAAAGAACGGAACCAGGTCAGGAAAAATTCGTACCGACAGGATATTCCAACAGAATAATAAAAAATGGAATAACAATAGAAATCACCATGCATGCGATAGACCGCGCAGACAGGTTATTCCAACAGAATAATAAATAATTGAACCAGATCATGCGTAATACGCACAGACAGGATATTCCAATAGAATAATAAAGAATGGAATAACATAAGAATTTCACCATGTATGTGGTACTCCGCATATACAGGTTATTCCAACATAATAATAAATAATAGAACAATAGAAGAATTTCACCATGTATGCGGTACTTCGCATATACAGGTTATTCCAACATAATAATAAAGAATGGAATAACAGAAGAATTTCACCATGTATGTGGTACTTCGCATATACAGGTTATTCAAACATAATAATAAAGAATGGAATAACAGAAGAATTTCACCATGTATGTGGTACTTCGCATAGCCAGGTTATTCCAACATAATAATAAAGAATGGAATAATAGAAGAATTTCACCATGTATGTGGTACTTCACATAGCCAAGTTATTCCAATATAATAATAAAGAATGGAATAACAGAAGAATTTCACCAAGTATAAGGTAGTCCGCGTATACAGGTTATTCCAACAGAATAATAAAGAATGGAATAACAGAAGTTCTCTTCATGAATATAAAAGAAATAATACCCCTTACGAGTACAACAAATAATATCCCTTACCTTATAACGAAGAGTACTCCAACGGTAGGGCGGGGATATACTTGAAGAAACTTGTACTACGCTCAAAGCTTTCTTAAACGCTAAAGAAAGACGCTCAAGATTATAGAAGAAGAATTTTCTCTACAGTTTCTCTCTCTAGAGTTTCAGTGAATTCATAAGAAATAATGAAGGAATGAGCTTCTATTTATAGAAGAATGGATTGAATAGTACCTAATTCATGAACGGTCCATATTGATTTACTTTTAATCGGACGGTCCATATTTAAAGTAAAATCTTTTAAATAAAATATAATATATTCTATTTATAATCTAATAAAACTAATAACTTTATAAAAGTATTTTATTTTATATAAAAAGATTTTACTATGCAAAATACTATGCAACACTATGCATAATAAAATATAATATATTCTATTTATTGTCTAATAAAACAGATAACTTTATAAAAGTATTCTCTTTTATATAAAAAGATTTTACTATTAGCCTAATAAAATGAATAACTTTATAAAAGTATTCTGTTTTATACAAAAAGCTTTTCTGTTTTATTACATTAATAATACTAATAAAACAAAACTTCATCATCATTATCATAATTCAAACTATTAATCGACCATGTCGTTCCCAGGAAAGAGGGGGCTTTCCAATAAGGATTTGTTCCTATTGGCGCGCAATTAGGTAACCAAACCTCTCCTTGGTAGAACTTCTAGACACCGTTAATTATGCAAATAATAATATTAACAACTTTGTTATCTCAACCATTTATTTAATAATATATAAAATATTGACAATAATTGAATCATATAACGTGAGATACTATGCAACAGTTACTGAAGCAATAATTAAATAAAACTGAGTGACTTCTCACGTAAGCATCAATAATCAATATCGTGTGCTACTATACAACCACGCGTATCCCTGTACTTTTAACACTGGGTGTTTCAACAGTTAACGGTAAAACTTCCGCCATTATTTTCATAAAATATTTTTGTTGTTTTCTCAATCCGACAATAATTCCATTATGGGGTCCACCAATGATTGCACCGTTATATGAATATTCCCTGCTAAAACGAATATTCCTCGACCAATCGAATATAATACAACAACTTGTATACTTTGCAAAATTTATAAATACTACCCACAACTATAACATTATCTCAAATTCACACCATAATATTTAAAAAATATTTCAAGAACATTAAATCTGTATTCGTAAAATTTGAGATTTTACAATCTCCCCTCATTATGAAATTTTGCCCTCGAAATTTACGTACGTACCTGGTATGCCGAAGAGGTGAGGATACCTTGACTTTATTTCACATTCTAACTCTTGAGGTATAACGGTTGAGTGTTGAATACGATCCTTCGTATCTCCTCATACATTAAATCTTCTGCTATATCGTCTAGTTCTAATTAAATAATGTGGTTCGGGTCATCCATATATTTACGTAACATCGATACATGAAAAATGTTATGAACACACGACATACTTGGCGGTAAAACGAGTCTATAGGCCACAGTTCCTACTCGATCAAGGATTTCAAATGGGCCAATAAAATTGAGGGTTGAGATTTCCTCTCTTCATCAATTCTTACTTCTAGAATAACGTCCTCTTGAACCTTCTTCTTCACATTCATCAACTCTGAGTATGTAGCTTGAGCGACTTTAACTTTATCGATTAAAGTCGATTCTACTCGTAAATTCGTTATCATCATGTGGGTCTCTAGAGTCTTTAACTCTATCTTCATCATTTATAAGTTATACGAAATGGGTTTTTGTGTTAACAACATCACACTTGAAAACGCATACGATCTTCTACTCAATGCGTCAGCTACCACGTTCTCTCTTCCACAATGATATTGAATGGTGTGATCGTAATCTTCAACAGCTCGAGCCAACGTCTTCGGCGCATTATACGTTCATTTTGGGTGAAGAAATACTTGAGGGTTTTTAGAAATGGGTTTTGTACCGGGGTCAATACAAAATTCGATTACACGCTCTAGGGGTAGGCTAAGAAGTCTTCAAGAATACGTCAACAAATTTATTAACAATAAAAATATCGTTTAAAAACTGTGACTCTTATCCAAGACTTGGATAGCACGTTACATTGATATCTATCAACTTGCCACCGTTATTCACGACGTTCTCTACGGATATTCTAGATTCGGTGTATTCCAAGACTTGGAAGTCACCAGTAAAGGGCTCGGGGCTCTTTACTTATGGCTTGATATGACAATGATTTACTTTAGTGGTTTGGTTGCTTGAATTCGCATGATAGGTTGGTTAAGAATATGAAAGCTAACAACCTTACGAAAAGCTTGATGAATATTTAACCAATCGATTCCTAAAATCATATCAAAGGCAAGTATTTTCAAAGAGATAAGATCGACAGGTAACGTGAAAGTGTCGATTTGAATCAAACAAGATTAATAAATAGTGGAGGTAATGAAGGTTTCTCCCAACGAAGTTTCAACAGAGAAATCAAAGTCTAATTTCTCTAGAGTCAAATTTAAACATTGAGCGCAAGTAGGAGAAATAATAGAGTGGGTAGAACTGGTATCGAATAAGGTATAGACTTCACAAGAATTTATAATTAACTAACCCGTGATAACTTCATTTGGGTTCCTTACTTATTTGGAAATCATGACAACCGCTCTCCCTTGAACTACCCGGCTTTGACTTGTCTGGGGCAGCATTTGGTGTCATCACTACCATTGAAATTGACTTTTCTATAGGGCATATTCCACCCTCAACTGCTTCATCGAAGTCCTCCTTCATGATCTGAATCATTAATCTTTGATCCATATCAAATTGAGGTTGACCGCAATGTATATGGGTAATTCAAAACTCGATGTTGGGTTCTCTCAATTGTTGTCCAAAAAGAGAAATACATATAATCTATTTTAGCCTTCTTAAATCGGACATCTCTTTCCACAATATCAACGCGTCGTGCGACTTTTACCTATGTATCACTCATTCTCACTCATTCAGTTATTTCTTCTTTCAGCTTTATCATCTTATATTCTGCCAAAGAGTGCTTTTGTTCAAGCATCACATATCGGGTAACACAAGCATAAATTATTGCATCCTTTTGCTCCACGACCGCCTGTCGTTCTTCAGCCTGCTCTTCTAACTCATGAACACGACTTTGAAATTCTAAATTTCGATCATAAAATTCTTCTAATAAATTCTCCTCAGGTTCTTCTTCTTCCTCTTCTTCCTCTTCTTCCTCACTCTCAGCTACTACCTTTGAAACTAGCTCGGGTGCAACTATTAGTTCTTCACTTACCACGTAGATATCTCTAATTTCTTCTTCGTCTGACACCATATTAACCTAATTAGTGTTTAAAGGTGTCTCAACGGTCTCATTCACTCCATTGTAAACGTTTTTAGCTGCCATTTTCAAACACTGCCACAAAACAAGAGTTAATTAACATATCACATATTATCCTTATACTCTGACCGATCAATTAAATACCAAATAAACTTAGGTTGGTCATACTAGCGAAGGAATTCCCCGTCTCTCCCCTCGTAGTTCTTGTCTCACATCTCAGCCAGGGATCATATCCCTAAGCTTTGATACCAACTGTTACGCCCCCAAAATAGGTATACATCACCTATTCTGAGTCGCCAAATACATGGTACAGAATACAAATGCAATCTTTAATATACAACAAGAGAGCTGTGAGTTTTAATACAAATATTGTCTTCTAGACAATATACACTCTCAGAATAAGTCCTCGTTACATTTATTGTCACACTATTTAACAGAATCGTGAGGACTACTAATACAATCATCTGGACCGTCACTCCGTTCCTCGACTAGTTCCGGCTACGTTCTCATTTCCTGAAGAGAACAGTGAAAGAAAGGGTGAGCTCAACTAGCCCAGTAAGAAATATTATGACTAAGATAATACAGAATAAATTATCATTAGTCTTCAACAATGTTAAACTGATAAAATATAATAGACATCAAGTTTAACTGCAGTGGAACAAGCAATCCATTAAAAGAGTCAAGTAGAGAATAAAATCTATTATCTTTTATGATTTAAAAGGTTTTTCATCACTTTTATCGATGGGACTCAGCTTAATAAATAAACCACATCATCCCTGCTCTACGGCCAAGGATATTCATTAGTATCCAAACCACAAATTATCCATGCACTACGGGCCAAGGATATTCGTGTATTCATCAATGGTCATGATCATTCCAACAACTATCCATCAATGCACTACGGGCCAATGAGGACTTTTACCACTTCATTTGTAACGTTACGGTCATGATTACACCGAATAATCCATGGTCATAATCATACCAAGTCCATCTATGCACTACAGGCCACAGATGACTTTTAACAAAATATAAACACGAGGATGATGATAATGATATAAGAATTCAATAAAAAAAAAGTTCAAGAATTAATTTATCCAGGAACTAATAACGTCCAAATTGTCAACATGATACTTCTTTGTAGAGTAAAATTTAAGAATACTCAGAAGAATATTTCCAAGAAAGATACTAAATGAAGCACAAATATCAAGGATATTCAACTAATTTCATGGAGTATACAAGTCAAAACTTTAACCAACTGAGTATAATAAAGAATGGAATAACAAAAAAAATCACCATGCATGCGATACTTCGCATAGACAGGTTATTCCAACAGAACAATAAATAACGGAACCAGGTCATACGTAAACGCACAGACGGGATATTCCGAAAGAATAATAAATAATGGAACCAGGTCAGGCGAAATTCGTACCAACAGGATATTCCAACAGAATAATAAAAAAAAAGAATAACAACAGAAATCACCATGTATGCGATAGACCGCATAGACATGTTATTTCAATAGAACAATAAATAATGGAACTAGGTCATGCGTAATATGCACAGATAGGATATTTCTACAAAAAAATAAAGAATGGAATAACAGAAGAACTTCACCATGTATGCAGTACTTCGCATATACAGGTTATTCCAACATAATAATAAAGAATGGAATAACATAAGAATTTCACCATGTATGCGGTACTTCGCATACACAGGTTATTCCAACGTAATAATAAAGAATGAAATAACAGAAGAATTTCACCATGTATGCGGTACTTTGCATATACAAGTTATTCCAACATAATAATAAAGAATAGAATAACAGAAGAATTTCACTATATATGCGGTACTTCGCATAGCCAGGTTATTCCAACATAATAATAATGAATGGAATAACAGAAGAATTTCACTATGTATGTGGTACTTCACATAGCCAGGTTATTCCAATATAATAATAAAGAATGGAATAACAGAGGAATTTCACCAAGTATAGGGTAGTCCGCGTATACAGGTTATTCCAATAGAATAATAAAGAATGGAATAACAGGAGTTCTCTTCATGAATATAAAAGAAATAATACCCCTTACGAGTATAACAAATAATATCCCTTACCTTATAAAGAAGAGTACTCCGACGGTAGGGCGGGGATATACTTGAGGAAACTTGCACTATGCTCAAAGCTTTCTTAAACGCTAAAGAAAGACGCTCAATATTATAGAAGAAGAATTTTTTTCTACAGTTTCTCTCTCTAGAGTTTCAGTGAATTCGTAAGAAATAATGAAGGAATGAGCTTCTATTTATAGAAGAATTGATTGAATAGTAATTAATTCATGAACGGTCCAGATTGATTTACTTTTAATCGGACGGTCCATATTTAAAGCAAAATCTTTTAAATAAAATATAATATATTCTATTTATAATCTAATAAAATGGATAACTTTATAAAAGTTTTATGTTTTATATAAAAAGATTTTACTATGTAAAACACTATGCAGACACTATACAACACTATGCATAATAAAATATAATATATTCTATTTATTGTCTAATAAAACAGATAACTTTATAAAAGTATTCTGTTTTATATAAAAAGATTTTACTATTAACCTAATAAAACGAATAACTTTATAAAAGTATTTTGTTTTATATAAAAACTTTTCTGTTTTATTACATTAATAATACTAATAAAACAAAACTTCATCATCATTATCATAATTCACATTATTAATCGACCAGGTCGTTCCCAGGAAAGAGTGGGCTTTCCTATAAGGATTTCTCCCTATTGGCGTACAATTAGGTGACCAAACCTCTCCTTGGCAGAACTTCTAGACATCGTTAATAATACAAATAATAATATTAACAACTTTGTTATCTCAACTATTGATTTAATAATATATAAAATATAGACAATAATTGAATCAAATAATGTGAGATACTATGCAATAATTACTGAAGCAATAATTGAACAAAACTGAGTGACTTCTCACGTAAGCATCAATAATCAATATTGTGTGCTACTATGCAACCACACGTATCCCTGTACTTTTAACACTGGGTGTTTCAACAGTTAACGGTAAAACTTCCGCCATTATTTTCATAAAATATTTTTGTCGTTTTGTCAATCCGACAATAATTCTATTGTGGGGTCCGACAATAATTCTATTGTGGGTTCCACCAATGATTGCGGCATTGTACGAATATTCCCTGCTAAAACAAATATTCCCCGATCAATCAAATATAATATAACAACTTGTATATTTTGCAAAATTTATAAATACTACCCACAACTATAACATTATCTCAAATCCACACCATAATATTTAAAAAAATATTTCAAGAACATTAAATCTTTATTCGTAAAATTTGGGATTTTACATAATAACACTTTTATTCATAAAAATTTTATTTCTATTAATATATTCATTTAATAATACGTGGAAATTCTCAGGTATTACATCCTCCCCTTTATAAAAATTTTGTCCCAGAATTGCTACAAGGTTACACAAACAGATGGGGATAATCCCTCATCATCCTATCTTCTAACTCTCATGTTGCCTCCTCGACATCGTGGTTACGCCAAAGTACTTTTACAAAAGAAATAACTTTATTCCTTAAGGTTACTCTTTACTATCAAGGATTTGGACAGGAATTTCTTTATATGTTAAATTCTTCTCCACTTGAATGGGTTCGTAAGAAATCACGTGTTTGTAGTCGGGCTTGTACGGACGTAACACGGATATGTGAAACACGTTATGGATGTGCTCCAACTCAGGTGGTAATGAAACTTTATATGTTACTTACCCACTCGCTTTAGTATCTCGTATGGTCCTATGAATCTTGGACTCAATTTTCCTTTCTTGCTAAAACGGATCTTTCCCTTCCACAGAGATACTTTTAAGAATACAAAACTGCCGACTTCAAAATCTCGGTCCTTCCGATGCAAGTCTGCGTACTTCTTTTGGCGATCTTGAGATGTTACTAGTCTGGTTCTTATTACTGCAACCACGTCTACGGTTTGTTGTACTAATTCTGGTCTGAGTGTTCGTCGTTCTCCGACTTCGTCCCAATATATTGGCATTCTGTACTTTCTTCCGTAAAGAGCTTTATACGGTGGCATGCCGATACTCGAATGGTAACTATTATTATACGCAAATTCGACTAAGGGTAGGTAGTCATTCCAATTTGCCTTGAAGTCCATCACGCAAGTCCTAAGCATGTCCTCTAGCGTTTGTATTGTTCGCTCACTTTGTTTGTCTGTCTGAGCATGATAAGTAGTACTTAACCGTAACTGTGTTCCCATCCTCTCTTGCAAGCTTTTCTTGAATTTTAACCTGAAATGCGGGTCTCGGTCAGAAACTATCAACACCGGCACTCCATGTCGTGAAATAATTTCTTTCATGTACAGACTCGCTAATTGATTAAAATTGTAGCAGATCTTGATAGGTAGAAAATGTGCAGTCTTCGTAAGTCGATCCACGATAACCCAAATGGCATCCAAACCTTTCTGCGTGACTAGAAGTCCTACCACAAAATCCATCGTAATATGCTCCCATTTCCACTCTGTTATTTCCAACGGTTGTAGTAAACCACTCGGTCGCTGATGCTCTGCTTTGACGCGTTGACACGTAAGACATCTACTAACGTACTCCGCAATTTCTCATTTCAGATTTGGCCACCAAAAAAGTTGCTTCAAGTCGCGGTACATCTTTTTGCCTCCCAAATGAGCGGAATATGTTGTATTGTGTGCCTCGTGCAAAATATCCTCTCTTAACTCGGCCACTGCCGGTACCAACACTCTCCCTTCAAATTGTAAGATACCGTCTTTATCTATTCAAAATTTTTCTACCACATTTTTCGTGATCCTTTTCCTGATTTTCTCACATTCTCCATCTTTCTCCTGTGCTGCCTTTACTCTATCAAACAATGTCGGACAAGCCTTCATTACAAATAGCTTCTCTTCAGACCTCTCGGGTCCTTTCACTTCTATTTCCAATTTCTCCATATCTCTTATTAACTGCTCCTTAGTTGTCAGTTGAAACAATCTCTACCTTCCTTTCCTGCTCAGAGCGTCGGCAACTACGTTTGCCTTCCCCAGGTGATAAAGAATGTCACAGTCATAATCCTTGATCAATTCTAACCATCTTCTTTGATGCATATTCAACTCCTTCTGTGTGAAGATATATTTCAGACTTTTGTGGTCCGTGTATATATCACATTTCTCTCCGTACAAATAATGTCTCCATATCTCCAACACAAAAACTACGGTCGCTAACTCTAGGTCATGAGTAGGGTATCGTTTTCCATAATCCTTTAATTGTCGTGATGCATACGCAATAACCTTGTCGTGTTGCATAAGCACACAACCAAGTCCTCTATGCGATGCATCATTGTACTCCACAAATCCTCCCGTATCATCTGGTAATGATAATACAGGCACCTCACTTAATCTCTTCTTCAACTCTTGAAAACTCTCTTCACATTTGTCGGTCCAACCAAATATCACCGTCTTGCTCGTCAAATTATTTAACGAGGTCGCTATCTTAGAAAAATCCTTGATAAATCTTCGATAGTACCCAACTTGTAATACCCGAGAATTTCCACGTATTAAAAAATGGAAATGTCAGTGGAAATAAATATTTATAAATGATTTTTTTATATTTCGAAATGAGTTCACTCGATTATATTAAAGAACTGAGTAATTGAGAATATGTGGAGTTTATGGTAAACTCATTGAAAGCCTTGTGTGGCATGGTGCTAGGAAACACTAACAGTAATGTTAATTAACGAAGGAATTATAAAGTAAACAATTAAGTAATATTAATTGTTGTTGTAGTATATTTATTGATTGATTATTGATGTTGTAGTATATTGTTAATGAGGGTTAATTATTATGCGATTATTAATTGTTATATTAATTAATTGATTATGGTTATGGTAGAATATTGATTTCTTGGTAATTGATCTATAATATGAGAATATTTTTTTGAAATTATATAATCAAAATTATATAGATAACTAATGATTATATAAATCCATAATTTATTCAGTACGGAGTGGATTAAATTATATTAAGTGGTAATTAATCAAGGGAAGGAATAAATTATTTATTTAGCATAAATAAGTGAGTTATTAATATAATAATGTCATAATATGGTTAAATGAGTGGTGGTGATAATTATGGAACTACCCGGACAATAATATATGACTGCATTATTTTGTAGAGTTAATATACATAAATTATATGATGTGGGTGTATAATTACTCCCAAATTTCCTATTAGATTAACACTTGGACATTAAAAACCTATTTTTGGATAACAAAACAACTGGAGTGAGTTAAGCAATTACTGAACCTTGTCCCAAATCAGAATCTCAGTTGCTAGTTACGTATAAGGCCAATGGCCTATCCCCTACCTATTACATGAAACTCAGCAAATTGAAAAAGGCTAAGAAGGAAATAATGAAGCTAGAGATAGCTGTGATGATGGCTAAGAATTGGCAGTTGGCCAACCCTTCAAAACCCAACATTTCTTCTCAATCTCCATTGATTCAAACCATGGTGCAATGCCATGGACTGTGTACACAATTCTCTATAAATAACACCATCTCCTTCTCTATTCTCTATTACTTGAAATTGTTTGTTAAGAGTAAACTGAAAGGGTGAGTTGCTGAGCATTGAGGAGGGTATAATCAGAGTAGGAGGAGTCCAATTCGAGCTTTAAGAGGTATAAAATCTAATTTTGTGTTCTTAAGCTTGAATGTTGTCCAATTTTTAGTAATTGTTTCATTCTCTGTTAATTGGTATAGATTAGCAGGCCATTGTGATATTTGAGCTTGTATACATGTTTAGGAGTCTTATAGTTGTCTGATTACAAGTTTGGCATGGTTAAAAGGAAACTCTGCAGAAGCAGAGCCTTCATTTCTGAGTTCTGCTCGAAATGGCGTGGCTACGCCACTTCTATAGTACATGACCGCGCGACACCGCCTGCTGCCAGTTATGTACACTATTTTGGTGGCCTTGTATCGTTATGAGCATGTTACTTTGGTTAGAATATGTATATAAATGACTCTAGCATGTGGTTAGACATTGTTTTGAACATAGTACGTTGTTTTAGCTTGAGGTAAGTTGAGTTTTCAAGAAAATTTCAACATTTGGAAAACTAGAAATGGTAAACTTAGATTAATGTATATTCTAATTTTGTGAGCATGTGTAGATAACCTAGGTATGCACGTACATAAGTATAACATAAGGCAGGAACTTGTTTGGTGTATAATAGAGTTTTCTAGCTGGGTTTTAAAGGATTTCTAAAGGAAATCTTGAAGTTTTGCAAAACAAAGTATGATGAGCATTATGTTTTCAAATTCTAATACTTTTAGCTTATGTAAATAACTTGAGTATGTGCGCAAATGCGTACGAAAATATGTTTTAGCTAGTGTGTGTGCTTATTTTGCATGCTTAAATAAGTTTACTAAAGAGACTTATAATTTCAAAGATAAACTTAATAAACTATATGTTAAGATTGTGAGTATGCTTATGTGGTTTAAATTGTGCATACGAGATATCACGATTATGTGTGTTATGCATGCAGATATGATTAATATGAATGCCTAATGAGCCTTGTTCATAGTAAAACTAGTTAAATGTGGCTAAGAACAAGCATGGATGAACTAGAATGTCATAACTTGTAATACATGACTAATCTAATGCAAACATGAGTTGTTGACCTGTGGATCATATAGTATTTGTGCAAACGATTAAACGTGAGAAAATTATGAATTTAGCCTTTAAAGTCTTGATTAAATAAGGGTAGATGGTGACCTATGATAATGTTATGATGTGAGGTCAAACTTGGATATTCACCTACTAACATATGTGTATTGCATGATTATTTATGAACGTACCAGCCGAGTATGCACTGACCTTCTGCAGGAGCAGCCAGCTCTGGTTTGAACTGAGAGTCGTACGGCTGCGCGTCTCCTTAGTACAAACCAGGCACGGCCGCGCCAGTCTACTGTAGGATCAGTTTTCTGCTATTAATTAGTAAGAGTTGCATTCTTGTATTATTACTCTAACATGCATTATATGACCTGTACATGTCCAATGTGTTAAGAAGCAAGCTAAATGATATGAGTGGATGTTTAATGAAGTGATTATAGACTTTCAAGTGATAAGTCCAAAAAGTATTTGCAAACTATAAAGCAAGGATTAAAGACCATGTTATTTGATTTTCATGGTGACTTACAAACTGATTTTTTTATAAGTACGTAAAGTATGAAAAGAAATATGTGAAGAGTATACAACTAAGTTAGATGTTTAAGTATGTATTTAAACTTGCATATCAAGCATGAGCACGTTTAACTAATGAATATCCTATATGCGTATCACATTATGATAGGAATCGAAAGTGTATTGATAAGTGATATTTGGTAAACTACGCTTAAGGAAAGTTCTCTAAACTAACTCTAATTATTATTGAGCAAGTTACCTTGAACTTCTTTCTTGATTGTGCAAGTATCTAAACCTTATTCTTATTGTGCAAGTATAATTGCATTCATTGTGTGACACCCCCAAATCTAGGTACTTCATTCCCACAGGATTTGGTGTTCACTTAATCAAACATTCATATCTAACTACCCAATCATAGTAAAATTGAATAATAAAACCTCCCCATTAAAGGGTTACATTAATAAAATCTCCTAGGTTGTCAAACCTTTAAATACAATCATTCAAATACGAAAAATAAATAAACTTCATTACAATCATTAAAACAAAATTTGATAATAAAACATCAACATGTTACAAGTCTTCAGTACGTGTTCATCTTTCCTTTTCCCTTACTGGTGCTAGGTACATCAACCTTCTTATCTTTAACTATAATAGTTATACAAGCAAGAGTGAGCAAACAAAGCTCACTTGAAACAACAATGAATGAAAATCTTACAACAACTGCCAAATAAGAGGCTTAATAGAAATGAACAATATGGTCTATCAACATTATAAAATATATAATTGAGGGTCCTAAGACCACGAATTTTGTCTACAGTTGCGAGTAATCTTTCAACTCCAATTTTAACAGTCATAAGACCATAAGGACTCCTCGTACTTAGGGGGATCAACCCTTCGTATAATGTATTGTGCACAAACATTTCAACGCTAAGCGTAAACCCCTAATAATAGGGTTGTTCATCTCAGTATTTAGAGTACAAGTCTGCACCAAACTAAGTTTGGGTTGGATAAGTTTTAGGGTAATTTAGAGTTTACGAACATCAACTAAGGATTAGTTAAATAAAACTGTAATAACATTATGCTATAGAATAATTCATAAGTGAATCAACATTGTGTACTAAGGTCATGTTTTAGGAATAATCTAAGAGCATAAGTATTGAATAATGTAATAAACCTTGCTCGAACAATGTTAAGCTAAGGTTAAAACCTTATTTAGAGTTGAATCTTAAGCATGCATAACAAATAATAAGTTGAATGATAAAACTTGCTCAACATTAGTGTGTTAGAATATAGAAATTTGCATGCTAATTAACAAGTTAAAGATTGATTCAAAATCAAGAGATAAGGTTTAGGAGCTTGCACGATATAATTAGGGTTAAGAAAATTGGACAAAGAAAGCTTAGAGTTAGGAAAACTTGCTCAAAGATATCTTAGATACTTTCACAATTATAAAAGTAGAGTTAGAGAACTTGACTCGTACGTAGGTTAAACAATCACTACTCATATTCACCACAAGTCCTACACATACCATAGGTATTGGCAATACACATTAGTTACACTAACATTACCTTCATGAGTTGCTTTCTTAGTTTTAGTATAGCTACTAACTAAGTTTAAGTTTAAACAACATCACATCTTTTCATGAACATTACTTTTTAGCTTTATTACAACTACTTAAGTGATCACGTCATTGCACCACATACATATTAACAACTTGATACAACACCCTATTACATGTCCAACATATTATCATTAAGTTATACTAACACAAAGGATTGCACTTGCATTCGCGCATCCCGACGCCCTCCGATTGGCTCCAAATACACAACAGTCCTAAAGATGGCCATTTTGACCATTCATAACAATTTCAAATTGAAAATCTTAAAGCATAAAAGTTATAGGTCTATCCTTCCTCGTTCCGAATCATCTCGAATCACCTCAATCGGAGTTCGTATGAAAAAGTATGGTCGTTTTACTACAGGAGGTCAAAACTGTTCGACCCAGGCTATAATTCCAGCGTTGGGGTACGAATTTCAGCGCTGGGGTGAGAAGTTCTGGCCTATTTTTAGCGTTGAGGCGTGAATTTCAGCGCTGGGGCGCGAAATTTGACGTTGGGGCTCCGAATTACAGAACACCCAAAACCAGAAACAAAACCAAGCTACTGTGTCTTAATTTCTAACACCAATTAACATGTGTAATCCACGTAAAGCACACGTAAATATTACCAAGCATATATATACCAATTTAAACAACTAAAAAAAATTTAGAAAACTTATATCTTTGCAAGCCAATTTTTTTTTCAAAACCAAATTCCTTTATTGACATTGTTTGACAAAGTTTAAAACTATAATTCCTATCATACATCAAATTGATTCCTTTCAACTACATTCTCTGAAATTCTTAACAAGCTAATTAACACAATCACAATTCAATCTCACCATTAGTTCACAATCATATATATACATTCATGCCTATATTCAAACTATTTTCATACATATATTCACTGTAAAAACAAATTTCTCTTCTTACAAACTTAATCTAGCATACAATAATATCTATATGTTAAGCAAACAATTTCTTGTTTATAACCCAACTAAAACCTCACCAACATGAATAATCCCCATAATTCATTGTATAACTACAATTCAAGAATATGGAATTCACAGAGCATATAGTTTTTTTTCCCGTGAACATAAATATGCATATGTATATATATACCATACTAAGGTTATGTAAAAATACCTTTAATTTGCTTAAAATTCTTGCTATCATAACTGAGTTTGCTGCAAAGATTCTTAAGATTCTCCCAATTCCCTCACAGCTTCTCTCTCAATTCTCTTTAAACTCTCTTCTCTCTTTTCTCAGTAACTAGAATGCGTAAAAAGAAACCAAACTGATAGCTATAATACGAAAAACTAAAACTGTTAATCCTTAATACGCCACACTTAATAAAACATCAGTTACAAATCTAACGCATATTTTATAAATATTATATTTTAATTATTTTATTTAAATTAAAAAATTATAAATTATCCATAAGGCTTTGTTGGCAAAACCCTTTAATTTTTAAGGAATTAATATATTAAGCCTTGTTTGGTAAAAAATAAATTAAACCCTTTTTAATTTATTTTAATAACTCCTTTATAATATATTTATTTATCACACTTTATTTAATTAAGTTTTCATACTTAATTTAATTAATTCTAATAAAAATTTATTGAATAATTCATTTAATCACATAACTCAATACAAATAATTAACCATCAAATTGAAATATCAATATAATAATAATTTCCTTAAGTCATTAATTATTTATTAAAAAAATAATTAACCACATCAAATAAAATCAAATTGAACAACTATTTATTCAACAATAAACACATCCATTAAATACTTATATAATTCAATAAATATTTAATATTACAATTTAAAATTCTGAAATGTTACATCATTCCCTCCTTACAATGATTTTGTCCTCAGAATCACAACTCAAACAAATCATTCGTCATATTCTTCCCTACTTATAAGGATTTTGTCCCCAGAATCGAAGACACAGATTAAAAAAATAGCTCAAGGTAATTTTTCATCATTTTATATTCAAGTTTCCACGTAGCTACATCAGCATTGTGGTTCCTCCATATCACCTTCACGGATGGTATTACTTTATTCATGAGCACATGTTCTTTCCTGTACACTATCTGGATAGGAATCTCTTCTTAGGACAAATCTTTATTAAACTGCAATGGTTCATACTCGATCACGTGCTTGTAATCGGATTTATACGGTCGCAACACCGTCACATTAAAAATGTTGTGCACATGTTCTAATTCTAGAGGTAAAGCTACCTCATAAGCCACCTCTCCCACTTTTTGTAGAATCTGGAAAGGTCTAATAAACCTTGGGCTTAACATTCCCTTCTTTTTTAAATGAATTTTCCCCTTCCAAGGAGAAACTTTCAGGAACACAAAATTTCCTAATTCAAACTCACAATTCTGCCTGTGTTGATCAGCATATTTCTTCTATTGATCTTGAGCAGCTACTAGTCTTGCTCTGATTAGTTTGATAATTTTAGTGGTCTGTTGTACCAGTTCTGGTCCTAGTAGTTGACGTTCAACAACTTTATCCCAGCATAGTGGGGTTCTGCATTTTCTACCGTATAATACTTCGTATGGCGGCATACCAATGCTTGCATGGTAACTGTTTTTGTATGCAAATTCCACCAACGGTAGATGATCATCCCAGTTTCCTTTGAAATCCATGATGCATGCTCTAAGCATATCTTCTAGTGTCTGAATTGTTCGTTCGTTTTGCCCATCAGTTTATGGATGATATGTCGTACTCATCTTCAATTGCGTTCCCATGCATTCTTGAAGTTTCTTCCAGAAATTTAATGTGAACCTCGGGTCTTGATCTGACACTATTGATATTGGAACTCCATGTCTTGAGACGATCTCTTTAACGTATAGCTTCGCCAACTAATCAAGATTAAATTTAATCTTTATTGGCAAAAAGTGTGCAGATTTTGTCAATCTGTCCACTATCACCCATATCGCATCATATCTTTTCTGAGTCATTGGAAGACCTACCACAAAATCCGTTGTGATATGCTCCCATTTCCATTCCGCTATATCTAACGGTTGAAGTAATCCGCTTGGCTTTTTATTTTCTGCCTTTACTCTCTGACATGTCAAGCACTTTGCAATGAATTCTGCAACGTTTCTTTTCATATTTGGCCACCAAAAATGTCGCCGCAAATCTTGATACATCTTCGTACTTCCCGGATGAATCGAATATCTTGAGCTATTAGCTTCTGTCAAGATGTCTTCGTTAATATCCTGTACTGCTGAAACCCAAATTTGTCCCTCGAATCTCAGCATTCCCTCAGTATCAACCTTGTATTTCACTTCTTTTCCCTCGACCTCACTTTCTCTTATTTTTCTGCATTCCTCATCATGCAGTTGAGTGTTCTTCACTTTGTCCACCAAAGTTGGACTGGCTTCTATGTGGTATAATTTTTCATCGAATTCTTTTGGAAATTTGATTTCCAACTCTAGCCTTGCCATTGTTGAAATGAGCTCCTCCTTATCGGTTAACAACATCAACATTTCTTTGCCTTTCCTACTCAAGGCATCTGCAACCACATTAGCTTTACCCGAGTGATAAAAGATCTCGCAATCATAATCCTTTATCAATTCTATCCATCTCCTTTGACGCATGTTCAAGTCCTTTTGAGTGAAGATATACTTCAGACTCTTATGGTCTGTGTAGATCTCGCATTTTTCTCCATAGAGATAGTGTCTCCATATCTTTAAAGCAAACACTACTCCTGCTAACTCTAAATCATGAGTCGAATACCCTTTCTCGTACTCCTTCAACTGCCTTGATGCATACGCAATGACCTTGCCGTTTTGCATAAGGACACAACCAAATCCCTTGTGTGACGCATCACTATACACACAAAAAAAAATTCATGTATTATCTGGTAATGACAACACAGGTGCCACACTGAGCTTCTTCTTCAATTCTTGAAAACTCTCCTCACATTTCTCCGTCCAAACAAATTTTACAATTTTTCTCGTCAAATTTGTAAACGGAGTGGCAATCTTGGAGAAATCTAGGATAAATCATCGGTAATACCCTGCCAATCCCAAGAAACTTATCACTTCTTATGGAGTTCTTGGCTGTTCCCAATTTATCACAACTTTGAACTTTGATGGATCCACTGAAATTCCATCCTTGTCAATTACGTGCCCAAGAAATTGTACACATTCTAACCATAATTAACATTTAGAGAATTTTGCGTACAACTTTTCCTTTCTTAGCGTCTCCAGCATTAGACGTAAGTGTTCCACGTGTTCTTCTTGAGTTCTAGAGTACACTAGAATATCATCGATAAACACCACCACAAACTTGTCTAAAAATTGTTTAAACACCCTGTTCATTAAATTCATGAACGCTGCAGGGGCGTTTCTCAAACCAAAAGACATCACCAAAAATTTGCAATGTCCATACCGAGTTCGAAATGCCGTCTTCGGTACATCCTCCTTCCTTACTTTTAGTTGATGATACCCACTTCTCAAATCTATTTTTGAGAAATATCTAGCACCCTTCAACTGGTCAAATAAATCATCTATTCTCGGTAATGGATATTTATTCTTAATAGTAACTTTGTTTAATTCCCTATAATCAATGCAAAGACGCATTGACCCATCCTTCTTCTTCACAAATAACACCGATACTCCCCACGGTGATACACTCGATTGAATATACTTCTTATCTATTAATTCTTACAGTTGTACCATTAGTTCTTTCATCTCTACCTGAGCCATTCTGTATGGGGCCTTCGATATTGGAGCGGTTCCTGGCGCTAAGTCGATCACGAACTTGATTTCTCTGTCCGATGGAAGTCCTGGCAAATCCTCCAGAAACACATCCATGAATTCCCTAACCACTGGTATTTCCTCCAGTTTCACACCCTTCTCCTTTTGAGTATCGACTATGTAAGCTAAATACCCTACACAGCCCTGACTCAATAACTTCTTAGCTTGCATCATCGTAAGACATCTCATTTGTCTAGGCCATCTGCTACCATGAAAGACTACCTTTGACGGAGTCATAAGGTTTACACACTTCTTTTGGCAATCAATTACCGCTCCATAATTGAATAATCAATCCATTCCCAATATAACATCAAACTCTCTGAGTTTTATCGGGATTAAATCTACTTTCATAATATGCCCCTTAATTTTCACCCTACATTTCTTGTATAAGAACCTAACAGGTATCACTTCCCTATTCGTAATTTCTATGGTTAAAGGGAAATTCAGCTCTTCACTAGGTATTTCTAACTTCTTAGCAAATTCATCAGATATAAACGAGCAAGTAGCACCCGAATCAAATAATACATATGCATTTATATCATTGATTGGGATAATGCCTGATACGACATCTTTTGATTGCTCCGCGTCCTGCACCGTCATGTTGAAGGTTTTTGCTGTTGTCTTATTTGTTGATGTTGGTCCAGCAATAGCCAATGTATCTCCACTAGCACTTCCCTTGCTTCCATTTGCTTCACCAGATCTCTTCTTAGGGCATTCACGTGCAAAATGATCCTTAGACCCGCACGTGGAGCAAACATTCTTCTTAGGTTGAGTGTAGTTTGGGGCGATATGACCCTCCTGGTCACAATTGAAGCATACTCGTTTCCCCATTAAGCACACACCCTTGTGAAACTTCCCGCATGTAGCATATGCTTCAAACTTATTTTTTTGTTGGTTTCCTTGCTGATTTCCAGCTCCCACATTTGCATTCCACTTCCTCTTCTAATTGTTGTTTCCATTCCCACCATTACCACCACCACCATTCTTAGCTTCACCTTCACTCTTCTTATTCCTCTTCTCTTAGTTGTGTTTTGTTACAGCCTCGCCTCAACTCTCAGCGAGAATTGCCTTCTCCATCACTGCTGCAAACGTCTTTAGTTGGAACAAGGAGACCCTACTATACAACCAGGGCTTCATTCCATGTTAAAATCTCTTCGCCTTTCGTTCGTTTGTGCTGACTTGATATGGCGCGAAACTCGCCAACTCATTGAATTTTGTGGAATACTCAGACACCGACATCGTTCCCTGCTTCAGCTCCAAAAATTGCACCTCTAGCTAACTCTTCGAAATTTCTGGGAAATAAGTCTCAATAAACATTTCTTTAAACCTTTTCTAAGTCATAATCCCTTGACCTCCTCTGGTTTTATTGGTCTACCACCAATAACTAGGCTCTGCTTTCAATATGAATGTTACGAAAGTAGTCTTCTGGTCATCCTCTACCCTAGCAACATCGAAAACCTTCTCTATTTCCATGATCCAGGTCTGTCCTTCAACCGGATTCATGGACCCACGAAATTCTGGTGGTCCAACTACCTTAAAATCCTTAAAAGTTGTGCCTTGATTCTGAGGTTGATTCTGTAAAGCACCCGCCAGTAACTTCACTAGCTGTTGAACTGGGTTACATTCCTCATTGTTGTTGTTGGTTTCCTCAGTGGCTCTCTATCGGGGTGGTTGACGTCTTAGAGGCAGTTTCTATTAAAAATACACTCATTAGACTATTACTTCATTTCTTTAAATTTTATCACGAAACACATAATACTTTGAATAAAATAATAACTTTTACTCATTCATAATCTTTACAAAAACATCAGAATAATAGCATCACTACTATTAACATAACTTTCCTAAACTACAACTGTTGCAGGATTACTTCATCATCATCTATCCCATTGGTTGTATCATACCCGAGATTTACATTTCATTTATTTTCTAATCACATATCAATTACATTCCCTACAATGTCCTTCTAAGATGTTGCGTAGCCTTACGACGTTCTTCCTCCATAATTCGAAATATTGTTCGGCGATCTAATATATATGATTGTTCGGCGATCTAATATGTCTTGAATACGTTATTCATTTCTTCCATCTTTATCCTCTTTGCTTGTACATCCCTCTCCATTGTTCGGGCTCGTTGGTAAGCTTCATTGTACGCATCTTCAGCTCTTTCCCTCTTAGTAGATTCCTCCTTTAGCTTATTCTTCAATTCTGCAATCTCTACTATCATATACTCGTTCTCTCCTTCGGTGTGAACCAGCTTCTCTTCAACATTATTCAGCCGTTCTTCTCGATCCTGGATCTCGTCGTCCTTCTGTGCCATCGATGTCTGTTGCTCAGCTACTATTTCTTGCAACTCCTCGATGGTATCTTGAAGTTCCACATTATGGTCATACACCTCGTCGTACATATGGGCAGCTATCGAGTTAAATGGAAGAAATTCCTCCTCGTCCTACTGTGGCAGCTCTACGGGGTCCTCCTCGTCCATCTCTATCTCATCATCCTCATCAGGTACTCTCTCCTGCTCAACTACTGTGATTGATAGAACTATTTCCCGTGGCAGTAATTGTTCTCAAATCACCTGAATATCTCGAGGCTCCTCCCCTCTAGCCTGACTGGATCCTCCTACATTAGTCATGCTGTCAACCAAATTTTAAGTTTTAATTACTAATCATTACTACTCGACACTCACGAGCACATAATTTATAATCACATAAGCACATAAGTATTTTATTACTTCTTCCTTAAAACTCGATAAGAGTTCATCATCACTATCTTTTCAAAGGTTACTTCCTAAGGCTTTTCCCCACCTAAGGTTCATAACTTAAAGCTTTGATACCAACCTGTGACACCCCCAAATCAAGGTACTTCATTCCCATAGGATTTGGTGTTCACTTAATCAAGCATTCATATCTAACTACCCAATCCTAGTAAAATTGAATAGTAAAACCTCCCCGTTAAAGGGTTACATTAATAAAATCTCTCAGGTTGTCTAACCTTTAAATACAATCATTTAAATGCGGAAAATAAATAAACTTCATTACAATTATTAAAACAAAATCTGATAATAAAACATCAACATGTTACAAGTCTTCAATACTTGTTCATCTTTCCTTTTCCCTTACTGGTGCTAGGTACATCAACCTTCTCATATTTAACTGTAATAGTTATATAAGCAAGAGTGAGTAAACAAAGCTCATTTGAAATAACAATGAATGAAAATCTTACAACAACTGCCAAATAAGAGGCTCAATAGAAATGAACAATATGGTCTATCAACATTCTGAAATATATAACTGAGGGTCCTAAGACCACGAACTATGTCCACAGTTGCGAGTAATCTTTCAACTGGAACTTTAACAGTCATAAGACTATAAGGACTCCTCGTACTTAGGGGGATCATCCCTTCGTATAATGTTTTGTGCACAAACGTTTCAATGATAAGCGTAAACCCCTAATAATAGGGTTGTTCATCTTAGTATTTAGAGTACAAGTCCGTACCAAAGTAAGTTTGGGTTGGATAAGTTTCAGGGTAATTTAGAGTTTACGAACATTAATTAAGGATTAGTTGAATAAAACTGTAATGACATTATGCTATAAAATAATTCACAAGTGAATCAACATTGTGTACTAAGGTCATGCTTTAGGAATAATCTAAGAGCATAAGTATTGAATAATGTAACATACCTTTCTTGAATAATGTTAAGCTAAGGTTAAAACCTTATTTAGAGTTGAATCTTAAGCATGCATAACAAATAATAAGTTGAATGATAAAACTTGTTCAACATTAGTGTGTTAGAATGTAGAAATTTGCATTCTAATTAACAAGTTAAAGATTGGCTCAAAATCAAGAGATAAGGTTTAGGAGCTTGCACGATATAATTAGGGTTAAGAAACTTGCACAAAGAAAGCTTAGAGTTAGGTAGATTTGAATCTTAAGCATGCATAACAAATAATAAGTTGAATGATAAAACTTGTTCAACATTAGTGTGTTAGAATGTAGAAATTTGCATGCTAATTAACAAGTTAAAGATTGGCTCAAAATCAAGAGATAAGGTTTAGGAGCTTGCATGATATAATTAGGGTTAAGAAACTTGCACAAAGAAAGCTTAGAGTTAGGAAAACTTGCTCAAAGATAGTTTAGATACTTGCACAATTACTAGAGTTAGAGAACTTGCCTCGTGCGTAGGTTAAACAATCACTACTCACGTTCACCACAAGTCCTACACATACCATAGGTATTGACAATACACATTAGTTACACTAACATTACCTTCATAAGTTGCTTTCTTACTTTTAGTATAGCTACTAACTAAGTTTAAGTTTAAATAATATCACATCTTTTCATGAACATTACTTTTTAGCTTTATTACACCTACTTAAGTGATCATGTCATTGCACCACATACACAATAACAACTTGATACAACATCCTATTACATGTCCAACAAGTTATCATTAAGTTATACTAACACACAAAGGATTGCACTTGCATTCGCGCATCCCGACGCCCTCTGATTGGCTCCAAATACACAATAGTCCTAACGATAGACATTTTGACCCTTCATAACGATTTCAAATTGAAAACCTTAAAGCATAAAAGTTAAAGGTCTATTCGTCCTTGTTTCGAATCATCTTGAATCACCTCAATCGGAGTTCGTATGAAAACGTTATGGCCATTTTACTACTGGAGGTGAAAACTGCCCGACCCAGCTACAATTTCAACGCTGGGGAGCAAAATTCAGCGCTGGGGTGCGAGACAGTGGCGCTTCGGCGCAAAATTCAGCACTGGGGCATGAACTTCAGCGCTGGGGCGCGAAGTTCTGGCCTATTTTTGGCTCTGAGGCATGAATTTCAGCGCTAGGGCGCGAAATTTGGCGTTGGGGCTCCGAATTACAGAACACCCAAAACTAGAAACAAAACCAAGCTACTGTGTCTTAATTTCTAACACCAATTAACATGTGTAATCCATGTAAAGCACACATAAATATTACCAAGCATATATGTACCAATTTAAAGAAGTAAACAAAAATTTTAGAAAACTTAAATCCTTGAAAGCAATTTTTTTTTAAAACCAAATTCCTTTCGTGATGTTGTTTGACAAAGTTTAAAACTGTAATTCCTTTTATACATCAAATTGATTCATTTCAACTACGTTCTCTGAAATTCTTAGCAAGCTAATTAACATAATCACTGTTCAATTTCACCATTAGTTCACAATCATATATATACATTCATACCCATATTCAAACTATGTTCATACATATTTTCACTGTAAAAACAAATTTCTCTTCGTGCAGACTTAATCTAGCATACAATCATATATATATATATATATATATATATATATATATATATATATATATATATATATATATATATATATATGTTAAGCAAACAATTTCTTATTTATAACCCAACTAAAACCTCACTAACATGAATAATCCCCACAATTCATTGTATAACTACAATTCAAGAATATGGAATTCACAGAGCATATAGTTTTTTTTGTCATGAACACAAATATGCATATGTATATATATACCATACTAAGGTTATGTAAAAATACCTTTAATTTGCTTGAAATTCTTGCTATCACCATTAAGTTTGCTACAAAGATTCTTAAGATTCTCTCAATTCCCTCACAGCTTCTCTCTCAATTCCCTCTGAACTCTCTTCTCTCTTTTCTCAGTAACTAGAATGCGTAAAAAGAAACCCAAACTGATTGCTATAATACGAAAAACTAAAACTGCTAATCCTTAATACGCCACACATAATAAAACATCAGTTATAAATCTAGCGTATATTCTATAAATATTATATTTTATATTAATTTTATTTAAATTCAAAAATTAGAAATAACCCATAAGGCTTTGTTTGGCAAAATCCTTTAATTTTTAAAGAATTAATATATTAAGCCTTGTTTGGAAAAAACTAAATTAAACCCTTTTAATTTATTTTAATAACTCCTTTATAATATAGTTATTTATCACACTTTATTTAATTAAGTTTTCGTACTTAATTTAATTAATTCTAATAACAATTTATTGAATAATACATTTAATCACATAACTCAATACAAATAATTAACCATCAAATTAAAATATCAATATAATAATAATTTCCTTAACTCATTAATTATTTATTAAAAAAAATAATTAACCACATCAAATCAAATCAAATTGAACAATTATTTATTCAACAATAAACACAACCATTAAATACCTATATAATTCAATAAATATTTAATATTATAATTTAAAATTTTGGAATGTTACACATTGTTCGACGAATACCGTAAGCTTATCTCTTGAATACAAGTTATATTACTTTTTCGTTCGACAGAGCTAATATGCTTAAACCCTTGTGAAAACTGTCCGACCCAAGCTATAATTCCAGCGCTGGGGCACGAGACAGCGGCGCTGGGGCGTGAAATTCAGCGCTGGGATGCGAATTTCAGCGGTGGGGCGAGAAGTTCTGGCCTATTTTCGGCGTTGAGGCGCGATTTTCAGCGCTGGGGCGCGAAATTTGGTGTTGGGGATTCGAATTACAGAACACCCAAAACCATAAACAAAACCAAGCTACTGTGTCATAATTTCTAACACCAATTAACATGTGTAATCCATGTAAAGCACACGTAAATATTACCAAGCATATATGTACCAATTTAAACAACTAAAAATATTTTAGAAAACTTATATCCTTGGAAGCCAAATTTTTTTTCAAAACCAAATTTCTTTATTGACGTTGTTTGACAAAGTTTAACACTATAATTCCTATCATACATCAAATTGATTCCTTTCAACTACATTCTCTGAAATTCATAACAAGCTAATTAACACAATCAAAATTCAATTTCACCATTAGTTCACAATCATATATATACATTCATACCTATATTCAAACTATTTTCATACATATATTCACTGTAAAAAAAATTTCTCTTCTTACAGACTTAATCTAGCATACAATCATATCTATATGTTAAGCAAACAATTTCTTGTTTATAACCCAACTAAAACCTCAAGAACATGAATAATCCCCACAATTCATTGTATAACTACAATTCAAGAATATGGAATTCACAGAGCATATAGTTTTTTTTACCGTGAACATAAATATGCATATGTATATATATACCATACTAAGGTTATGTAAAAATACCTTTAATTTGCTTAAAATTCTTGCTATCACCACTGAGTTTGCTGCAAAGATTCTTAAGATTCTCCCAAATCCCTCCCAGCTTCTCTCTCAATTCTCTCTGAACTCTCTTCTCTCTCTTCTCAATAACTAGAATGCGTAAAAAGAAACCAAACTGATAGCTATAATACGAAAAACTAAAACTGCTAATCCTTAATACGCCACACTTAATAAAACATCAGTTACAAATCTAACGCATATTCTATAAATATTATATTTTAATTATTTTATTTAAATTAAAAAATTATAAATTATCCATAAGGCTTTGTTAGGCAAAACCCTTTAATTTTTAAAGAATTAATATATTAAGCCTTGTTTGGCAAAAACTAAATTAAACCCTTTTTAATTTATTTTAGTAACTCCTTTATAATATAGTTATTTATCACAGTTTATTTAATTAAGTTTTCATACTTAATTTAATTAATTCTAATAAAAATTTATTGAATAATTCATTTAATCACATAACTCAATACAAATAATTAACCATCAAATTGAAATATCAATATAATAATAATTTCCTTAAGTCATTAATTATTTATTAAAAAAAAATAATTAACCACATCAAATCAAATCAAATTGAAAAATTATTTATTCAACAATAAACACATTCATTAAATACTTATATAATTCAATAAATATTTAATATTACAATTTAAAATTCTAGAATGTTACATCATTCCATCCTTACAAGGATTATGTCCTCAGAATCACAACTCAAACAAATCATTCGTCATATAATTCCCTACTTATAAGGATTTTGTCCCCAGAATCGAAGACACAGATTAAACAAATAGCTCAAGGTATTTTTTCATAATTTTATCTTCAAGTTTCCACGTAGCTGCATCAGCATTGTGGTTCCTCCATATCACCTTCACGGAAGGTATTACTTTATTCCTGAGCACATGTTCTTTCCTGTCGACTATCTGGATAGGAACCTCTTCATAGGACAAATCTTTATTAAACTGCAAGTGGTTCATACTCGATCACGTGCTTGTAATCGAATTTATACGGTCGCAACACCGACACATGAAAAATGTTGTGCACATGTTCTAATTCTGGAGGTAAAGCTACCTCTTAAGCCACTTCTCCCACTTTTTGTAGAATCTCAAAAGGTCTAATAAACCTTGGGCTTAACATTCCCTTCTTTTCAAAATGAATTTTTCCCTTCCAAGGAGAAACTTTCAGGAACACAAATTTCATGCTTCAAACTCGCGATTCTGCATGTGTTGATCAGCATATTTCTTCAGTCGATCTTGAGCACCTACTAGTCTTGCTCTGATTAGTTTGATAATTTCTGTGGTCTGCTATACCAGTTCTGGTCCTAGTAGTTGACGTTCACCAACTTCATCCCAACATAGTGGGGTTCTGCATTTCCTGCCGTATAATACTTCGTATGGCGGCATACCAATGCTTGCATGGTAACTGTTGTTGTATGCAAATTCCACCAACGGTAGATGATCATCCCTGTTTCCTTTTAAATCCATGATGCATGCTCTAAGCATATCTTCTAGTGTCTGAATGGTTCGTTCGTTTTGCCCATCAGTTTATGGATGATATGTCGTACTCATCTTCAATTGCGTTCCCATGCATTCTTGAAGTTTCTTCCAGAAATTTAATGTGAACCTCGGGTCTCGATCTGACACTATTGATATTGGAACTCCATGTCTTGAGACGATCTCTTTAACGTATAGCTTCGCCAACTAATCAAGATTAAATTTAATCTTTATTGGCAAAAAGTGTGCAGATTTTGTCAATCTGTCCACTATCACCCATATCGCATCATATCTTTTCTGAGTCATTGGAAGACCTACCATAAAATCCGTTGTGATATGCTCCCATTTCCATTCCGCTATATCTAACGGTTGAAGTAATCCGCTTGGCTTTTTATTTTCTGCCTTTACTCTCTGACATGTCAAGCACTTTGCAATGCATTCTGCAACGTTTCTTTTCATATTTGGCCACCAAAAATGTCGCCGCAAATCTTGATACATCTTCGTACTTCCCGGATGAATCGAATATCTTGAGCTATTAGCTTCTGTCAAGATGTCTTCGTTAATATCATGTATTACTGAAACCCAAATTCGTCCCTCGAATCTCAGCATTCCCTCAGTATCAACCTTATATTTCACTTCTTTTCCCTCGACCACACTTTCTCTTATTTTTTTGCATTCCTCATAATGTAGTTGAGCGTTCTTCACTTTGTCCACCAAAGTTGGACTGGCTTCTATCTGGTATAATTTTTCATCGGATTCTTTTGGAAATTTGATTTCCAACTCTAACCTTTCCATTGCTGAAATGAGCTCCTCCTTATCGGTTAACAACATCAACATTTCTTTGCCTTTCCTACTCAAGGCATCTGCAACCACATTAGCTTTACCCGAGTGATAAAAGATCTCGCAATCATAATCCTTTATCAATTCCATCCATCTTCTTTGACGCATGTTCAAGTCCTTTTGAGTGAAGATATACTTCAGACTCTTATGGTCTGTGTAGATCTCACATTTTTCTCCATAGAGATAGTGTCTCCATATCTTTAAAGCAAACACTACTCCTGCCAACTCTAAATCATGAGTCGAATACCCTTTCTCGTACTCCTTCAACTGCCTTAATGCATACGCAATAACCTTGCCGTTTTGCATAAGGACACAACCAAATCCCTTGTGTGACGCATCACTATACACACAAAAAAAATCCATGTATTATCTAGTAATGACAACACAGGTGCCACACTGAGCTTCTTCTTCAATTCTTGAAAATTCTCCTCACATTTCTCCGTCCAAACAAATTTTACAGTTTTTCTCGTCAAATTTGTAAACGGAGTGGCAATCTTGGAGAAATCTAGGATAAATCGTCGGTAATACCCTTCCAATCCCAAGAAACTTCTCACTTCTTATGGAGTTCTTGGTTGTTCCCAATTTATCACAGCTTTGACCTTTGATGGATCCACTAAAATTCCATCATTGTCAATTACGTGCCCAAGAAATTGTACACATTCTAACCAGAATTAACATTTATAGAATTTTGCGTACAACTTTTCCTTTCTTAGCGTCTCCAGCGTTAGACATAAGTGTTCCATGTGTTCTTCTTGAGTCCTAGAGTACACTAGAATATCATCGATAAACACCACCACAAACTTGTCTAAAAATTATTTAAACACCCTATTCATTAAATCCATGAACGTTGCAGGGGCGTTTGTCAAACCAAAAGACATCACCAAAAATTCATAATGTCCATACCGAGTTTGGAATGCCATCTTCGGTAAATCCTCCTTCCTTAGTTATAGTTGATGATACCCACTTCTCAAATCTATTTTTGAGAAATATCTAGCACCCTTCAACTGGTCAAACAAATCATCTATTCTCAGCAATGGATATTTATTCTTAATAGTGACTTTGTTTAATTCCCTATAATCAATGCAAAGACGCATTGACCCATCCTTCTTCTTTACAAATAACACTGATGCTCCTCAAGGTGATACGCTCGATTGAATATACTTCTTATCTAATAATTCTTGCAGTTGTACCATTAATTCTTTCATCTCTACCTGAGCCATTCTGTACTGGGCCTTCGATATTGGAGCGGTTCCTGGCGCTAAGTCGATCACGAACTCGATTTCTCTGTCCGACAGAAGCCCTGGCAAATCCTCCAGAAACACGTCCACGAATTCCCTAACCACTGGTATTTCCTCCAGTTTCATACCCTTCTCCTTTTGAGTATCGACTATTTAAGCTAATTACCCTACACAGCCCTGACTCAATAACTTCTTAGCTTTCATTATCGTAAGACATCTCATTTGTCTAGGCGATCTACTACCATGAAAAACTACCTTTGACGGAGTCATAAGGTTTACACACTTCTTTTGGCAATCAATTATCGCTCCATAATTGAATAACCAATCCATTCCCAATATAACATCAAACTCTTCAAGTTTTATCGGGATTAAATCTACTTTCATAATATGCCCCTTAATATTCACCCTACAGTTCTTGTATAAGAACCTAGCAGGAATCATTTCTCTATTCGCAATTTCTATGGTTAAAGGGAAATTTAGCTCTTCACTAGGTATTTCTAACTTCTTAGCAAATTCAACAGATATAAACGAGCAAGTAGCACCCGAATCAAATAATTCATATGCATTTATATCATTGATTGGGATAATACCTGATACGACATCTTTTGATTGCACCGCGTCCTGCACCGTTATGTTGAAGGTTCTTGTTGTTGTCTTATTTGTTGATGTTGGTCCAGCAATAGCCAATGTATCTCCACTAGCACTTCCCTTGCTTCTATTTGCTTCACCAGATCTCTTCATAGGTCATTTACGAGCAAAATGATCATTAGACCCGCACGTGAAGCAAATGTTCTTCTTAGGTTGAGTGTAGTTTGGGGCGATGTGACCCTCCTGGTCACAATTAAAGCATACGCGTTTCTCCATTAAGCACACACCCTTTTGAAACTTCCCGCATGTAGCACATGCTTCAAACTTAGTCTTTTGCTGGTTTCCTTGTTGATTTCCAGCTCCCACATTTGCATTCCACTTCCTCTTCTAATTGTTGTTGCCATTCCCACCATTACCTCCACCACCACTCTTAGCTTCACCTTCACTCTTCTTCTTCCTCTTCTCTTGGTTGTGTTTTGTTACAGCCTCGCCACAACTCTCAGCGAGAATTGCCTTCTCTATCACTGCTGTAAACATCTTTAGTTGGAACAAGGAGACCCTACTATACAACCAGGGCTTCATTCCATGTTAAAATCTCTTCGCCTTTCGTTCGTTTGTGCTGACTTGATATGGCACGAACCTTGCCAACTCATTGAATTTTCTGGAATACTCAGACACCGACATCGTTCCTTGCTTCAGCTCCAAAAACTGCACCTCTAGCTGACTCTTCCAAATTTCTGGGAAATAAGTCTCACAAACACTTCTTTGAACCTTTTCCATGTCATAATCCCTTGTCCTCCTCGGGTTTTATTGGTCTGCCACCAATAACTAGGCTCTGCTTTCAACATGAATGTTACGAAAGAAGTCTTATGCTAATTCTCTACCCTAGAAACATCGAAAACCTTCTCGATTTCCATGATCCAGGTCTGTCCTTCAACCGGATTCATGGACCCACGGAATTCTGGTGGTCCAACTACCTTAAAATCCTTAAAAGTTGTGCCCTGATTCTGAGGTTAATTCTGCAAAGCACCCGTCAGTAACGTCACTAGCTGCTGAACTGGGTTACATTCCTCATTGTAGTTGTTGGTTTCCTCAGTGGCTCTCTATCGGGGTGGTTGACGTCTTGGAGGTATTTTCTGTTAAAAATACACTCATTAGACTATAACTCCATTTCTTTAAATTTTATCACGAAACACATAATACTTTGAATAAAATAATAACTTTTATTCATTCATAATCTTTACAAAAACATCAGAATAATAACATCACTACCATTAACATAACTTTCCTAAACTACGACAGTTGCAAGATTACTTCATCATCATCTATCCCATTGGTTGTATCATACCCGAGATTTACATTTCATTTATTTTCTAATCACATATCAATTACATTCCCTACAATATCCTACTAAGATGTTGCGTAGCCTTACGACGTTCTTCCTCCATAATTCGGAACATTGTTCGACGATCTAATATTTCTTGAATACGTTATTCATTTCTTCCATCTTCATCCTCTTTGCTTGTGCATCCCTCTCCGTTGTTCGGGCTCGTTGGTAAGCTTCATTATACGCATCTTCAGCTCTTGCCCTCTTAGTAGATTCCTCCTTTAGCTTATTCTTCAATTCTACAATCACTGCTATCATATGCTCGTTCTCTCCTTCGGTGTGAACCAGCTTCTCTTCAATGTTGTTCAGCCGTTCTTCTCGATCCTGGATCTCGTCGTCCTTCTGTGCCATCGATGTCTGTTGCTCAGCTACTATTTCTTGCAACTCCTCGATGGTATCTTGAAGTTCTACATTACGGTCATACACCTCGTCGTACATACGGGCAACTATCGAGTTAAATGGAAGATCTTCCTCCTCGTCCTCCTCGTCCGACTGTGGCAGCTCTACGGTGTCCTCCTCGTCCGTCTCTATCTCATCATCCTCATCAGGTACTCTCTCCTGCTCAACTACTGTGATCGACAGAACTGTTTCCCGTGGCAGTAATTGTTCTCAAATCACCTGAATATCTCGAGGCTCCTCCTCTCTAGCCTGACTGGATCCTCCTACATTAGTCATGCTGTCAACCAAATTTTAAGTTTTAATTACTAATCATTACTACTCAACACTCACGAGCACATAATTTATAATCACATAAGCACATAAGTATTTTATTACTTCTTCCTTAAAACTCGATAAGATTTCATCATCACTATCTTTTCAAAGGTTACTTCCTAAGGCTTTTCCCCACCTAAGGTTCATAACCTAAAGCTTTGATACCAACCTGTGACACCCCCAAATCTAGGTACTTCATTCCCATAGGATTTGGTGTTCACTTAATCAAGCATTCATATCTAACTACCTAATCATAGTAAAATTGAACAGTAAAACCTCCCCATTAAAGGGTTACATTAATAAAACCTCCAAGGTTATCTAACCTTTAAATACAATCATTCAAATGTGTAAAATAAATAAACTTCATTACAATCATTAAAACAAAATCTGATAATAAAACATCAACATGTTACAAGTCCTCAATACTTATTCATCTTTCCTTTTCCCTTACTGGTGCTAGGTACATCAACCTTCTCATCTTTAAATGTAATAGTTATATAAGCAAGAGTGAGTAAACAAAGCTCACTTGAAACAACAATGAATGAAAATCTTACAACAACTGCCAAATAAGAGGCTCAATAGAAATGAACAATATGGTCTATCAACATTCTGAAATATATAACTGAGGGTCCTAAGACTACGAAATATGTCCACAGTTGTGAGTAATCTTTCAACTCCAACTTTAACAGTCATAAGACTATAAGGACTCCTCATACTTAGAGGGATAAGCCCTTCGTACAATGTATTGTGCACAAACATTTCAACGCTAAGCGTAAACCCCTAATAATAGGGTTATTCATCTCAGTATTTAGAGTACAAGTCCGCACCAAAGTAAGTTTGGGTTGGATAAGTTTCAGGGTAATTTAGAATTTACAAACATCAACTAAGGATTAGTTGAATAGAACTGTAATAACATTATTCTATAGAATAATTCATAAGTGAATCAACATTGTGTACTAAGGTCATGCTTTAGGAATAATCTAAGAGCATAAGTATTGAATAATGTAACATACCTTTCTTGAATAATGTTAAGCTGAGGTTAAAACCTTATTTAGAGTTGAATCTTAAGCATGCATAATAAATAATAAGTTGAATGATAAAACTTGTTCAACATTAGTGTGTTAGAATGTAGAAATTTGCATGCTAATTAACAAGTTAAAGATTGGCTCAAAATCAAGAGATAAGGTTTAGGAGCTTGCACGATATAATTAGGGTTAAGAAACTTGCACAAAGAAAGTTTAGAGTTAGGAAAACTTGCTCAAAGATAGTTTATATACTTTCACAATTATAAAAGTAGAGTTAGAAAACTTGCCTCGTGCATAGGTTAAACAATCACTACTCACGTTCACCACAAGTCCTACACATACCATAGGTATTGACAATACACATTAGTTACACTAACATTACCTTCATGAGTTGCTTTCTTACTTTTAGTATAGCTACTAACTAAGTTTAAGTTTAAACAACATCACATCTTTTCATGAACATTACTTTTTAGCTTTATTACAACTACTTAAATGATCATGTCATTGCACCACATACACATTAAAAACTTGATACAACATCCTATTACATGTCCAACAAGTTATCATTAAGTTATACTAACACACAAAGGATTTCACTTGTATTCGCGCATCCCGACGCCCTTCGATTGGTTCCAAATACACCCTAGTCCTAAAGATGGCCATTTTGACCCTTCATAACGATTTCAAATTGAAACCCTTAAAGCATCAAAGTTATAGGTCTATTCGTCTTCGTTCCGAATCATCTTGAATCACCTAAATCGGAGTTCGTATGAAACAGTTATGGCCGTTTTACTACAGGAGATCAAAACTGTCCGACCAAGGCTACAATTCCAGCGCTGGGGCGCGAGACAATGGCGTTGGGGCGCGAATTTCAACGCTGGGGGGCGAATTTCAACGTTGGGGCACTGTTCCCAATTACTTACTACTTCGACTTTTTCGGGGTTTACTGTGATTCCATTCTCATCCACCACGTGGCCTAAGAATTGAACCTTCTTCATCCAAAATTCGCACTTAGAAAACTTCATATACAACTTCTCCTTTTGTAGTGCCTCCAAAACAATCCTCAGATGTTCGACGTGTTCTTCCTCTGTCTTCGAGTAAATTAAAATATCATCGATGAAAACTACTACGAATTTATCCAAATATGGCTTGAAAACTCGATTCATCAAGTCCATGAATGCTTCCAGAGCATTAGTTAAACCGAATGACATTACCAAAAACTCATAATGTCCATAATGAGTTCTAAACGCAGTCTTTGGTATGTCCTCATCCCGCACCTTCAGTTCATGATATCATGTCCGTAGGTCGATCTTCGAGAAACACTTCTCTCCCTTTAGTTGATCAAATAAGTCATCTATCCTTGGTAATGGATATCTGTTCTTGATCGTTACTTTGTTCAATTCTCGATAATCGATATAGAGCCTCATCGACCCGTCCTTTTTCTTAACGAATAACACTGGTGCTCCCCAAGGAGACACACTCGGTCGAATGTAACCCTTATCCAATAATTCTTGAAGTTGTATCATCAATTCCTTCATTTCTACTGGCGCCATACGATATGGAGCTTTTAAAATCGGTGTTGTTCCTGGTGCTAAGTCTATTACGAATTCGATTTCTCTATCTGGCCGAAGGCCAGACAGATCATCCGGAAACACATCCTGAAATTTACTCACTACGGGTATATCTTTAATCTCTACTCCCTTTTTTTGAGTATCCACTATGTAAGCTAAATAACCTACACATCCTTTCATTAACAATTTCCTGGCCTGCATCATCATAATGCAACACGATTGCTTAAACGATGAGCTACCATAAAACACTAACTTAGACTTACTCGAAGTTTGAAGATTCACATATTTGTTCTGAAAGTTAATTACTGCTGCATGGTTATATAACCAATCCATCCCCAGTATTACATCGAATTCTCATAGTCTAATAGGAATCAAGTCTACGCTCAGTTTCATGTTCTCTAATGTTTGCGATGTATTCTACAGGGATTATTTCCTTATTCGTAACTTCTATGTTTAAAGGATATTTTAATCGTTCTTGGGGTATACAAAGTTTACTAGCAAATTCTTCATATATAAACGAACAGGTGCCACCCGAATCAAATAATACATAAGCATTTATATTATTGATTGGGATTATACTTGAAACCACGTCCTTTGCAGCTACGGCGTCTTGGACGGTCATGTTAAAGGTTTGAGCGGTCGATCGGTTGGGTTGCGCAGGTCCACCAATCATTAACTTACTTCCTCCTCCCTAGCTTCTGCCAGCTCCACCGCTTCCTGTCTTCGGGCAATCCTTTATCTGGTACTCTATTGATCCACAAGCAAAACATCCTCTGATCTTTTTTGACTTTGGGCTATTTGGTGATATGTGCCCCTCTTGGCCGCAATTATAACAAGTGTTTTTCCTCTTCCAGCATTCTCCCTAACGACTTCTTCCACATTTGTTGCAAGCTTCGGTCCTCTTCTTGAAGTTTCCCTGGTGACTCCTGTGAGACCCCAAATTTTATGAATAAAGATTTAAATTTCTCAAAATATTTTTTTGAATATTATGGTGTGGATTTGATATAATGTTATAGTTGTAGATAATATTTACAAATTTTGCAAAGTAAGCAAGTGATTATATAATATTTGATTGGTCGGGGAATATTCGTACAACGGCACAATCATTGGTGGACCCCACAACGGAAGTATTGTCGTAGTTAAAAAAACGACATAATTATCTTTTTATAAAAATAACGGCGAAAGTGTTACCGTTAAAACTGTTGAACTACCCGGTAGTAAAAGTACAATAATACGTGTGGTTGCATAGTAGCACACAGTATTGATTATTAATGCTTACGTAAGAAGTCACTCAGTTATACTCAATTATTGCTACAGTAATTGTTGCATCATATCTATCATATTATTGATTCAATTATTGTCACAGTATCATCTGTATAATATGTAATATTATTAAATAAATAATTGAGACGACAAAGTTATTCATATTATTATTTGCAATATTGACAATGTCTTGAAGTTGTGTCAATGAGAGGTTTGGTCACCTAATTGCGCGCCAATAAGGAAAAATCCTTATCGAAAAGCCCCCTCTTTCTTGGGAACGACCTGGTTGTTAAATATTGTGAATTATAATAATAATGATGAATAAGTTCGTGTTGATTAAAGATGAAATTGATAGTTCCATTGTGTTGGAATTATTAGTCTTAGTGGAAATCGACATTTATTTCGATAATAATTGATGTCTGGTGGTTATATTGACCAATCGGGTAATTAACCGAATAAATGAGCAATTAATTGTTATTGATTCATATGATTATAACTATTGATTCACATGATTGAACTATTGATTCACATTATTTACTATTAGGGGAGGTGGTGCAAGTTTGATAATACTTGCAGGACTAAATTAAAAATGAAGAAAAAGAGGAAGGTATTATATTGTAATATTTTGAGCCCCAAAACATGCAATTATCGAAACTATATTTTTCTATAAATAGAAGCTCATTCTTCCTTCATTCCTCACCAATTCACTAAAGCTATAGAGCAATTATTATAGAGAGAAAGAAGAAGAGAAGTCTGTTACCTCACTATTCCAGTATCCAGTCTTCTTTTGATGTAAGGGGTATTATTTCTTTCGTATTCATGAAGAGAGCTATTGTTATTTCATTCATTATTATTCTGTTGGAATAACCTGTATACGCGGACAACCGTATACATGGTGAAATTCTTCTGTTATTCCATTTTTTATTATTATGTTGGAATAACCTGTCTATGCGAAGTACCGTATACCTAGTGAAATTCTTCTGTTATTTCATTCTTTATTATTTTGTTGGAATAACCTGTCTATGAGATCTATCGCATGCCTGGTGAATTCTGTTGTTATTCCATTATTTATTATTCTGTTGGAATATCCTGTTTGTGCGGATTACGCATGACTTGGTCTCATTCTTTATTATTCTGTTGGAATATCCTGTCTGTGTAGATTACGCATGACCTGGTTCCATTCTTTATTATTCTGTTGGAATATTCCATCTATACAGATTATGCATAACCTGGTTCAATTCTTTATTATTTTGTTGGAAACAACCTGTCTGTGCGGTCTATCGCATACATGGTAAATTCTTCTGTTATTTCATTCTTTATTATTCTGTTAGAATAACCTATCTATGTGGATTAGTGCATGCATGGTGAATGATCCTTCGTATTCATTCTTTATTAAATTGTGAAAATAATCTGTCTACGTGGATTACCGCATGGCGGGTGAAAATCCATTTGCAGTTTCGTATATTATATTATACTTGTATAAAATATCATTTCATTTGTACTCGTCGTGGAATATCATTTTTTTGGTATTTTTTTACGAGTTACTATTCACGGGTTACTATTCACCCAAATTACTATTCACCCGAATATTATCCACTCGGGTATTCAGGACACTTTTTATGTCGGGGTACTATTCTCGAAGTACTATTCATGGGGTACTATTTACCCAAAAAATATATTTCTTTTTTGTCCAAATTATTTTTGGTACATGAATATTATTCTTGAATTTTACTCTACAAAGCAGTATCGTGTTGACAATTTGGACGTTATTGATTTCTGGATAAATTAAATTATAAATCTTTAAAATTTACGTGCATAGATGGACTTGGTATGATTATGACCAGAGATTATTCAGTATAATCATGACCGTAATGTGACAAATGATGTTGTAAAAGTCCTCATTGGCCTGTAGTTCATTGATGGACAGTTGTTGGTATGATTATGACCAGGGATTATTCGGTATAATCATGACCATTGATGATTACATGAATATCCTTGGCCGTGGTGTAGGGATGATCCGATTTTATTTATTAAGCTGAGTCTCAGCGATAAAGTTGATGAAAAACTTTTTAAATCATAGAAGATAGTAGATTTTATGCTCTACTTGACTCTCCTAATGGATTGTTTATTTCCACTGCAGTTGTTGATTTAAAACTTGTTGTCTATTGTATTCTATCATTTGTTATATTGTTGAAGGCTAAGGACAATTTATTCTGCATTATCTTAGTCATAATATTTCTTACTAGGCTAGTTGAGCTCACCCTTTCTTTCATTGTTCTCTTCAATAAATGAGAATATAGCTGGGACGAGTCGGGGAATGGAGTGTGGTCCAGGATAAATGGCTTTAGTAGTCCTCACTATTCTACGGAATAATGTGATAATAATTGTAATGAGGACACCATTGAGTGTGGATATTGTCTAGATGACAATATTCTTGTTTAAACTCTCAGCTATGTTTTGTCGTATTTTTACATGACTGTTGTATAATTAAGTTGTATTTGAATTTATGTACCATGTATTTGGCGACTCAAGATGGGTGATGTATACCTATTTTGGAGGTGTCACAGTTGGTATCAAAGTTTAGAGATATGATCCATGACTGAGATGTGAGACAAGAACTAGGAGGGGAGAGATGGTGAATTCCTTCGCTAGTATGACCTACCTAAGTTTATTTAGTATTTAATTGGTAGGTCAGAGTATAGGGATAATATGTGATATGTCAATTAACCCTTGTTTTGTGACAGTGTTTGAAAATGGCATCTAAAAATGTTGAGATCAGCAATGAAGAACATGAGACCGTTGAGTCACTAACGATTAATACCCAGGATAATGTGCAACGGGAAGAAAATAATCCTCATGTAAATAATAACACCGATCAGATGATGAATGATGGGAAGTTCAGAGGCTTTATGCAATTTATGCAACATCAGGCGAGAGAGACTCCTATTCAAAATGTAGGTGGAAACACTGGCAACTCTCGGATGGTCACCGCTAAGCAGTTCAAGGAGTTGGGACCACTGGAGTTTTTGGGAAAGCCAGAACCACTTAAGGCGCAGACGTGGATAAAGCAAATTAGCAAGATATTTGATGTCTTAGGATGCTCCGAGGAGCAAAAGGTTCCCTTTGCCACCTTTATGTTGCGTGAAGAGGCAGATAACTGCTGGAAATCTGTGAAACGTACCCAGCCTGACGCACTCAAGATGTCTTGGGAGAAGTTCCAAGAGTTGTTTAACGACGAGTACTTTCCCGAAAGTATTCGTCACATGAAGGAGGTTGAATTCATTAAGTTAGAGCAAAACAATATGACCGTGTCGCAGTACGAGGCTAAATTTACGGAGTTATCCCGGTTTGCATCCCATTTGGTCAATAATGAGGAGCAAATAACGCGAATGTTTCTTAGAGATTTGAAACCCAATATACGTCAATACCTCATTTCTCACAAACTTTGTTTATATTCAGATGTTGTGAATAAGGCTTAGTTATTGGAGCGCGATAATGAGTCAGCACAACCAAAAGGCAACGACGAACAACATGGTAATAATCATACCGGTGGCAACGACCATTGGAACAATGATAATCGTCATGGGGAAAATTATCATGCCAAGAATGGTAACCACTTCGGTAGTAATCATGGCCAAGATAATAGGAGTTGAAATTTCAAAAAGAGAAGGTTCAACAACGATGGAAAGACAACAGTACCAACACCCATTTTCAAGGAAGGAGAATGACCACCAATTGTATGCTTCAAATACGGAGGGGAGGGACATATCAGTCCAAACTGCGTGATGCAGTCCAAAGAATGTTACAATTATGGAAAAGAAGGTCACCTAGCCCGATTTTGTTGTGCGCCAAAGTCAAGTCCAGCTGGGATGGTGGCACCAAAAGCAGATACGGACAAAACAAAGTTGGTGGTTTCAGGAAGAGTGTTTTTCATGACTTCTCAAAAACTGAGTAACCCGAACGAAGTTAGCATGGGTTAGTTAATTATAAATTCTTGCGAAGTCTATACCTTATTAGATATCAGTTCTACCCATTCTTTTATCTCTCTTGATTGCGCTCAACGTTTAAATTTGACCCCAGAGAAGTTAGACTTTGACTTATTGGTTGAAACTCCATTAGGAGAAACCTTCATTACATGTGCTATCCATCTCTTGGATGAGATTCACAGTTTTAAATGATATTTCTATCATTAATAAATTTCTTGACGTATTCTTGAAGACTTCTTAGCTTACCCCTTGAGCGTGAAATCGAATTTTCTATTAACCCCAGTACAAAACCCATTTCTTTAACCCTTAAATATTTCTTCAACCAAAACAAACGAATAATGCGCCAAAGATGTTGGCTCGAGCTATTGAAGATTACGACTATACCATTCAATATTATTGTGGAAGAGCGAACGTGGTAGCTGACGCGTTGAGTAGAAGATCGTATGCGTTTATGAGTGCGACGTTGTTAACATAAAAACCCATTTCGTATAACTTACAAATGATGAAGATAGAGTTAAAGACTCTAGAGACCCACGTGAAGATAGCGAATATATGATTAGAATTGACTTTAATCGATAAAGTTAAAGCCGCTCAAACTACACACCTGGAGCTGATGAATATGAAGAAGAAGGTTCAAGAAGGCGTTATTCTAGAACTAAGAGTCGACGAATAGAGGAAATCTCAACCCTCGATTTAATTGGCCCATTTGAAATCCTCGATCGAGTAGGAACTGTGGCCTATAGAATCGTTTTACCGCCAAGTATGTCGTGTGTTCATAACGTTTTCATGTATCGATGTTACGTAAATATGTGGATGACCCGAACCACATTATTAAATTAGAACTAGACTAGATAGCAGATGATTTAACGTATGAAGAGATACGTGTTAAAATCTTGGATAAGAAGGATAGTATTCAACACTCAAAGGTTATACCTCAAGAGTTAGAATCTGAAATGAAGTCAAGGTATCCTCATCGCTTCGGCATACCAGGTACATACATAAATTTTGAGGGTGAAATTTCATAAGGAGGGGAGATTGTGAGACCCCAAATTTTATGAATAAAGATTTAAATTTCTCAAAATATTTTTTTGAATATTATTGTGTGGATTTGATATAATGTTATAGTTGTGGGTAGTATTTATAAATTTTGCAAAGTAATCAAGTGGTTATATAATATTCGATTGGTCGGGGAATATTCTTTTTATCGGGGGATATTCGTACGACGGCACAATCATTGGTGGACCCCACAACGGAAGTATTGTCGTAGTTAGAAAATGACAGAATTATCTTTTTATAAAAATAGCGGCGAAAGTGTTACCGTTAAAACTGTTGAACTACCCGGTAGTAAAAGTACAGTAATACGCGTGGTTGCATAGTAGCACACGATATTAATTATTAATGCTTACGTAAGAAGTCACTCAGTTATACTCAATTATTACTACATTAATTGCTGCATCATATCTCTCATATTATTGATTCAATTATTATCACAGTATCATATGTATAATATGTTATATTATTAAATCAATAATTGAGATGGCAAAGTTATTCATATTATTATTTGCAATATTGACAATGTCTAGAAGTTCTGTCAAGGACAAGGTTGGTCACCAAATTGCGCGCCAATAAGGAAAAATTCTTATCGAAAAGCCCCTTCTTTTCTGGGAACGACCTGGTTGTTAAATATTGTGAATTATAATATTAATGATGAATACGTTCGTGTTGATTAAAGATGAAATTGAAAGTTCCATTGCATTGGAATTATTAGTGTTGGTGGAAATCGACATTTATTTCAATAATAATTGATGTCTGGATGTTATATTGACCAATCGGGTAATTAACCGAATAAATGAACAATTAATTGTTATTGATTCACATGATTATAACTATTGATTCACATGATTGAACTATTGATTCACATTATTTACTATTAGAGGAGGTGGTGCAAGTTTGATAATACTTTGCAAGACTAAATTAAAAATGAAAAAAGAGAAGAAGGTATTATACTATAATATTTCGAGCCCCAAAATATGCAATTATCAAACCTATATTTTTCTATAAATAGAAGCTCATTCTTCCTTCATTTCTTACCAATTCACTAAAGCTATAGAGCAATTATTCTAAAGAGAAAGAAGAAGAGAAGTCTGTAACCTCACTATTCCAGTATCTAGTCTTCTTTTGAGGTAAGGGGTATTATTTCTTTCGTATTCATGAAAAGAGCTATTGTTATTCCATTCCTTATTATTCTGTTGGAATAAATTGTATACGCGGACTACCATATACATGGTGAAATTCTTCTGTTTTTCCATTCTTTATTATTATATTGGAATAACCTGTCTATGTGAAGTACCGCATACCTGGTGAAATTCTTCTTTTATTCTAATCTTTATTATTCTGTTGGAATAACCTGTATGTGTAGTCTATCGCATGCCTGGTGAATTCTGTTGTTATTTAATTTATTATTATTCTATTAGAATATCTTGCATGTACAGATTATGCATTACCTGGTTCCATTCTTTATTATTCTGTTGGAATATTCTATCTGTACGGATTACGCATGACCTGGTTGGAATATCCTGTCTGTGCGGATTACACATGTCCTGGTTCCATTCTTTATTATTATGTTGGGAATAATCTGTCTGTGCAGTCTATCACATGCATGGTGAATTCTTTTGTTATTCAATTCTTTATTATTCTATTGGAATAACCTGTCTATGTGGATTATCGCATGCATGGTGAATGATCCTTTGTATTCATTCTTTATTAAATTGTGGAAATGATCTGTCTACGTGGATTATCACATGACCGGTGAAAATCCATTTACAGTTTCATATATTCTATTATACTTGTATGTGATATCATTTCTTTTGTACTCGTCATGGAATATCATTTTCTTTGGTATTTTTTTACGAGTTACTATCCACAGATTACTATTCACCCAAATTACTATTCACCCGAATATTATTCACTCGGGTATTCGGGATACTTTTCATGTCGGGGTACTATTCACAAGGTACTATTCCTGAAGTACTATTCACGGGATACTATTTACCCAAAAAATATATTTCTTTTCTGTTCAAATTATTTTTGGTACATGAATATTATTCTTAAATTTTACTTTACAAAGAAGTATCGTGTTGACAATTTGGACGTTATTGATTTCTAGATAAATTAAATTATAAATCTTTAAAATTTATCCTTGAACTTGTTTTATTGAATTATTATGTCATTGTCATCATCCTCATGCTTATATTATGATGAAAATAATCTTTGGCTTATGTACATAGATGTACTTGGTATGATTATGACCAGAGATTATTCGGTATAATCACGACCGTAATGTGACGAATGATGTGGTAAAAGTCTTCATTGGCCTGTAGTTTATTAATGGACAGTTGTTGGTATGATTATGACCAGGGATTATTCGGTGTAATCATGATCATTGATGATTACATGAATATCCTTGGCCGTGGTGCAGGGATGATTCGATTTTATTTATTAAGCTGAGTCTCAGCGATAAAGTTGATGAAAAACTTTTTAAATCATAGAAGATAGTAGATTTTATGCTCTACTTGACTCTTCTAATGGATTGCTTATTTTCGCTCCACTTGTCGATCTAAAACTTGTTGTCTATTGTATTCTATCAGTTGTTATACTGTTGAAGGCTAAGGATAATTTATTCTGCATTGTCTTAGTCATAATATTTCTTATTGGGCTAGTTGAGCTCACCTTTTCTTTCATTGTTCTATTCAGGAACTGAGAATATAGCTGGGACGAGTCAGGGAATGGAGTGATGGTCTAGGATAAATGGCTTTAGCAGTCCTCACTATTCTACGGAATAATGAGATAATAATTGTAATGAGGACACCATTGAGTGTGGATATTATCTAGATGATAATATTCTTGTTTAAACTCTCAGCTATGTTTTGTCGTATTTTTACACGACTGTTGTATAATTAAGTTATATTTGAATTTATGTACCATGTATCTGGCGACTCAAGATGGGTGATGTATACCTGTTTTGGGGGCGTCACAACTCCCACCTTGGTTATTGTTTCTGTTGTTGTTATTTTCCCATTTCCTCTTTTCGGAGTTACTTCCTTCGCTGCTACTCCCTCCACGATGCTCACTACCAGCCTTCTTATTCTTCTTCTCCTTATGATATAGACTCAAGGCCTCACTGCCTCCTTCCGTGATGATTGCCTTCTCCAACAATGTTGTAAAGGAATCAATCTATAAGACCGATACCTTATTATACAACCACGGCTTCAACCCTTGCTCAAAACATCTTGTGACAACCCGAGAAATTAGATAATTTATGAAAATCTTAAATGATTGATTTAAGGTTAAATAATAGACCTAGACAGAAAATAAGTGTATGCGTTTAATGTTATTGGGAAGGAATTTTGAGGGTTTCAAAATTCGGTGAAGGATATAGGTGAATTATTCAGGATTAAGGATTTATGTGAATTCGTTTTGTGTTAATGGTTATGTATGTGTTCAAAATGTGGTTAAGGGTCATGGGTTGATCAGATAATTTATATATGTATCAAAGCCTAAGTTTATATTAAGAACGACAGCGTTCGGTTAGAAAACCCTAGCGTTTAACAAGAAACCATAGAAATCGGTTCTGGAAACCCTAGTTTCAGTTCCGGGAGTCCGAAACCCTAATTTCGGTTATTGAAAACCCTAGATTGGGAAGGCAATGTTATGTACTAGGTTAAACGTAAATAATATTAAATTAATTAGGGAAAACCCTAATGAAGTACTGGAAATTCTAGTTGATTATTAGAAAGCCCTAATACCAGATCTGAAAACCCTAATTTCAGATTCTGATAAAATGAAACCCTAATCTGGGAATATAACGGAGAATTTTAATGCTTTAGTGCTATTAATTAAGTATTAATTAGGGTAAAGATTAATTAATTAGCAAACCCTAATTTCCAATTTTTGGAACCCTAATTGTTCCGTCAGAAACTCTATTGCGCAATTGTGGATTTAATTGCTAAAATTAGCAATATTAATTAGGAAACCCTAATCCTAGTTATTTCAATTTATGAGTAATTAGAAAACCCTAATCTAATTACGAGATTTAATTTCTAAATTAGAAAATCAAAATTTTCTATTAGAAACCCTAATTCAAGGGTTTTGAACCCTAATGACCATTTTGACCCTAATTGCTTAATTAGCAATTGTAATTAGGAAATGCTAATCGTAACTAGCAAGATTTAAAGTGTGATTAAGAAATTATTATATAATTAGTAAATTTTAATTATAAGTTAAAATTGTTAATTTTTATTTTTATAACCGAAATTCGGAAATGTTAGAAGTTAAATTTGCAAAGTTAAGGGTTAAAACCTAAACCCTAATATGTCCAAACCCTAAACCCTAAGGGTTTCATCAAATTACAAATATAGAAATAAAATGGTATGCTAAATGTCATTTTTGATTTCTTTTGTCACATTTCTTTTATTATTTATTAGTAGCTTGCTTGCAAATCTTGCTAAATCCTTGGTTGGTGAACAACCCTAGATCTAACCTAGCCTAGCCATGTGCTACAAACCACAACAATCAGCCACTTGCCAGCTCATTTCATTACATGTAGCAAATAAATAGATTAAGAGAGAGAATGGACCACATGATTTTTTTTCATTTTCTTCCAAGACCCTCTCTCTCTAAAATTCGAAATCTAGAGTGAGAGAGAAAGAAAAGATGAAGCATGATCATCTTGTAGCAAGCTAAGGATCAGATCAATGTCAGAAATCATGGATCAAAGCTCAAAGTGGTATAAACCTTAAATTTTTAGAAATTATATTATCTGATGTTATATGTTGTAATTGATTGTGTAAAGTTGTGTAATGAGGTGTCTTTTAGTGATCTGGGTTGTTAAATCCCTGATCCATAACATCAAAGTACTCGGATTTGATTTTTTTAGAAATCTGGAAATCTAGAAATTTAAGGCCTGACAGCCATATGTCAGGGCCTCTAAATCATTACTTGTTAATGTTTTGTTGTGTTGTAAGTTATATCTCTGTAGTATGCCATGTAGGCTTCAATCTGGAACTGGAATCGTGATCATACCGTGTCTAGATCTCCAGATAAAAGCGGTCAAAGTGCATTGACCGATCACGCTTTCTGGAATTCTGGGTAAACCTAGAAACCCAGATCGCCTGACAAGATGTTCAAAGCTCTTGATCTTGTTGGTGTTTGTTGTTTTGGCCATTGTGTTGGTTAGATATTGTAGGCATGTTTAAGGACTACACAATCATGTTATTATATCCCCTAGATCGTAACTGGAATGACAGGAAATTAAGGTCAAAATATAGTTGACCGACTGTTTTGATAAATTCTGGAAATTCCCAGAAAGTTGAAGAACACGTGTCTGACAGCATGTTTGACCACCTAGATCTTACACATGTGATGTTGTTAGACTAACTTTATGTTATAATGTTACACCCTGTCATGCGTACTACAAGATTAAACCTTTAGATCACACAAATAATAAGGAGACTGAAAGATACAAGGATCTGAAGTAGCCTCCTCGTTACTGCTTGAGTTTATGGGCAACCCAGAAACTCAAGAACAGGGTCTGACACGATGTTGTAGGGTCTAAATCTCGCAGATCTATTGTTGTTTGGTCCTTAAATCAGTCATTAATTGTAGTATTACACTTATACTACATAACCATTAGCATTAGCAGACCAGAAATTAAGTTTAGCATGGATTAAATTATGGTCAAACAAGCATACTCGGTGTCTGTCATGAAGGCTCAAGAACACCTATAGCGACGGTTCTGTCGCTATAGGGCCCTTTAGCGACAGTTTATTTCTTATTTTCCGGAAAAATGATTAAAAATTAGAAAAAATGGTTTTTAATTATTAAAAATACAAAATAAATTACGAAAAATTATTTTAAAGTCTAAAAAATAGTTTTTTAACTATTTTGAGTATATTTTGAAAATATTTAATATTTTTGGAATATAAATGGTATTTATTTATTTAATTACAATATTAAATAAATTATTTAAAAATAGTTTTAATTCATGAAAAATCATGAAAAATTATTTTATGGTATAAGAAAATATTTTAAGTTATTTTTGATGACTTTTAATATTTTGTGAGGAAATTCATTAATTAATCAATATTAATGATAATTAGTTTATTTAATAAATATATTAAATAAATTGTGGAAAAATAGTATTAATGTTTTAAAAATCATATAAAAATGATTTAAGTGTTATAAAAATATTTTAAGTTATAAAATGTAACTTTTGATATTTAGTCATGAAAATATTAATATTTTAATATTAATAGCAATTATTGGATAATGGATTTAAGTGTTTAAAAATCATATAAATATGATTTTAAGATATTAAAAATACTTTGATATATTATAATTATATTATAATATTATGTAATGATTTTCATTAATATTTTATATTAAATAAATATTAATGATTAAGGAATTATGTGGTATTTAATTCATTTAAATACGGTTTTAAGGATTGAAAAATATTGATAAATGGTAATAATTATCCGAAAATTATTACGAGCCTAGGAAAAATGTTTTGTCTGGTTAGAAAATTATCTATGATATTATTAAGTGTTAAGTCAGAGTTTAATTGAACTTAAACTCGATATTCGTCCGACTAGACCGTCGGGATGATAGAATTGTGTCGATTTCAACTCAGACTGTAATAGTTTGACTTGATGCTATGTTTTATGTGTGTTATAGACTGATGGGATTATGTGCTATATGTTTAGGTTATTTTGTGGATATAATTATAACAGTATTATAATGTGATGATATTATTCTAATATTGGAGATCTATATTACTAATATTAGGTCTTCGGGGTAAAGCGTTATTAAATTGCGTGCGGTAATCAACGGTTCAGGCAAGTTTCTTTGTACTTAACTCTAATAAAAGTGTTTTATTCAAGCTTATGGTTAATCATTGCTGATTGCCACGAAAATTGTATTCTGTACATCTTGCATGTATAAGTCAGGTATGAAAGGCTGATCACCTTCATTACCAGTTGGTTCAGAAATGTTTGTTCATGTATAATATTTGTTCAGTCAAAAAATTTGTTCGTGCTAGTTCTCAATTATATTGATGAATTATAGCAAGCCCTTTATTCATACTCTTCAATCATGATATATCGTTATATTATTGTATATAAACTTGCTGGGCAACTTTCATGCTCACCCTTGCTATATCATGATAAAACATTGCAGATAAGGCGAATGCGTTCGAATACAGGAACCGATTAAAGTCAAGTTCAGCTTGGGATATAAAGTGCGGCTAGTATGTAATAGTATAGTTAATAAATGTGTTATATATTAGAAAATTTATGAAATGTGTATTAAGTTAAGGTTACTCGACCTTGGGAATAGTTTGTAATGTATTGTATAAACAATTTATGTTTATATCTTCCGCAAATAGTGATAGTAACAGTGTACCGAGTCCGCGGCGATTCGGGGCTCGGATTTGGGGCTGCTACACATCTCGCCTTCCTTTCCTCATCCACAACTTAGTGCTTTGCCAATCGCGCTAGTTCATTGAACTTAGCTGCGTATTATGCCACCGTCATATCACCTTGTTTCAACTCTAGGAATTTCACTTCCATCCTACACTTCATACTTTTTAGAAAATAATTCTCAAAAAATAGCGTCGTAAACCGCTCCTATGTTATCGTTCCTTCCCCCGCTCTCTACTGATTAGTTTCCCACCAATAGTTCACTTCGCCCCTTATCATGTATGTGGCAAATACTGTCTTCTGGTCTTTACCCACGTGATCTATAGTGAAGGCCTTCTCGATCTCCTTAATCTAGGTTTGCGCAACTATCGGGTCAGTGGTTCTCGTGAACTCTGGGGGTCCTACACTCTTAAAATCTTTGAAGGTTGTTACTGGGACAGCTTGGGGAATGGGTGGTACGGGTTCGTTTCTTCCCCTCAGAGCTTCTCCTTATAAATCTACCAGTCTTTGTATCGGATCTATAGGACCTCTCTCATCATTAACTGACTCTTCTAGGACAATTATTCCACGTCTGGGCGGCATTTTTTGCATCACAAAATTTTCATTTTATTATATAATTATCATATTTAGACATTTCTTAATAGAAAAGAACTATAGGTTTATAACACGTTTCTAAAATAAGATCATTTATATTCATATGCCAAATGGTTACATTACATGTTCTTTTCTAGCATACTACTATAAATGATAACACATATCCCCTACTATCATAAAAGACGGGGACATACAAACTTACTACCCCTCTAACACTTCTCAGAAATTTGGGGGTTTACCACTATCTCACATCTTACACAAAGGATTAAAATTACAACAACATATTAATAACACATAAATAAAAATACTACACTACTAAGCTCTTCCCTCTAGACTCAATCTAACATCCCACGCTCAATGGCGCTCTGATATTCCTTCTGTGTGAGGTGCACCACCATGTCTCGACTTATGGTATGTCGGGTCTGTCCTTGCTAAGCTGGGTAGTGATGTACCCCATCGATCAATCTCTCCATGGTCGTGCGTAGAGCATAGCCCATCTTGTTCATCTTCCTCCTCTTGCACCGCACCTCATCCTCTAGGTCATCTGCCCTATTATTGGCTTCTTCCCACTTCTCCTCGAAGTGAATCCTTTCCATCACCTCCATTTCTAACTGAGTTCGGAGAGCCTCCTTCTCCGCCCTCTCACTCAAAACCTTCTGCACCAATTCCTCTAGCTTTCCTGCCACCTCAACATTCCTTGCCACCGCTCGGTGAAACAAAGCTCCCATCTAGATCATTGTCTATATCTATGCTTCCCAATGTTTCCTATTTATAGATAGAAGTAAGATATATTTACAAGTACTCCCTCACTCCGAGAATGAAAGTGATGATTGATTTTATGCGAATTTTAAAAAAAAATCAAATGATAAAATTATTCATAATTAAATTCTCAACTAATTGCATATTTTTCTATACATGACTAGTGATATTATATATTATAAAAATATGACATTTAATACTAAGGATATTACGCACAAATTATTGTAAAAAAATAGATTATTTAATATAAGTAAATATTTAACTTGAGATTACATAAAATAATAAGAACTTTTAATCTTAGACGGAGGGAGTAACTTAAATCATGAACATATTTTTATGTCAAAAAATAAAACAAAAATAGAAGAATAGTAATGGTATAACCTTAGCTATTCCTAGTTCTCCTTTTACTTTTTTTCTAAATATACTATAAAATTAAATTATAATACTATCAGTTCTAAGAGGAAACATAAAAGATGAAGAACAATTTTATTTTGTTTTATGAATTAAAATAGAATAAATTTATTTAAAAATGACTTATAAGTTGTAAGACCCCAACTTATTATAAATAAAATCGAATTTCCTCTAATTATATTTGTGAATAATAAGGTATTAATTTGATATAATGCTTTGGTTATGGGTAAAATGTGCAAAGTTTACAAAATAAGCAAGTGGTTATAAAATATTCTTTTTGTCGGGAATCTCCGTACGATGGCGCAGTCATTTGTGGGCCCATAACGAAAAATGGTTAGATGAAAGAAAACGACAAAGATTGAGTTTTATAAATAACGGCGTAAATTGTTACCGTTAACACTGTTGGGTTACCTGGTGGTTAAAATACAGTAATATGCGTGGTTGTACAGTAGCACACGGTATTGCACAGTATTGTTGAATTATTGATTAATACGTAAGAAGGCATTACTCAATAATTGTTTCAGTAGTTACTGTTCATTATTTTATTTTATTGATTCAATAATTGCTGCGTTGATATTTATATTATTATTGTTTCAATAATTGTCACTGCACAGTATTTTCCATTATCAGATCAATAATTCATATTATTTGAATAATATTATCAGATAACATTATTGGCAATGTCTAGAAAGTTCTGTCTAAGGAGAGGTTTGATCACCTAATTGCGCGTCAGTAAGGAGAAATCCTTATTGGAAAGCCCCCTCTATCCTGGGAACGGCCTGGTTGTCAGTACTGTGATTCTGTATTATTATTTGTGAATAATTAATTATTGATTATTATGATAAAGAAAATATTCATTTTATGTGGATATAGATGGAGAAAATTTTTAATGTGACAATTGTTGAAAATTAATATTTTATATTTTTCTGATAAAATAATTCATTTAAATATATTATTTTAATAATATATTAACGATGATATTTTTACAATGAATGTGAGATATATGAGTATATGAGGAGGAAGAGTATTTTTGTGACATTAAATGTTTAACACATGTTTTGTGTGTCGGTGGACACAATTCTTGACTAAAAATTGATTATAGCCTGTAAAATCGTCCGTTTATGGATTTCGGTCAATTTCTGTTTAGAATTTGGAAAAACTTCCTTCTGTAAAGTTGTAGATAATTAAATTTCCTATAAAAGGTTGTGAGATTTGAATTTTCTGATAAAAGGGCTATTTATTGTGAATTATTGAAGTTCCGGAGTTCCGAAATAATTCATTTTTGGAAGTTTTAATTATTATTTTCAAGAAAAATGTTTTTCAAAGGTTGGTGGGCATCTTTAACATGTGTTGTAGCTGATTTCTTTGGTCAAAATGGTGGGCTAAGGAAAATTATATAAATAAATTAATATTTTATTATTTTAGTCTCCTTTGGCAATCTAGCATTTTTCTATAAATAGAGGGCTAAGTTAGAATTGAAAATCACACCAGAAATAATTTTTCTCTCTATTTCTCTCTATATATATTGAGCGTATTCTTGTGAGGATTTTGGATACTTTGAGTATTGTTATACGGTGCAAGTTCCCTTAAGCACTATACCTAATATTCCAGCTAGAAGTATTAATCTTTCGAGGTAAGGGATGTTATTTTCTTCTTAAATGATATTATTTTCTTCAATATCATTATGCCAAAATATTGGTGAACTTTTTAATCAAATTTGGAACTTGTTATGTCGGGGTTACTATTCACGTATACGGCACTACTCACGTATACGGCACTATTCACGAATACGGCACAATTCACCGAAAAATGAAAATTTTCCTTTTTGTCCAAGATGTCGATTTTGGCTACTATCTTTGATTGTATCCATGTTTTGATCGTTATTTTTGAATTCTACTTCAAAATTGGTTATTATGGACTATTATTGATCTTGGATAAAACTGTTATACGAATCCCTAATATTTGTCCTTCTATCTCACTGGATTCGTTCTTAAAAATATTTTTCATCATCCTCGGTCCTAAATGATGATACTACTGAATATCTTTGGCCTGTAGTGCAAAGATGAATGATTAAACTGATGAATCTCTTTGGCCCGTAGTACAAAGATGAACAGGTGTCATAATATAGGGATATTATGTGATACATTAATTTGTTTAATTAACCCTTATTTTATGGCAGTATTTAAGAATGGCTGCTGAGAACGTTAACAATGGAGTTTATGAGACGGTGGAACAACCTTTAGTCACAAACCAAGAGAACGTGCAACAGGAAGGCAATACTCCTCCTGTAAACAACGTTACCGAGCAAACGATGAATGATGGAATGTTTAGGAACTTTTTGCAGTTCATGCAAAATCAGACGAGTGAGACTCGTGTGCAAAATACGGGTGGAAATGATGGCAATGCGCGGTCTGTCACAGCTAAACAGTTCAAGGAGTTGGAACCACCAGATTTCCATGGAAAGCTGGATCCGATTAAGGTAGAAACGTGGGTCAAGCAAATTACCAAGATATTCGATGTCTTGGGGTGTACGGAGGAACAGGAGGTTCCATTCGCCACCTTTATGTTTCGTGGTGAAGCAGATTACTGGTGGGAATCTGTGAAGCGTACCCAGCCAGCCGCACTCAACATGTCTTGAGAAAGATTTAAGAAACTTTTCAATGACAAGTACTTTCCTGAAAGTATTCGTCATATGAAAGAGGTAGAGTTTATTAGACTTAAACAGAACAACATGACGGTGTCTCAGTACGAGGCGAAGTTCACAGAGTTATCCAGGTTTGCACCTCATTTAGTGGAGAATAAGGAACGTATGACGCGGATGTTTTTGAGAGGTCTAAAACCCGAGATTCGTCAATACCTTATATCTCATAAATTTTCTCTGTATTCAGATGTTGTAAACAGGGCTCAGTTATTAGAGCGAGATAGTGAGTATACTCAACCGAGGGACCACAACCAGGGTCATATCGGTGACAGCAGTCATCAGAACGATGATAACCAGCGAAGAGGAAAGAATACGGACAAAGGCGGTAACCACTCAGGTGGTAATCGTGGACATGATAATAGGAAAGGTGAGTCAAGTGGAAATTTCAGAAAGAGGAGATTCAACAACGACGGGAAGACATCAGCAGCAGCACCAGCACCAACAACAAATTCTAGGGGAGGAGAACGACCGCCAGTTAGATGTTACAAATGCGGGAAGGAGGGACATATCAGCCCAAACTATCCACAACAATCCAAGGTATGTTACAACTGTAGAAAGGAAGGCCGCATCACTCGAGATTGTACTATAGAGAAACCAAGTTCAGCGGGAGTGGTGATTCCAAGGGCTGTCCCGGATAAGTCAAAATCAGCGGTTCCTGGAAGAGCGTTTGTCGTGACTGGCCAAAACGTGAGGAACCCAAATGAGGTGATCACGGGTAAGCTAATCTTGAATTCTTGCGAAGTTTATACCTTACTAGATACCGGTTCTACCCATTCTTTTATCTCTCTTGCTTGCGCTCAACGTTTGAACTTGACTCCGGAGAAATTAGATTTCGATTTATCTATTGAAACTCCGTTGGGTGAAACCTTCGTTACATCTACAGTTTATAAATCTTGTTTGATTCAAGTTGGCACCATCACATTACCTGTTGATCTTATATCTTTAAAGATACTTGCTTTTGATGTGATTTTAGGAATTGATTGGTTAACCACTCATCATGCCAAAATTGATTGTTTTCGTAAGATTGTTAGTTTTCATATTCCTAACCAACCTGTCATACGAATTCAAACCACTAAACAACTAAAATCAGTCACTGTCATATCAAACCACAAAGCTATTTGTTTATTGAAAAACGAATGTCAAGCTTTCTTAGCCATGTTATGGACTTGAAAAATAATACGTCATATTTGAATTTCTTGACGTATTTCCTGAAGAATTTCTTGGCCTACTCCCAGAGCGTGATATTGAATTTTTATCGACTTTAAATCTGGTACAAAACCCATTTCTAAAATCTCATATCGAATGGCTCCTATTGAACTTCAGGAGTTAAAAACCCAACTATAGAAGTTGATACACGAGCCTCTATCTTATGACTTCCTTTGTGGAATGCACCGAAGCCAAACTCTTCGTAAGGGATGCCATATTCATGCGGTAGCAAACTGATAAGTGCCATTGTGACGTGCTATCCAAGATTGGGATATGAGTCACAGTTGAGAGCAACCTAAGTTAGTAATCGAAATACGTAGCTTTCTAGGCTTAGTTGGTTATTAACGGAGATTCGTGAAAAGATTTTCTCAAATCGTTAGTCCATTAACTCAGCTGACTCATAGAGATACAAAATTCGAATGGAGCAAGGAGTGTGGGAAGAGCTTCGAAGAACTCAAGAGGAGACTCATTTCGGCACATGTTCTGACCATACCATCTTGGAAAAGCTAACGTGATAGCTGAAGTGTTGAGTAGAAGATCGTATATGAATACGAGTGCGATATTGTCTCAACCCATTTCGTATAACTTACAAACGATAGAGGTAGATTTAAAAACTCTAGGGACCCATGTGATGATATACGAGTATAATCGACTTTAATCGATAAAGTTAAAGCTGTTCAAGCTACACACCGGAGCTGATGAATTTGAAGAAGGAGGTGCAAGAAGTTGTTATTTTAAAAGCAAGAATCAGTGATGTAAGGAAAGCTAAAACCTTCGATTTATTAATCCATTTGAAATTCTTGATCGAATAGGAAATCTGGCCTATATACTCGCTTTACTACCAAGTATGTCGCGTGTTTATAACGTTTTTTACGTACCGATGTTACGTAAATATGTGGACGACCCGAATCATATTATTGAGTTAGAACCAGACGAGATAGCTGAAGATTTATCATACGAGGAGATACCTGTTGAGATTTTGGATAGTAAAGAGCATGTCTTACGCACGAAGGTTATACCACAAGTTAAGGTTTTGTGGTGAAACCATGCAATTGAGGAAATGACATGGGAGTTGGAATCGGAAATGAAAGCGAGGTACCCTCACCTGTTCGAAACACCAGCTACGTACGTCAATTTTGAGGACGAAATTTCATAAGGAGGGAAGGTTGTAAGACCCCAACTTATTATAAATAAAATCAAATTTCCTCTAATTATATTTGTGAATAATAAGGTATTAATTTGATATAATGCTTTGGTTATGGGTATAATGTGCAAAGTTTACAAAATAAGCAAGTGGTTATAAATATTCTTTTTGTCGGGAATCTCCGTACGACGGCGCAGTCATTTGTGGGACCATAACGAAAAATGGTTGGATGAAAGAAAACGACAAAGATTGAGTATTATAAATAACGGCGTAAATTGTTACCGTTAACACTGTTGGGTTACCTGGTGGTTAAAATACAGTAATATGCGTGGTTGTACAGTAGCACACGGTATTGCACAGTATTGTTGAATTATTGATTAGTACGTAAGAAGGCACTACTCAATAATTGTTACAGTAGTTACTGTTCATTATTTTATTTTATTGATTCAATAATTGCTGCGTTGATATTTATATTATTATTGTTTCAATAATTGTCACTGCACAATATTTTCCATTATCATATCAATAATTCATATTATTTGAATAATATTATCAGATAACATTATTGGCAATGTCTAGAAAGTTCTGCCTAAGGAGAGGTTTGGTCACCTAATTGCGCGCCAGTAAGGAGAAATCCTTATTGGAAAGCCCCCTCTATCCTGGGAACAGCCTGGTTGTCAGTACTATGATTCTGTAATATTATTTGTGAATAATTAATTATTGATTATTATGATAAAGAAAATATTCATTTTATGTGGATATAGATGGAGAAAATTTTTAATGTGACAATTGTTGAAAATTAATATTTTATATTTTTCTGATAAAATAATTCATTTAAATATATTATTTTAATAATATATTAACGGTGATATTTTTACAATGAATGTGAGATATATGAGTATATGAGGAGGAAGAGTATTTTTGTGACATTAAATGTTTAACACATGTTTTGTGTGTCGGTGGACACAATTCTTGACTGAATATTGATTATAGCCTGTAAAATCGTCCGTTTGTGGATTTCGGTCAATTTCTGTTTAGAATTTGGAAAAACTTCCTTTTGTAAAGTTGTAGATAATTAAATTTCCTATAAAAGGTTGCGAGATTTGAATTTTCTGATAAAAGGGCTATTTATTGTGAATTATTGAAGTTCCGGAGTTCCGAAATAATTCATTTTTGGAAGTTTTAATTATTATTTTCAAGAAAAATGTTTTTCAAAGGTTGGTGGGCATCTTTAACATGTGTTGTGGCTGATTTCTTTGGTCAAAATGGTGGGCTACGGAAAATTATATAAATAAATTAATATTTTATTAATTTAGTCTCCTTTGGCGTTCTAGCATTTTCCTATAAATAGATGGCTAAGTTAGAATTGAAAATCACACCAGAAATAAGTTTTCTCTCTATTTCTCTCTATATATATTGAGCTTATTCTTGTGAGGATTTTGGATACTTTGAGTATTGTTATACGGTGCAAGTTCCCTTAAGCACTATACCTAATATTCCAGCTAGAAGTATTAATCTTTCGAGGTAAGGGATGTTATTTTCTTCTTAAATGATATTATTTTCTTCAATATCATTATGCCAAAATATTGGTGAACTTTTTAATCAAATTTAGAACTTGTTGTGTCAGGGTTACTATTCACGTATATGGCATTATTCACGTATACGGCACTATTCATCGAAAAATAAAAATTTTCCTTTTTGTCCAAGATATCTAGTTTGGCTACTATCTTTGATTGTATCCATGTTTTGATCGTTATTTTTGAATTTTACTTCAAAATTGGTTATTATGGAGTATTATTAATCTTGGATAAAACTGTTATACGAATCCCTAATATTTGTCCTTCTATCTCACTGGATTCGTTCTTAAAAATATTTTTCATCATCCTCAGTCCTAAATGATGATACTACTGAATATCTTTGGCCTGTAGTGCAAAGATGAATGATTAAACTGATGAATCTCTTTGGCCCGTAGTGCAAAGATGAATAGGTGTTGAGATGAACATGACCAACTGGTGATACAAATGAATATCTTTGGCCTGTAGTGCAAAGATGATTAAAGATGTATATTGATTGTTGTTACAGGGATGAAATATTGATGATGAACTTTTAAATCTTAGAAGACAGTAGAATTCATTTTCTACGTGACACTTCTAATGGATTGCTGTCTCTACTGCATTTATTGATCTAAAACTTGTTGTTTATTATATTTTATCAGATTTTTCCATGTTGAAGACTAACGATAATTTGTTGTATATTTTTTTAGTCATAATATTCTTTACTGGGCTAGTTGAGCTCACCCTTTCCTTTTTGTTCCATTTTTCTTCTCAGGAGGCGAGAATGTAGCGAGTACGAGTCGGGAGATGTAATGATGGTTCTAGTGAGAGTTGTTTTGTAGTCCTCACCATTTTTGTAAAATAATATATTAATAATTGTGATGAGGATTTAGTTAGGTATGTATATTGTCTAGGTGACAATATTTGTATTTAAATTCACAGTTTATGTGTTGTCGTATTTTGTACAACAAATGTATTAATAAAGTTATAGTTGTTTCTGTACCATGTATTTGGCGACTAAGAATGGATTGGATGAAATGGACCTATTTTGGGGGGCGTCACATAAGTCATTCCTAATAAGTTAGTTTTACCCATATTAATGTAATATCAATTTTATTCCTATTTTATTTAAATTTAAAAAAAAACTAATTTGTAAAAAAGAAGAGTAAGATGCAACGTCACTTTAATTGGCGTTAGAATTTTTATTTTTATTTTTTATAGCTGAAGTCTTATATACTCCTTCATTTCCAACGTCGATGACAGAGAATAAATATAAAAAAATATTGATGTTTGTAAACAAGTACAAGAGATCAAAGAAATTAAAAAAGAGAGATTCCAACGTCAGTTAAAGTGATGTTACATCTTACTTTTTTTTTACAAATTTACTTTATAAAAAAATTTAGAAAAAATTACAATGCCAGTTAATTTGGCATTGGATCATATTTTTATTTTTTCCAAATTTCTTTAAAAAAATAAAATCATTTTAGAAAATATTAAGATAATTTTTTTTTTAAATTCATTTTTATAAAACAAATACACGACATGAAATTAAAACCACCTAAGTCATAAATTAAAACAAACGGTTAGCTATCTCGCAAGTGATGCACAACAGGCCGGCCTGGCCTGGTCCGGCCTAAGCCTGTCAGGCCTTAGCCATTGACCAGGCCAGGTCAGACCTTGACTTTTTGACTGCAGGCCAGGCCAGGCCGGATTTGAAACAAAAAAAATGCGACCTGTTAAGGCCTACAGACCAAGCCAAGCCAGGCCTCATTAAGCCCAAGTCAGGACCGAAGAAATCTTTACTTCAAAAAATTTAAACTCAACTTATCCTTTATTAAAGGAAGGCGGGACAATAAATTTTGTACTAGACTATGTGGGACTATGCCCAAGCTTAGCCAAACCTACATTTATTAAAGAAAAGCCATACAAAAAACTTAATTTTAGACTATGTGGGACTCCGACTAAGACATTCTTAGTCAAACCTCCATTTATTAACAAAAAGCATAGAGAACAAACTTTTTTTTAGACTATGTGGGAGTTGGACTTTGCCATGCTCAGCCAAACTCAACACAAACTCAAGTCCATTGTACTTGAAAATTTTGAACTTGACCTCTCCTCTATTTATAGAAGAAAAGTAGGGACAAAAGATGTTAACTAGACTATGTGGGACTTTGAAACAAAAATGTAATTGAACTAAATGCCTCTCATTCTTATAGTTTGCTATTAAACTTAGACCTGGCAAACGAGCCCAAAGCCCGCGGGCCGGGCCGGCCCGCTCGCCAAAACCCGGGCTTTGGGCCGCCATTTTTAAGCCCGTGAAAACCCGGGCCGTGGAGGCCCGGGCCGCGGGCGCCGGCCCGCCCGCCAATTATTAATTTTTTTTAAAAAATAAAGTGTTAGGTTGTGAGGCTTGAACACAAGACATGTAAGTAAATAAATAAGAGTTCAAACCAACTTAGCTACAACAACTATTTTTTTTTATGTAATCTTCAATATATTTTAACTATAATTGATAATACTAATTTATAATACTATTAAAATTTTAATTAATTGAGCTATGTAGTTAATGTATGTAATTAATTAATCGTGTTTGTTTGTATTATTGTTTATTATTAATGATTTTATTATTTTTAATATTTTTTATTATTATTATTTTTGATGTAACAAAGAGTTTGCAAAAAAAAATGGCTAAAGCTCGCGGGCCGGCCCGGCCCCCCCGCCACGGGCCACAGGCTGGCCATTTTCAGCCCACCAAAATCCTGGGCCTTTTTGGCCCGGCCTCGGCCCGGCCCGGTCCGCCCGTTTGTCAGGTGTAATTAAACTTGTGGGACAAAACACAAAGGTAGATGTGTTACTTCTTCCTCTCCTTTTCTTCAATCAGTTCAATAACTTGTTACAAAAATAAGACTCACAAACAATAAAGGCAACCAATACTTCATGAGATGAATTGAACAGATAATCTAAAAAGTAAAATACAATCATACCCATGTGAACAAAAAAATCAAATATATTTGTACTAAAGAAGATTATTTCTTTTCTAAATCTATCAAATAGAGGAGGAATCTTTTAGTTGGGTTAGTGAAGATATAGAGCTAGATTTCCTTCATTATCTCGGGAACCAAAAATAGAAGAAAAGGAAAAAAAAGAACTCGGGATCAAGGGAAGTTGTAAATGGGATCGAAAATTGAGTCAATAATTGAAAGCAAATAAATCGAAAGTGGTCTCGTATGTGCATGCTTTACTCTACAGTCGGGACCGAAGAAAGAAAAGAATAATGTTGAGTTTGAATGAGCCGAAGTTTCTGACGGATATTATAATAGGAATGAATTCCACACCCTCTTTAACTTTTGTTTGTATCAGATTATTTCTTCATTCTTCAAGAAAATCAAAAACTAATTATAAAATATATGCACTCTAAATTATTAATAATTATAGTACACTTTCATTGGAGATTACAACAAATCCTCCATTGATACATTTACCTAGCCAGTTACAGTGGACAGTCTGTTAATGGTGGAGGACCTTCTCTATTTATAAAACATAAGTAGGAGATGAAAAGAATAGTAAGCAAAGACGTTCACAACCCAATCTTCGGTAAAAATTTCTTCGCTCCAAGTCTCTGTCCAACACTTTGTTAGTTGTGCTTCAAAATCTTAGTTTTAGCAAAAGTCCCACATTGTTCATTTTAAGAACTTTTTTTTGGTATATTAGTCAACTTTGGGTTAAATATTTTAATATTTTAATGTTGTTGACTAATATTTTAATATTAGTCCACTATGGTAAAATTAGTGAACCAATGTATATACTGTGTGCTTTTTCTGTAATGACATAGGATTCATTTTTTTATTTCAAAATAACCAAGTCCCACATCTAGTATTTGCTGAAAGTCAGGAAGTGTTTTTCTATAAAAAAATATAGCAAGTATCAAGCATTCAAGCCAAACACATTGTACATGAGACAGGCTTGAACCTCGGGCCGGTCCAGGCCTTGGGCCAGGCCGAACTATTTTGAAGGCCAGGTCAGGTCAGATATTAGTTTTCGAATCAAGGGATCAAGGCCGGATTACAGCCTCGCGCCATTTGTGCACCACTATATCTCGCAAATAATATACTTTAAAAAAATAAGAATCTCTCCTCGAGACCCTATTATTATCCATTGAAGAAGGAATTGCACATTGATTTCCAGAATTGCACATTGGGTTTCTGTTCTCTATCTTTTGCAACTATCGTCTCTTCCCCTTCTTACCTTCCAATCTTTTCTCCCAAATCTAAAGACCCATCTTCTATCGGCAGAAGGATTCTTCGATTCTCCATCTCTCCCAAGAGTAAGCTCTATCGATTTCCTTCCAATTTTTCCCAATTTCTGTTGATTATTTTCTAACAAACCCACCCTTTTCCCCCCAGATAATGGCAACGAATCGGAGCTTCGATCGGACTCAGTGATTCAAGTCTCGTCCCAATCCTCAGCAATCGTACTCTTTCCAAGGTAATTTACAATTTTTTTCTGAGATTAATGATTGAGTAACTGATATTTAGGATTTGAGTTTGATATTGGGAATTAGGGTTTAGATCTGGATATTTTTGGGGTATTTTAGGATGCGGCGATGGGATTAGTTCTGAGTGCAGCTAATGTTAGAGGTTAGAAAATTGTACAGAACTGTAATTTAAGAGATCATGTTGGTGTCCTGATAGACTCCACGACACGTTTGCGTGAGGTGGTCGCCGCCCCGATCGTTTCTAGCACAGTTGTTGGGTGAATTGCTTGCAACACCTTAACCCCTCGCCTATATGTAGACGGTAATCTTGGTACAATTGCTCGCGTTCGGAATTCTGCGTTGAATGGACACCAACGACACCTTGACCCCTCACTTATATTGAAGCGGTAATCTTGGTACAATCGACGATTGATGCAGTAGAAGACGCCACACACAACTATGAATTGTTGTATGATAAGTCAAATTGAATCTCAAAGAAATAACTAAGAAAAATACTTAGGAATTCTTCAAAGAACCAAAAGAAGAGAATAACCTCACAAATATATTGAATAATGAATAATGTATATGATTACATAACTTGAACCTCTATTTATACTACTCAAAACAATCCAAATCCTAATAGGAATTTATAAACTATAACCCTAATTTCTATAAGGAAATAAAAATCAATTTGGAAAAGAAATCTAATTAAAACAATCAAATCCTAATAGGAATTTATAAACTATAACCCTAATTTCTATAAGGAAATAAAAATCAATTTGGAAAAGAAATCTAATTAAAACAAATCCTAATTGTAATAGGATTATAAAAATCTAAAAATCCTTCCAATATTGTGTAAACGAAATTTTTGGCCCACATGCTAATATGATATCGTCCTCAATTGTGAGATTGGACTTTAATTTGGGCTTGTATTAAATGGACCCAAATTTGTGTCTCGTCCTTCCTTGCGTTATCTTCAGCCCAAACATCTTGGATCAATCCGTTTAGACTTTGTTTGAACATCTTTGTCCTAGTCTTGCTTGAAACAAAAAATTCGGCCCACATGACTAAATATAATACTTCTTTGGATAATTTTTAGCCCAATTATTTGAAATTATTTGTTGAACACTTGACACTCGAATCGATAAATTGACGAAAAATTCTGACCCGGTCAATCTGTCATCATTCCCCTCCTCTTCAAAAGGATTTGTCCTCAAATCTGGCATCCGCTCCCTTTGAAAAGGATTTGTCCACAAATCTGATCCTACATCCAAAGAATCAAAGTTAAAATCACCAAACAAAACATAACCACAAGTCTCACCTGGTAATTTAAATTAATAAACAATATCAGCAACGCAAACAAGAATTTGAAAAGTTCCAACTCCTCCTGGATCAAATATGAAAATGAAAAACTCTTCATGTGATAGATTCTTCCAATGATGAATTCCCGGATCAAACGGAAATCTTATAATCTCGATCATTTTCAAACATAACCACGTCAATAATCCTGGGTCAAATATCAACTTTTGAAATTCATCAGGTCGCATAAGCCCATACATCTGAATCCCTGTATTAAACACAGAATAAAACAAATCAACAAGTTCCTTTTGTCTAATCACAAAGGAATCAAATAAATCAAAATCACATGTATAGTCTAATAAAATAATATTCAAAACACTTCCCTGTAAACTCTCAATGCATTGATCGAATTGAATTGCACAATCCATGTTTCCCTCGATGAATATGATCATATCACGAATCTGCAAAACACAACCAACCTTTCTCCTTCCATTAACATTAACACAATCAAAATCACATAATAGCACCAACGGAATAAAAAGGTCACAATCATAAGTTGAAAATTCAATAACATATCGACGATGATCACAAACAAACTCAACACATGCTAACGAATTTCCCAAAATATTGACAAAAATCAGAATATCATCAGAATAGAGAATAACAATTTTTCCCATAAAAGAATGTAAAATATAATTCAACAATTCCATGGAAGTATGCAATGCCTTAGCTAACCCATGTGAACTAACTAAACATGCAAATAATTCATCCCTCAAACGATCTTGATGATAAACACTTGTTGAATCAAAACCATATGATAGCAAAGCATGCAATGAAGATTGCTCTAACGAAACAACATGATTACTACCATTGTCAGCTATCGATAATTCATGTAAAGATTGATTAGCATGAAAACCTAATTCAACATATGGATAAAAAAACCTAGAATTAATTTCATGCAAGTAACAACATTGAAAATGAGAATATATATCATGATCATAAACTAACACAACATAAATCAAATATCCTCCATAGTTTATGACAAAAATGATTCTACCATCAAAATAGCTAACAACAAATTTTCCAACGGAAGCATGCAAAACATGTTTTAAATAACTCATGAAAACACTAGATGCATCAGTTAATCTAATAGAAATAACTAACCACCTATATAACTCACATGCTAAAACAATTTTCCATTTATCACAATATTTCATGCTAAATTGATTAGGCATTGTCATCACATGATTATTATGACATGTAGATAAAACATAAGAACTATGCAATTTATCAAACATATTATCTAAATAAAGAAAAGAATAACGATACTTGTTTACCAATTCAAAATCGACGAACAAACTCGTTGTCTCATCCTCCTTAGATACTATGATTTCATAATCAACACATGAACTCATGTCTTCTCTCATGATACCCACTTTTACCAATTCTCCAACCCGCCTTGGTAACTCCGTCGTCTCCTCGGGAATACTATTAGCTGATCGGTACGGAATGATAGTACGAGGTATTTCATCAACAACCTGTACAAGAGACAAAACAAAACTAGACAAAGAAGAATCATTAGCGTTAGTATTCAAAAGCGCCGTCTTGTACGATTGTACAGTCATTGGCTTTTCAAAATATAACTCACTCTCTTTTTCATAGTCACATATTTCTTCTCTATCTTCTTTATGCTCACCCTCTCGTTTGTTTTTCTCTCGTTTATTTTTAAGGTCACTCTTTTCATTCTCTTTTTTTTTTCAATCTCTCTTTTCTTTTCATTCTCTTTTTTCTCAATCTCTATTTTCTTTTCATTCTCACTCTTTTTACTTTTTTCTTTTACATTATCAACCTTTTGAACAATTTCTTTTTGTCGATCTTTTCCACATGCAATTTCTTTTACAAACTCATCTCCTTGATTAATTTCTTTCGGATGTTCACCATCTTGCTTTAGATCATGGATTTCATCTTGAACACTCGAACCCAATAACTCTCCTTGGACTGCATATTCTATAATTTCTTCCACCTCCCTCGGCTGATCTTGTTTCTTTTGCGCCTTAGGAGTAAATTGTAGTTGCATCCAATAATCTTCCTTGTTTACTTGTGTGCGAACACTCCTGTTATTATCTACTATAGATGGCCCTGAAGGTTGCTCTACATGTCTTCGAGATGTATATTCCTCCTTCCTGTCACGCTCTACTGGAGCAAACCGCTTTCTCATTGCTGATTTTAATTCTGCCCATGTCTCGAATGGACGCTCCCCATATTTTTGTTTGATAAGCTGCCACCATATAATTGTATGATCGGAGAACTCTTGAACTGCACGTCTGACCTTCCTCCTCTCGGAGTAATCATGAGAGTCAAATTCTCGCTCCATTTTTCTCTCCCATCTCAGATATGCCTCTGTATCAATATTGCCTTGGAAAGTATTCCTTCGAGACCCATAATAACTTTCATAATTGTAGCCATACATGTTTGCTGTAAAACAAAGGTTAGTAGATAAAAATTTTCCTCACACACTCCCTTACGTGTTTCGCTCAAATAATGATGAATCACTCGTGTATCGCTCAAATTTGGCTTTTACCCTCTAATAATCTTACACTCTTGCCTTTTACCTCGAATATTCTCTCTAATAGGTTCTTATTGAATTCCCTAGCAAAATTCTTGGTTTTACTAATCAATTCAAAATTACTTATCACTAAACAAAATTATAGATGGTATGACTTATCAAAATACCACAAAATCACTGATTGATTGTCTTGTACTCCTCTTGTATGCCTCAGATTTGTAATTTGTAGCTCCGTTTCAGAATTGATGATGACGGAACGGTATGAAATCTTCGTTGGAATTTGATGGTGTGCTACAAGTTTGGTTAGCACAATGAAAATATGAATTTTTTTTTTCTTTTCCTTTTTTTTTTTCTATTTTTCTTCTTTTTTTTTTTTTGCCTTTTTTTTTTTTACAATATATATTTCGACAGAAAATTAAAGATAAGTAACTCGCTAGAAAGGCTTAGCTTTGATACCAAATGATAGACTCCACGGCATGCTTGCGTGAGGTGGTCGCCGCCCCGATCGTTTCTAGCACAGTTGTTGGGTGAATTGCTTGCAACACCTTAACCCCTCGCCTATATGTAGACGGTAATCTTGGTACAATTGCTCGCGTTCGGAATTCTGCGTTGAATGGACACCAACGACACCTTGACCCCTCGCTTATATTGAAGCGGTAATCTTGGTACAATCGACGATTGATGCGGTAGAAGACGCCACACACAACTATGAATTGTTGTATGATAAGTCAAATTGAATCTCAAAGAAATAACTAAGAAAAATACTTATGAATTCTTCAAAGAACCAAAAGAAGAGAATAACCTCACAAATATATTGAATAATGAATAATGTATATGATTACATAACTTGAACCTCTATTTATACTACTCAAAACAATCCAAATCCTAATAGGAATTTATAAACTATAACCCTAATTTCTATAAGGAAATAAAAATCAATTTGGAAAAGAAATCTAATTAAAACAATCCAAATCCTAATAGGAATTTATAAACTATAACCCTAATTTCTATAAGGAAATAAAAATCAATTTGGAAAAGAAATCTAATTAAAACAAATCCTAATTGTAATAGGATTATAAAAATCTAAAAATCCTTCCAATGTTGTGTAAACGAAATTTTTGGCCCACATGCTAATATGATATCATCCTCAATTGTGAGATTGGACTTTAATTTGGGCTTGTATTAAATGGACCCAAATTTGTGTCTCGTCCTTCTTTGCGTTATCTTCAGCCCAAACATCTTGGATCAATCCGTTGAGACTTTGTTTGAACATCTTTGTCCTAGTCTTGCTTGAAACAAAAAATCCGGCCCACATGACTAAATATAATACTTCTTTGGATAATTTTCAGCCCAATTATTTGAAATTATTTGTTGAACACTTGACACTCGAATCGATAAATTGACGAAAAATTCTGACCCGGTCAATCTGTCATCATGTCCTCTCAAAAGTTGCTTCTGAGTACAAATCTAATACAGTAATACTCTTCATTCTTTGTATTTATGATTTATCTGTATGTTCCATTCGTAGGCCATCCCTTGTACTTCCGACTTTTTGAGAGGGCGTGTGTGTAGGGGTGTTGGCGGCTGGTTTCACTCCACTTATCGTTTTAGTTGTGTAACTAATTATAATAATCTACTTCCACTGCAGGTGATATTTTATGAGCAAGACTGGAACCCCCAGGCGGACAGGCAGGCTCTGCAGCGTGCTCACCGGATTGGTCAAATGAATCATTTTTTGACTATAAATTTAGTTACTGGACGAACAATTGAGGAGGTGAGGTACACTGAATTGATTGACTTTCACAGTTGAAAGGTATTTTGCTTACAGTTAAATTTTAATATTGATATAGGTTATTATGCGTAGAGCAGAGAGGAAGTTGCAGCTGAGTCATAAAGTTGTAGGTGAGGATGTTATGGATCGTGAGGGAAAAGAAATAACTGGAGTTGAAGTTGGAGACTTGCGATCTGTCATATTTGGGTTACAGAGGTTTGATCTGAGCAATGAAAATTCAGATGAACCAAATACATCAGAACTGAATGCTACAGTTGAAAAGATACTTGCATTTTGACATGGACAAAGATCGGACAAGGATAACAAGAAGCTGGAGATCAATCCAAAGGATATATCAGATGGACGTGATCTCAGTCTATCGTTTGTCACTTTTGATCCGGGTCTTGATGAAGCATCATAGTTATCTTGGGTCGAGAAGTTCAAGGATGCATCACAAGCAACTAACAATCCTGTCTTGGAGTTGGAAAACAGGAGAAGCTTACCTGAAGAGAGGCATCTCAAAGCTGAGGCTGCAAAGAAGAAATCAGAGGATTAGAAATTGGCCAAGTGGGAAGCTCTTGGATACAGATCATTGTCAGTCAAGGATCCTGTTTGCCCTGCATATATGGATATTATGTCAGATTCTGGTTCTGTTCAGTTTATCTATGGGGACTGTACACAACCGTCGAAAGTTTGTCCATCAGAACCTATAATCATATTCAGGTAACTAGCTTCCCAGATTGCTTGTGCATCATCTTTGCTTCTTTATTTGGTTTGTCTCTTCATGTGCTAGCGGGGCTTTCTTGAGTTGTGTTAAGCATGACGCACATTGTTGGGCTCATTAGGTTAAGCTTTTAGAGAAATTGGTAACTTGATGTGATGTCAAAACGTTCAATGAGTTACTTGAGCTTGTTTATTTTTCTAGAATGCATGCTCAAATTATTCATCAGCAATATCACTTTTTTTGTGCAGTTGTGTTGATGATTCTGGAAACTGGGGCCATGGGCGTCTGTTTGATGCTCTGGCCAAACTCTCAGCAAGTATCCCCAGTGCATATGAACAAGCTTCTGAAGTTGGGGATCTTCATCTGGGTGATCTTCATCTTATAGAAATTGCAGGTGAGCATCTTACCATGTGCTATTCAAACTTCATAACTTGTTGTCTAAAGTCTCTTTGCTTTTTATTTAATTTTTAAGTTAGGATGATTATCATAGTGGATCAGTAGAGGAGATTAAAAAATTTAGTAAAGACATACAAGCAAAACATTCTTCATGCCTTGTTGTCTAAAGTGGCTCTTCTTTCCTCTTTTGTTGTTTAGAACTTTAGTTATAATCTTTTCCTTTCATTTATTCTTGTTTTTATTATTACTTCTGAAACCAACTGTGCACGTGCAGAGGACCATACTGAACAGAGTAAAAATGGTAATACTCCTCAGTGGGTGGTTCTGGCCGTTGTGCAATCTTACAATCCTAGGCGTAAAGTTCCTCGGAGCAATATATCTATTTCTGATTTGGAGCAATGCCTATCAAAAGCATCATTTTCCGCTGCTCAAAACTCTGGTATTTTTAGAATTCTGAACTTATCAGAAAGTTTGCGCATCTTTTTTTCTACTGATCTGGGAAACAAATCAAACAATGTTCACTTTCTTGCTTTTAGTATGTGTATTTCTTTCAAAATAAATAATTTATGGATCTTTCCCACATTCTTTATTTATCTTAATTTGTTGACTTTGTTTCTGCAGCACCTTGTGTAGTTGTGTATAGAATTCCATTGCTGAATTTAAAACCACTTGAATAGTGATAATTATCTCAACATATACATGTAATATGTTTGTTGTAAGACGCTGAAAAACCTGTTTCTTCCTCTCTGTATCCAGGGTTTATGAGAACATTCTCATCCATTTAATCACTCAAAATATTACACTTTTTTTTCTTATTGTTTTTCTGCGTACATTTGCAACTACCTAACATCTTTGTATTTCTTTGACAAAGCTTCAATCCACATGCCACGAATTGGATATCAAGATGGATCAGATCGATCAGAATGGTATACTGTCGAACGACTTTTACGAAAGTATGCTGCCATATATGGTGTAAAGATATTTGTGTAAGCCTCTCTCTTCTTGAGTAAATAATGATATAATCTCCAACTAACTAGAAAGATTACTGTATATGAATCCCATTGGAAAAGTTAGCAGAGGGCTGCTGAGCACTCTTAGACTAGGTGTAACTAGATTGATATTATCCACATCTCACATAACATACATAGCTACATATGAACACGATAATACTCATGCATATGAGTTTGAATTTCGTAATGATGTTATTTTATTTTTCGCATGTATTATTTTCGGTGTTCTGCTCGAGGGAAAGTGATGTTGATATTCCTATATGTTGAAGGAGATATGATGGATGGATGCATGTCATTTTGACTTTCTGCCCTAGGTTTGCCTGTTCACTGGGCATATGTTAGTGCTGAAGTGAGTGAACTGTGAAGTAAAATCTGTATCAAGGTAGATATATATTGCTCAGTTGTTTTTAGAAAATATTCAATACCCTCTTTTGTTTTCCAGGTTTATGTACTAAAAACAACTATGAGATAGGCCTTTGGTATTGGTAGAGTAAATATACATTTAACGATAGAATACGATCATTATAGTGTAATATGAAAATTGAGAAATCCTCCATTCATGTTAGTTAGTTTATACGATATATATATATATATATATATATATATATATATATATATATATATATATATATATATATGTGTGTGTGTGTGTGTGTGTGTGTGTGTGTGTGTAGACTGTTGTACATGTGGATCTTTTGGTTATGCTATTTTTGGTGACCTGAATTTCTTAGAGAAATTGGTCATGAAGACATATGCTCGATATATTTTCGTGGTGTAGGTATGCTTGTTCATTTTTGTTTGTGATGGCTTTGCTACTGATGCTTCAATATAATTTTGGACAACTGTCTCTTGTAGCAATCAATATTCCAGCGCCTGACTGAAGATCACGTATTTATCACAGCAAAAGGATACTCTGATATTGTCACAAAGTAGCGTAAAAGTTTAAACAGTTCAGTGAACAATAAAGCTGGAATATTTCATGCTACAAGAGACAGTTGTAATTGATTTGATAATCGATTTCATTCCCCCGTCTCGTTACTTTTCCAGAGACAATTAAAGGCAGCTCTGATCAACATGAGACTTCAAGCTTTGGAATCAAAGGTGGTGCATCCTTATCGAACTCAGTCAAGAAATTCCCGGGGTATGATAATTGTTGCAATTCCTTTTTGTTCTTTTACTCAATATTATTTTTATTACTTTGATTTCTCATCTATGCATGACTATACATTCAAATTATAAGAAAAGGATAAATGTCCGTTTTTCTCAATCTCTTGTCATTTTCTCAGGCATTCTAAAAGTTTAGTTGACATTATTATTGGAACTGCTATGGTATTAATTACTAAAAAACATAATAAGGTTAAAATATTTAAAAATATTTGCCATTGTGTTTTTTTTTCTTTTTTTTTAATTTTAAATTAAGGTATGTTAACATGTAAACTCTCCCATATATGAATTTAAAAAATAGGGGAAATTTGACTCAAAAAATCAGTCATAAATTTTAATCTTTTTATTGGAATTCTATTTCAAAATTCCTTAACTCAAGCAAATGTTTAATTGTGGTGTTAAGATCGTCTCTTCAAGTTAAACAGTAGAGAAAAGAACAAGTACCATGTTTCACCTAAAGGTGGGAGAAAGGCAGAAGTCTTGAGGAATAAGTTCAAGGTGATCTTTGAATTGGTGATCATACAAGTTTAAAATGAACACCGCAATTTGAGTAAAGTAGATGGTGGTCCTGCATATGAAGCTGTGTGTTAGGTCCATTCGGAGCAGAATTTGTTGCCCTGTAAAATCCCTTGCTGACAAATTGTATCAATTTGAGATTTTGAATTAAAAAAAAAGGCATTATAAAATTAGTTGTTCTTCTCATCCAGTAATCTTCTAGGCTTAAAAGTTGAATTATAGCTCATCGAAATAATTTTGAAATCATTATTTTGGGATAATGATTTCTTGATTCATTTTTCTCAATTACATTGGCTTACATACACAAGTATCCTAATTTACAGTGTACATTAGTATCACGTAGCAACTCTATTGTCTTTTTCTGCTTATGAGCAATACGGTGTACATTAGTACCACGTAGCAACTCTATTGTCTTTGTTTATTGATTTTGGCACTAAGTGCCTCTGGTGACCTATTTGCTTCATTTTCTTGACTTTGTTATTATTTTTAAATGTGCAGGAAGACTGCTTTTACGACCCGCCTTACAATACCGGGAATTTTAATTTTTGTGCTACGTTTACGGAAGACAAGTGACGAAATTATGAAGTGTACTCTATATATATGTAAATATATACTTTGATTGAAGAACTGTGGTAGCTTTAGATGGTTAATTGTAAAGATAATGAATGATTATGTAGTGGATGATTTTATTCAGTTAATAATATTTTAATTTTTGTATTTTTTCCTTTATTTGCTATGGGGACATTGATTCAGTCAGGTATATAAAAAGAATGTCAAATTTTGATTTGACAACAATATAATTCGTTACCAAAGCATTGAATAAGTTTTAATATAGCAACAAATTTTCGTTGCTAATGGTAATAGAAATATAATATTTGGCAATGAAAAATTAACCTAATAACAACGGAGAGGATATTGTTGCTAATACTAACATAAAAGATAACATTTTTTATCGTTGCAAATCATATTAATTTTTGTTCCACATATAAAGAAAGGACAACATATAATGTCGTTGCTAATCGACGACTTTTGTTGCTATTGAAAAATAACCAGCAACAAATATTTTCGTTGCTAATTCAGCATAATGTCGTTGCCAAATAATATAATCAGCAACAAAAATCGTTGCTAAAAAATTTACATTCCTCAACGAAAGCAAGCTTGGGCAACAATTTTCATAATTTACTGCAACGAAAAATGTTGTTGCAGAATGGTGTCAATTGCAACGAAAAATGCATGGACGTTGCAAAAAAAAGAGTTCATTTCGTTGCCAATTAGCAGGCTATTGCAATGAAATGAGATTTTTAGCAACGAAATTTTAATTATTCTGTAACAATACATTTTGTTGCTAAAAGGATCGATATCTCTGTACGAAAGCCAAATTTCGTTGCAAAATATAGTACTTTTGGCAACGAAAAAAAAACGTTCATTGCGGAACAATTAGCAATGCTCATTGCGCAACGAAAGATGAAACGACAGTAAAGTCGTTGCCAAAACCCTTTTGCAACGAAATTTGACACCTTTAGCAACGAAAATTGGTTGTTGCTGAAGCCCCATTTTTTGCAGTGAAAAAGATATTCCATGACGAGTACAAAAGAAATGATATCCCAGATGAGTATAATAGAATATACGAAACTGCAAATGGATTTTCACCCGCCATGCGGTAATCCACGTAGACAGATCATTTCTACAATTTAATAAAGAATGAATACGAAGGATCATTCACCATGAATGCGGTAATCCATATAGACAGGTTATTCCAACAGAATAATAAAGAATGGAATAACAGAAGAATTCACCATGCATGCAATAGACCGCACAGACAGGTTATTCCCAACAGAATAATAAAGAATGTAACCAGGTCATGCGTAATCCGCACAGACAGGATATTCCAACAGAATAATAAATAATGGAATAACAACATAATTCACCAGCACTACAAGAAAAAGGCCTAACAGCGACCAAGCCTATCAGCGACCGGATATCCAGTCGCTGATACTGTTAATAGCGACCAACATCTACGACCGTACGTTAATCTAGTCGTTAATTACTATCAGCGACCGAATGCGGTCGCTGAGAGGTCGCTATTACAAATTTGCCTCAAAAAATTTGGCACAAAATGTTAGCGCCAAGGTTTTGTGTGACCACTTTAAATCAGCATCCGCATGCGGTCGCTGATAAGTCCATGTCATTAAAATTCAGCGACCGCATGCGGTCGCAGATAACGGTCTCTAATCAAACTAAATGTTATCAGTAGCCAGCATTCGCTTGACACAGAACACAGAGAAAAGAAAAGATAGAGGTCTGAAATAGAGAGAAGAGGGAGAAAGAGGGGAGAAGAGAAGAATGAGAAGAAGTTCGCGTCGTCGCCGCCTCTTACCACCTGCCACCCACCTACCACCGTCTCTACAAAGGTAACCCACTTAAAATCCACTAGAAACCTTGTTAATTTGTTAATTGAATATGGTTTAGACAAACCCTAAATCAAAAATGAATATGCCAATCAAAGAGCCAAGTGTTGCCACATTTGCACTGTTAATTAAGATTAAAAGGCAACTAATGACAATGAACTAATTAAAGTTTATTTTAAAATTTATAAAATAAACTGTTATTATGAAACATAGCCTAATTTTTTTTTTCATTTTTGTTATTATTGGTGCTTGAACTTTTGGTTTGTTTGACTTAGATATGAACTGGGGTTGCTCTAATTAATCAGTTGGAATTTGAATAGGATGTTATGGAATTGGTTCTGTTGATTGTGTTATTTGCACCCATATATAGAAATTAGCTTATTGGTAATGTTTTGATTGATATGTATGCTAGATTGGAATAGTTTGATTTCAAGGTATTGTTCAAATAGATATTGGAAGGAAGCATTGGGGATATTTTATCGATTAGGAATCTCAGGGTATTGTTCAATGAAACTTTTTAATTGTTATCATTTCTGATATTATCATTATGTGTTCATTGCGATTGAGTTGTGTCTACTGCATTATAACGTTTTCCTCAATCTGATTTATGTGATGTAATTTGCAGTATAAAGAGGTTCTAGGAAAGGGGGCTTTCAAAAAAATGTATCCTCAACACAACTGTTTATCACTGAGACTCTACGCCAGTAAATTTGTTTGCTCTATTTCTTCTTTTATTTTCAGTCAATTTGTATAGCCATCATATTATAGGTATTGATATTTATAGCAATTATTTGATGTAATAATATTTATAATGGAAGGCTTGGGGATTGTTAGTATAATTTAGTACTTAAATCATGCCTAAAGTACCTTGTTTGAACTGTTAGTATAATTTAGTACATAATCATGCCTAAATTACCTTTTATTATCATGATTTTAAAGTTGTTTAAATGCCTAAAGGTTTCTTTTGCCTACATGTGGACTGTTTATGAAATTATAGTCAAATCTATGCCTATATGAGAACTATACTTATGCAAGATCGTTTATAGGTAATAGTTAGGCTTTTCTTCACATTACTTATACTTATGCAAGATCGTCTATGTGGACTCTTGGTTTGTGTCTTGGGTGCCTAGAAATGACTTTATATACATGACGTCGTGCATGTGGCTAGTCCATATTATAGGGGAGACTCTGGCGAAATTTTTTTATTGGTCGGGTAGTTGCGAACATTTATACTATTAACGAGGCTACGCCAAGCTTAGCCAAGCCTCACAGGGCCAAGCCAAGCTTGGTTATTAGCATGGTAAGCTATTAGGGGGCTGTTAAGCCAAAATAGGCAAGTCCTAGGGAATTGTTAGTGCAACAGAGAAGGTAACTAGACACACTTGGTCAATAAAGAGACTATTTTTGGCTATAACAGAAAAACAAGGGTATTTAACACTTATGTATACAAGAATAAAGCTACAAAATGTTATAAAAGATATAAATTGCTCAACCAAGTTGTGACTATCCCAAAATATAAAAGATTATAGAAAGGGGCCGTGAGGGGTATAATCTTAAAACACGTTAGGCGCCTTAGCACACTAGTTGATATGAATGAATCTCCAAGATACTCAAAAGTTGTATAAATGAGTTAGCAAACTCTGATATAAAGCTAGCATGAATTAAATACCATACGTATTCACTTACGATAAACAATAAAAACAAATTTAAAATATCTTGAAATTTGTAATATACAGATGGCTTCTGAAGCAGCGCAGAAAAAGCGCGGCTTGGGTAGGGGGCCTAATCATGTGCCCAAGGCCCCTACTAATCCGGATGATCGGATTCTTATTCAGATTCGCCCTCCTCCGAATAGCACGTACGTCCCGCATATATCATTTATATATAAGCATTTAAGATTCTATTTATACAAGATATATAGAACTTAGATGTAAATTGCTTTAATATATCTACTTATTGTTGATGTAAATTGTTGTATATTATAGTGATTTTTTAGATAATAAGATCATCAAGATCAATAAAACCATGAACATGAGTATGACATAAAACATAACTAGGGATTAAGTTTATCCATAATTCATGTATAATTGTATATTGGTAATGTTTTGATTGGTATTATATTGGTAATGTATATGGGTCTAAATTTTACTGCTTTAATTTGCATTCAATCGTTATTGTTTTGGTCTTATTGTATTGAAAATTTGTATATTTCTCTTGATTTGTGTCTTGGGTGCCTAGAAATGTCCATATATGCATGTCGTCATGCATGTGGCTAGTCTATATTGTAGGGGAGACTATGGCGATTTTTTTTAAGTATTATAAGTATAAGTTTGAAAAATATTCATAAGTATTATAACTTAGATGTAAATTGCTTTAATATAACTACTCATCATTGATGTAAATTGTTGTATATTATTGTGATTTTTTAGATAATAAGATCGTCAAGTGCATATCACAGCTGTGTTTATAGAATTGGCCTACACCTGTGATTACGTGGGCGAGCACACGTATCGCCCACAAGGATACTGTTTAGGCTGAATTTTAGGTATGTTTTTTTAATTATGATAGATAATATAATATTCAAAAGATAATTGTTTAGTAATGTTATTATTGTTGTTTTATTTGTTAAAACGGTATAGATGGGAGGACGCACAAGCTTCAGTGATACATACATTATTCTGGAAGAAGTGCGCGGTCCGTACCAAAGACAATTTGAACAAAAAAAGACAAAAAGACCTTCACAATGCCGAGATCGACCCTGCAGGCCAGGGAGAGGATTACATGCACGAGCATAACCTCTGGTGGTGCACCCAGTCCATATGGGCAAAGATGTATGCCCAATGGAAAGCTGAGAGCTGGGTGAAAAGATGAAAGACTGCCGCCACCAACAGATCCTCGGGTGTACTCGATGGCGAAAAGGCTAAAGGAACATACAAGGGCGGCAATATTTCACAGTTGCAGCATATCACTGCCAGGGTACGTATTTACCAGTTTTAATATGTTTAGAATCATAAATCGTAGAAAATATCACATTTTTACTTAGTAATATTTTAAGCATTTTTTGTATAGGAGTCTCAGTCTCAAGGTCAGCCTATCCATTGGCTGGATGTGTACGTGGCCACCCGTGATGGTCTGCCTGATGCTATCCAGATAGCGGTAATAAGTTTTAACAATTTGATCTTGTTTATCAATGCTTATAGAATTTATTTTTAACTATTTAATCGTTAACATAATGACATGATACTTATAAGCGTTTATTGAATGAGCGCTATCCTGAAGGCACTCCACGTCCGCCTATTGATCAAGAGTAGTGGGAGAGGGCGTCTGTTGTGATTAAGAACTACATTAAAGGTCAAGGACAACAACGACGCAATCCTTCAGTGGCTCAGGCTGCTCTTCTACCCAGTCTTCATAGTCATCGAGCCATACAGTTGTTCATACTCTGGCTGACTGTGTGAGAGCTATATGTCGAGATCGAGATCTTCTGAAGATACTGGATGGACATCTGAGGGCTCTGAGTCCTGAGGAGTTAGCTGAAGCAGTAGTGGCAGCAGCAGGACAGCATGGGGATGATGACGAGGTATAAAATCAATTTGTTGTATGTATTGTCGTAATATATACCAGTATCAACATAGTTATTATATTTGTAACTTGTTTTATTATTTTGTTAATTATAGGGTGATCAAGGAGGCGATGATGCTTGACGTACCTGCTTTAGATCAGTTTTATAGTTATAGTATAAGCTTGTACTTGTATATTCATTCTTTGGATGTTTGTATATTACTTAAACATGTTTTGAAATGTTATTATATTTATTCAAATCATATTGGTTTTTAAAGGTTTATATACTAGTTTGGTGTATGTGTTGGTGGACGATGGATGTTTATATTATTGTGTATGCTGTTTATCTTGTTGTGTATGTGCGTTGGGATAAAGCAGGTACAAAACAGGTACAAGTTTTTGGGAATTCTGCAAGACAGCAAAAATCTGGTTTTTATTTTTTTCCATATAAGCGACCGCATGCGATCGCTGATAGTTATTAGCGATGGCTAAACAATTAAGGGTATCAGCGATCGTTGCCACGTGGACCATGTCAGCTTTGGCCCTGGACCATGCTGACTCAGCTTAGCGATTGGATTTGTCATTTCGGTCGCTTATATCAGTCACAGATATATCGGTCGCTAATAGTAGTCGCTGATGTGCATCCCAGTGACCAGATTTTATGTGACGACTATCAGCGACCGCATTCGGTCACTCATAGTTATCTGCGACCAAGTACGGTCACTGATACGTGGTCGCTGATAGACCTTTTTCTTGTAGTGCAAGCATACAATAGACCACACAGACAGGTTATTCCAACAGAATAATAAAGAATGGAACCAGGTTATGCGTAATCCACAGAGACAGGATGTTCCAACAGAATAATAAAGAATGGAATAACAACAGAATTCACCAGGCATGCGATAGACTGCACATACAGGTTATTCCAATAGAATAATAAAGAATGGAATAACAGAAGAATTTCACCATGTATGCGGTACTTCGCATAGACAGGTTATTCCAACATAATAATAAAGAATGGAATAACAGCTCTTATGAGTATTGAAAGAAAATAATTCTCTTCATGAATGCGAAAGAAATAATACCCCTTACCTCAAAAGAAGACTGTATACTGGAATAGTGAGGTAGCAGACTTCTCTTCTTCTTTCTCTCTATAATAATTGCTCTATAGCTTTAGTGAATTGATGAAAAATAATGAAGGAATGAGCTTTTATTTATAGGAAAATATAGTTTCGATAATTGCACGTTTTGGAGCTCAAAATATTACAGTATAATACCTTCCTCTTTTTCTTCATTTTTAATTTAGTCCTGCAAGTATTATCAAACTTGCACCACCTCTCTTAATAGTAAATCATGTGAATCAATAGTAAATCATGTGACTCAATAGTTCTAGACATGTGAAAATATGAATTATAGTATAGTACCTCCATCTATACCTCCATTTTTAACTTAGTCATGAAAGTATTATCAATCTTGCACCAACTCCCCTAATAGTAAATGAATGTGAATCAATAGTACACACATGTGAACAAATAGTTATAATCATGTGAATCAATAGCAATTAATTGCTCATTTATCCGGTTAATTACCCGATTGGTCAATATAACCTCCAGACATCAATTATTATCGAAATAAATGTCAATTTTCACTAACACGAATAATTCCAACACAATGGAACTATTAATTTCATCTTTAATCAATAAGAACTTATTCATCATTAATATTATAATTCACAACATTCAACAACCAGGTCGTTCCCAAGAAAGAGGGGGCTTTCCTATAAGGATTTCTCCTTATTGGCGCGCAATTAGGTGACCAAACCTCTCATTGACAGAACTTCTAGACATTGTCAATATTGCAAATAATAATATGAATAACTTTGTCGTCTCAATTATTGATTTAATAATATAACATATTATACAGATGATACTGTGACAATAATTGAATCAATAATATGAGAGATATGATGCAGCAATTACTGTAACAATAATTGAGTATAACTGAGTGACTTCTTACGTAAACATCAATAATCAATACCGTGTGCTACTATGCAACCACGCGTATTACTGCACTTTTACTACCAGATAGTTCAACAGATTTAACGGTAAAACTTCCGCCGTTATTTTTATAAAAAGATAATTCTGTCATTTTCTAACTATGACAATACTTCCGTTGTGGGGTCCACCAATGATTGTGCTGTCGTACGGATATTCCCGACAAAGAGAATATTCCCCGACCAAATGAATATTTTATAACCACTTGCTTACTTTTCAAAATTTATAAATATTACCCACAACTATAAAATTATCTCAAATCCACACCATAATATTCAAAAAAATATTTTGAGAAAATTAAATCTTTATTCACAAAATTCGGGGTCTTACAATCTCCCCTCCTTATAAAATTTCGCCCTCGAAATTTACGTACGTACCTGGTATGCCGAACAGATGAGGATACCTCGTCAAATTCTAACTCTTGAGGTATAACCTTTGAGCGTAGAATATGATCCTTCTTATCCAAAATTTTAACACGTATCTCATCATACGTTAAATCTTCTGCAATCTCGTCTAGTTTTAATTCAATAATGTGGTTTGGGTCGTCCACATATTTACGTAACATTGATACGTAAAAAAAAAGTTATGAACACGCAACATACTTGGCGGTAAAACGAGTCTATAGGCCAAAGTTCCTACTAGATCGAGGATTTCAGATGGGCCAATTAAATCGAGGGTTGAGATTTCCTCTATTCATTAACTCTTGCTTCTAGAATAATGCCTTCTTGAACCTTCTTCTTCATATTCATCAGCTCCAGGTGTGTAGTTTGAGCGGCTTTAACTTTATCGATTAATGTCAATTCTAATCGTATATTCGCTATCTTCACGTGCGTCTCTAGAGTCTTTAACTCTATCTTCATCATTTGTAAGTTATACGAAATGGGTTTTTGTGTTAACAATGTCACACTCATAAACGTATACGATCTTCTACTCAACGCATCAGCTACCACGTTCGCTCTTCCACAATGATATTGAATGGTATAGTAGTAATCTTCAACAGCTCGAGCCAACATCTTTGGCGCATTATTCGTTCGTTTTGGTTGAAGAAATATTTAAGGGTTGAAGAAATGAGTTTTGTATTAGGGTCAATACAAAATTTGATTTCACGCTCTGGGGTAGGCTAGGAAGTCTTCAAAGAATACGTTAGAAAATTTATTAACAATAGAAATGTCATTCAAAACTACGACTCTCATCCAAGACTTGGATAGTACGTCACATTGATGCCTATCAACTTGCCACCGTCATTCACACCGTCGCCTACGGAAAGTCTGGTTTCTGTACATTCCATATAAGGAAATCGCCAGATAATGGCTCGGGACTCTTTACTTATGACTTGATATGACAGTGATTGACTTTAGGGTTTGGTTGCTTGAACTCACATAATAGGTTGGTTATGAATATGAAAGCTAACAACCTTACGAAAAGCATGATGTAACCAATCGATTCCTAAAATAACATCAAATGCAAGTATTTTCAAAGAGATAAGATCGACAGGTAACGTGAAAGTGTCGATTTGAATCAAACAAGACTTATAAACAGTGGAGGTAACGAAGGTTTCTCCTAACCGAGTTTCAACCGATAAGTCAAAGTCTAACTTCTCTGGGGTCAAATTTAAATGTTCAGCGCAAACAAGAGAGATAAAAGAATGGGTAGAACCAGAATCTAATAAGGTATAGACTTCACAAGAATTTATAATTAACCAACCCGTGCTAACTTCGTTCGGGTTACTTGATTTTTGAGAAGTCACGAAAAACGCTCTTCCTAAAACCACCGACTTTGCTTTATCCGTATCCGCCTTTAGTGCCACCGTCCTAGCTGGACTTGACTTTGGTGCACGACAAAATCGGGCTAGGTGACCTTCTTTTTTATAGTTGTAACATGCTTTGGACTGCATCACGCAGTTTGGACTGATATGTCCCTCCCCTCCGCATTTGAAGCATACAATTGGTGGTTGTTCTCTTTCCTTGGAAATAGGTGTTGGTGCTGCTATCTTTCCATCGTTGTTGAACCTTCTCTTCTTGACATTTCCACTCCTATTATCTTGGCCATGATTACCATTGAAGTGGTTACCATTCTTGGCATGATAATTTCCCCCACGATGGTTATCATTGTTCCGATGGCCGTTGCCACCGGTACGATTATTATCGTATTGTTGGTCGTTGCCTTTTGGTTGTGCTGACTCATTATCACGCTCCAATAACTGAGCCCTATTCACAACATCTAAATATAAACAAAGTTTATGAGAAATGAGGTATTGACGTATATCGGGTTTCAAACCTCTTAGAAACATTCACATCATTCGCTCCTTATTATCGACCAAGTGGGACGTAAACCGAGACAACTCGGCAAACTTAGCTTCGTACTACGCCACGGTCATATTGTTTTGCTCAAGCTTGATGAACTCTACCTCCTTCATGTGAAGAATACTTTCAGGAAAGTACTTGTCGTTGAACAACTCTTGGAACTTCTCCCAAGACATCTTCAGTGCGGCAAGTTGAGTACACTTTACAGATTCCCACAAGTAATCTGCCTCTGCTCGCAACATGAAGGTGGCAAAGGGAACCTTTTGCTCCTTGGAGCATCCCAAGACATCAAATATCTTGTTGATTTGCTTTATCCACGTCTCCGCCTTAAGTGGTTTTGACTTTCCAAGAAACTCCAGTGGTCCCAGCTCTTTAAACTGCTTAGCGGTGACCGTCTGAGAGTTTTCAGTGTTTCCACCTGCATGTTGTATAGGAGCCGCCCTCACCTGATGTTGCATGAATTGCATAAAACCTCTGAACATCCCATCGTTTATCATTTGATCGTTGTTGTTTACCTGAGGAATATTGTCTTCCTGTTGCACATTATCCTGGGTATTGATCGTTGGTGACTCAACGGTCTAATGTTCTTCATTGCTGATCTCAACATTTTCAGATGCCATTTTC